>OY728126.1:309026658-309368893 GCA_963277665.1 Viscum album
AAAATATAGTACCCCAAAAATAGTAATATTGTGTAACACTCTTAGATAAATTAGTGATGGTGGTGGTTCGAGAAGGGAAACTCATTGTCTATGTGTAGGATTATGTATTTGGAACATGCCAATTTCACATTCAAGTTAAACTGAAAACCCTAAATGAAGAGAGATTGCATCGGATGACGAAATAAAGTAAATATATTTATAAAAATCCAAAATAAATGTAGGAATAAGATGTAACTCCAACTCACCAATTTTATGTGGAAACAACTAGGATGGATCTTTAAAAAATAATGGGTCACCGGAAATGAAGAGAGAACCGCTCTGGTATGGAAAAAATCAATTCATCGAATTTGGAAATGGAAGTGGGGCTCATGCTTATTTGAAGAAAAAAATTCCCAACTGTTTTAAAAAACTATTGGGAAAATCACTATATCCAAATGGTTTTTAATAACCATTGGGAAACATCACTATACCCCCAATATATTCCAAAGTTTTCGATAAACCATTGGTAAAAACCCTTATAACCCAACAGCTTCACAAACCATTAGGAAAGACTCCACTAAGTCAATATATACCAATAGTTTTCAAAAATTGTTGGTAAAAACTTTCTATCTCAACATTTTAGACAAAATGTTGTGAAAATGGCATTGGTATAACTATGATTTCCATTAGTGTTTGATTTGAAAGTGCACTTGGCAGGGAAACCCCTTACTTTTCTTTGCCTGACCTTTACCATTATAATTGGTTATCTTAGGTAATGAGATGCTTGAACAGTGTTCTTGGGTATCTTGAGTGACCCTAGTGATCCCTAAGATAGGGTTTAGGGTTCTTTATATTGTAGTTCTATTTGGAGTTGAATTCCTTGTTGTTGTTTATTTTTCATGGTGATTCTGGTTTTGAGTTCTTTGATGTTTCAAGTCGTGGGCATTTTGAATGCTCTTCTTCAAGTGATTGAGGGGTTTTTTTAAGTTTCTTCACAGTCTTACTTGGACTCTTCAGTTGACTAAGTCTTTTGGGACTTTCTGGGGGAAGAAAGTGTAATGGTGGGGAGAATTGTCACTCTCCGACTGATTCTTAATTTTGATTTAATTATTTTGCGGCTCACTTTTGAGTTGTGGTTTGAATCGGTTCCATTTTAAAGGAAATTTGGGATCTTATATATGTGTGTGACCATGCATAGTGACCAACATTAATATGAAAACGTTTTATGGTTAAATTTATTATTAAAATAGTGTGCGACTATGATGTGACCATGCACACATCTTTGTGCGGTGTTTGGACTCAATAATTAATACAATTATTATTTTGAAACTAGTTTTATTATATTAGTTTTATTTTTAATATTATTATTATTTATGTTAATGTTTCAATTAGGTTATTATTATTATTATTATTTCATTTGATACTTTAATTTGTTCATTTTTATTATTTTGGCTTTTATTATTTTTAGTTTCATTATTAGTTTTAAAATTTTGTTATGATTAATTACAATTTTGTTTTATTGTTTTTTTTTGTTTTTTTATTTTCTCTTCTTTTTTACCCTACATTTCTCTCTCACTCTTTTTTCCTTCATTCATTTTTTTTCTATTTTTTTCTTTCCTCTCTTCCTCTCCCCTCTCTCCCCATGCGGACTCCCTTCTCCTTCTGTTTTGTGCTGCGCACCTCCCCTTCATAACCCTAGGTCTCTAGATCTCCCCACTCCTCCTCCTATCCCTTGTCGGATAGCCCCTCTCAAGCCCCCAGGGATGTACACCCAGACCGAAACCCCTCCTCTCTATCGGCTCACCATGCACGCTGCCCTACATCACCCAGACACACCCTCCCTTGGGTGGTGCCTCCTCTTATGCCACCTCTTTCCGGCGATGAAACTGACCTCATGGATCGCCTCACACCGCCCTGTAGATTTCCTCCCACCGAATCAGTGGCACCTTGCGGCTTTTCACCACCAGTACATGCACCACCCCTCCCTTCCGTTCATTTTTCTAGTGTAGAGCACCTCTGGTGGTCTTCCCCATGCTCGGTTTGCCATCTGCAACATCACCGCATGTGCGTTTTACTCCGGCTGTGTAATTTCATCCATTGGCAGTTTTGTGGGGTTAGGGTTCAATTTTATTTAGGGTCCAATTATGATACATTCTGTTAGATTATTACATTAGTAAATAATTGAGTTTTCTCATAGTGCATCTGGTGTGCGGTGATAGTTTCTCACCGAAAATTTGATGTTCTCAACACCGAGTTATGTGGTTCAGTGCCCAATTATTACTTGATTAATTAATTTGAAAGTTTAATTAATTTAGAGTGTTATTTTACTAATTTTTGTATCAAGAAATTGATTTTCCTTGAATTTTTACATGCATTGAAATTGTTTAGTAGTGCGTCATCATAATATGTGTTCTTTCTGCAGAAATATTATCTCTAGTTTATTGTTAGTGATTTTTTTTTATTTTGGGATGTTAGCTTAATAATTAGTTTTTTTGGGTGAATTTAATTTTTACTTGATGGTTAGTATATTTTAATGTGGTTATTAATGTTTTTGGTTGATATGAGCATATTGTTTCTGGGAAAACCCATGTCGAACTGTTCATTAGTGTTTTATAAATTTTGCAGTAACTTTGGTAGGATGTGCAATGTGTTCAATTGGTGTTTTGGTGTAGTTTATGTATTTTTTATATCATAAATGAGTATTTGGGTGTATTTTCTTTGTTTAAAGACATGCGACATATGTTGAAATTGTTTAATAAATTCTTTTAATGGTTTTTTTGACCATGAAATTTCTTTCTTTGACCACACATTGGTTATAATTTGTTATGTTAGTAATGTAGATTTAGTTTTGAAATATATTTAGGATGCATAATATTTTTTATGGTTTATGTGTGTGCAATGCCTGTTTACACTCTTTTGACAATGTTTTATAAACTTTTAAAAAAGTTTCATTAAATTTTGTCAATGGTGTGAAATGTGTTTGGAGAATTTTTTAGTATTCCTATTCTTTCAAAATGGTATTTCTGAGTAAATTTATTGGTTTTTGGCATGTTCAATGCCTTGTTTTCTTTGGGTTCATGAATATAACATGTGACATGAACTTGAAAATTATTTGAGCACAAAGTAGGAATCTCGGGTAGCTAAGAGGGTGGACTAGACTTGTGGGTTAGTGATATGCGGGTAGATTTGGCCCTGTTTAGCAAAGTAGTATTGACGACTAAAACACTAAATAAACATATTAATAACTAAGGGTAATGGTTTCTAAGCCACGGTTTCTGAGGTTCATGGTTTATAAGCCATGTTTCACCGAGACACGAAGATTTAGGGACCCAAGCTAGCTAACACCCATGAGGCCCCTCCCATATTTGGTGCTCCATGGTTTATTTAGGCTCATCAGTGTGACACTTTGGTTATTTTAAAAGTAAGTTTGTGTGTGTGTGTGTGTGTGTTTATTTTAAGTTGTTCTTTTTAAACTTTTTTCTTTAAAAAAAATCTCTAAAACTGTTCAAGCATTTAGTTCATTTCTTTAATTAAAATTGAAAATGTATTTGTTATTTAATAATTATGTATGGAACCATTTTTTTGGTGGAATCCTAATGGGCTCTTGGATAACACCCTACTTACACCTTTGGGTGTATTAAGATCATGTTTTTTTTTTGTATTCTAGGTTGAGTTATCATGCATAGAATTGGTGGTTCAAATTGTTACTGGAATCCTTGTGTTGGTTTGGTGGCAGTGGCTTGGGGTGTGACTCCTCATGTCGCACGGAGGTTTGAGTTGGAGTTTTGGTTTTCCTTTGTTGTAGTCCCTTTTGGGTTTTTGGTTCAAGTTGTAAACTTTTAATCTGAACTTAGTGTAAGGGTTTGTTTGGTTGTCTTATTTTTGTTCTTATTTATTCAGTTTGTTGTTTGTTTTATATTTATTTATTCAAGTGAATCATTCCCACGTTTTATTTGTGATACCTGAGAACTTGTGCTAGCCCATAGGGATCGGTAACGCCCTTCGGGCCTTGCTATGGACCATGTCAGGCGTCGGTTTGATGGAGACCCAATTTGGTTCGTGAAAGATATATCTCCAACAGATTAGATCTACGAATCTAAGTAAGGGAATAAGAAGATGTCTAAGGAAAATCACCAAAAATGGAGACTTAACAAGAAATTTGGCCTTCAACACACCATGATTTTCCAATGGATCATTGCTAGATCAATGGTAAGGATCTCCACTAAAATTGGGAGGAGATAAAAATGAGTTAGGGTACCAATAGAAGAAAAAATAGTGGTTTAAAAGAAAATATCAATTATATCCCTAATTTTTTTATCTAAAATTTTACAATGTACGGTTTAGGAACACTGTTAAGAAAACTATGCACCATCCACTGCCCCCAGTCACCCTTTGAATCACTGGCCCACATAGTTAAAAAAACTGTGAACAAACCATGTTTCCCCATCTATCCTAGATATATATAGTTTATCCTATGTGGCTACATAGTTTTTCCAAATTGTTCACCTAATTGTTCACCTACCCCGAGCCCACTCTCTACCTTTGCACACATTTCTAATAGTGTTTCACTGTTTCAACTAACCATGCTCAAAATGTTCCCCCCATAAATACCACCCAAAAATTCCAAAACTCCTCCAAACCCTCCCAAACTTAACCTATTTAATTTATCAACTCAAAATATATAAATAATGAGTTACTTACTTGAAGTTGGGATGCTATAATCATGGATTATAATGGTTTTTAATGATATATAATGGACAGCATGAATATATTATTATATCTATTACAAAGGGTTTTATATGAGATATTAAATAATAGATACTTGAGTTATTTATTAGAGACATATTACTTGGACTGGTCTTCTATGGTATATCTCATGGAATTTCACGAGGATATGGATATATATAGGGGTGTATGATTATTATCAGTCCTTCTCCACAGATGATAGAGAGAAACCAAGCATGATAAAATTCATATTTAGATACACTATTTACCTAGGTAACCATATGTAAAAAGCTAATAATGGGGTTTTTTGGTATAATGGTTACTATGTTATCAGTTGGAGTACAACCAAGGTCGAATTTTTCCACTTCAATGGAAAGAAAGAGAATCTGGTACTTGAATGAATTTAACTGAGGAAATGTATGGCCATGTTTAGTTGTTTCACATATGATGTGTTAAAGTACATGGATAAGTGATATGTGATTTTGTTATTGAATAGATAAATGACATGTGACATATTCATTCACTTAGTCCGTCTTTTTAGAGAATCAAGAAAAAGATGAGAGGCCTATAATAGATCGACATGTTCTATTTCTAATGGTCACTCGATTTCATGGAAAAAGGGATTATACTAGATACATATGATTTATATGATACATCTTGTGGTGAATAAGTTTATATAGATATGTGAGTATTTATTATAAAGATCACACCAGACCCCTTAGTAGCTTGAGTAGCACTGATTATTTCTTAGAGGCCACTATTTTCCTACATCAATAAAATAGATATTTAATTATTGTTTTTAGGGATTCTACAACCCATAGGGTCACACAATTAGGCACTTGTATAAGGGTAAATTTTTTGATAGATATTGTATTCAAAATGAAGAGATATTGATAAAAAACATATCTAAGTGTTTGGATGGACTCCCAATGAGTTGTGAAGTTATGCATAAAGTCCATATGGTATTTTCTTCAATACAGAGATTGTGGGATATGCACTAATAAATATATTTATATAATATGATATTATATATATGTTTATATTTAATATATGGATCTGATGAAATTATTATTATTCATGTGTCAAATACATGTGATAATAAAAATATATATTATATTTATTTATTTCTTCTGAAAGAAATTATTTTTAGTTTCAATCCTTTATTAATGGATTAAATAGTTGTAATAATCATTGAAAGAATTAAATTATTTAATTTCAATGTAAAAAAATTATATTGATACATAAATATGGATGACATGTATAATTTAATGAAATTCTTCACGGATGGCTATATAAAGGGATGTGATCCAAACAATTGTGTACAGAAAAATTTTATCAAGCCTTTAAATTATCTATTCATCACATGCCAATGTTAATCATATGATATGAAGGCTCTAGAAGTGCTTCATCATTCTGGTATCCTCACGATGCGATCAAGGATCCATTGGCTAGTGTACCCCCCTCGGAACTATTATGTAACACCCTAAGATTTTATGAAATAATTTATTCGATTATATTAAAACTTTTATATAATTTATTTTTCATGCATAATTCATTTTATCATGTTTTACACGCAACATTTATATTAGCTTGTATTACATGAAACATCGAGTTTAAACAAAACGTAACATACTATTAAAATATTATTATTAAATATGATAATTCTCACATATCTATTGGAATGGAAATTATAAATAGGAGTAACTAATTTATTAAAATATTATTTACACATGAATATATAATTAATTTTTTTGTGACGAAATAATTTGAAATCAAAATAAAAAATTAAAAATAAAGAAAATCTTTTTTTAGAAAAAACTATATTTATGCACACAATTGTATTTCACATAAATAAATTAACCAAATCACTTTTTGGAATTATATTAAGGAAATTAATATATTTTATATTCAATATAATGTTTAAAATTAAACTTATTTTTTTCTTGATAATATATAATAATAAATTCAATTTTATAATTATAAAGTTTATATTTTGTGAAAAGTAGTTTTGAAGGCTTTTTATGGCGCATATATATTAAAATTAATTTTTCACAATTTTATATAATATATATTAAAAATTAAAATTCATTTTTTAAAACCATCATGTAGAAATTTTCTTAGGGTGAATTTTTTGGATTATTTTGAAAAGTCTCATTTTTTGATAAATAGTGATAAATACAGATTTTTAATGAAAATATGCCTTTAATATAAATTATTTATAATGTTAAATTATATTTTCAAATGTTTTTAATATAAAATTAGATAATATATATATATATCCAACTTTATCATTGAAATCATTTTCAAATTGAATTTTGATATAAAAATATTTCACGCTTTTGAACATTTTCTCATTGAAAACTGTCTTTTTCATCACATCTACGGAATTAATATTAAATTTAAAATTTCCACTTCATTGAAATGAATTTTGAATAAATTATTCCATTATTGAAATGATAATAATTTTTATTATATAATAAGTTTAAATTAATATTTTTCAAAAATGATTAGTGAAAATAGAAAAAATTATTTTCTACGGTTAAGGTAAAAATGGGTTTACCTGGGGGTCAAACATAAATGATAAGGGGTAAAATGAAATATATAAAAGTAAAAAAACCCATTATATAGAAATATTTATAGCTTATAAATTATATTCTCAATAATTTTTCATTATTTTATCCTCATGAAATGAAAAAAAATATGAGTGGAATTCATTCTTTTCAAAAAAAAATATAAGTGTGACACTCACCTCACTTATAAAAGTACACACATTCTCCTCTCCATTTCACACCTTCAAACCCATTTGGATCAGAAATTACCTACACTAATAACTTAAAAAATTCCCTCCTCTCATCCTAGGATCCTTATTTTTTGGTATAAATCCAACCTAGTAAGGATGTTGGATCAATATTAAGGTTGATAGCTAAAGAGTTGTTAACATTCATCAATGAGAATTTTTGTTTTATTTCTTCCTCCAAAATATTAAATTCTTATTATACCAATATGGTCTAATAAAATCATTATATTATACATAATTTTATATTTTTACGTTAATAAAATGACCTAAAACCATCTCTACTCTCATCAAATGGGTTACAAAAGCAGTGTTCATGTGTACTGCATACTAATGCCTTGTTAACCAATGTCATTTGTTTATCCACTACCACCTATTGAGGCTAAACATAATGAAATATTTAATATTTATATATATATATATATTGCCTTTATTATTATCATGGAATTATTATTTCATCAAAAACTTCATACTCTCAATTTTGATGGAATACGATAAGGTCCCTCATGTGTAGAGCTGACCACCACCTCGCAAAGCGATATGATTCATTCGCAGTTTAAATTAAAGTTAATCAGGTTTATTTTAATTAAAATATGTGATATATATTATATATATGATATAAAAATTATTATATAATTATAATATATCATTTAACTTCCATAATTTGAATTTTACAATGAAATGGAAACAACATTAATGCATATGTATGACTGACTGACTCCATAAATGGCGTATTTAATTTTATATCTATAAATGTTTTGAATAAATATAAATACATATATACTGAATATATATATATATATATATATATATAATATTCCTATAGTGGTTATAATTAGGGATATTATGTATCCATTATTTAATTTAGTGTACTTAAAATAACAATTTAAAATGTATAGGAAATATAAAGTTATTATTACTTGAGATGTGATTTTCGCAAGTAATGGTTAATAAAGGGTATAAATAAATCATATATGTTGAGATATATAAATTTATGGGTTTTAATATATTTATAACAAATATATATTTATTATACAATATTTTTGAATGTATATGAAGGAAGTCGAGATTTATAGTAAAGGATTTATGTCTCGCTTTTATTTTCAGGTGAGACACATGTTATATTTACCACTTGATCTTCTATGTGGTGTATATAATTCCCATGAACATATTTTATTATTATGAACCTTAAATAATTGGGGATATACATATTCATTTAATGACATCTCTTTCATGGGATTTATGGTTCAAAAGTTACTAAGGCTGTAAGGAATTATTTCCCAATTTTCCTTCTTTATGACATATGTTATGTTATGCACCTATCTTCTTCTAAGATGTGTATATAATGCCACATTGAAAATTTATATCATGAATCTTATTATTTTAATTTTATTTAATGTTTTTTAATTTAATTCTTTAATGGGGCTTATGATTCAGTGTTACCAAAGTGGTAAGTGATTTATGTTATAATCTCATTGTTTATAGGGATTTTTTATGACTACATATCCAATATTGAAATATTATTATGTATATATTAAGAAAATAATTAATTTTCTTTTCATTAGGTTACTAATTATATTTTAATATAATACTAACATTTTTAAACTTTATGGTACATAAAATGATTGAGAAAATATTTTTATTAAAATAAAAATTCACTTCTCTCTTTGATCGGTAAATCCATTTTTTTCCAAAACCACGTGTTATAATAATGTTCTAAAAAAATATTACTATTCTCCTATTATTTATATAAGAAATTTTTATCCATGTTTAAAATATGTTACAAATTTTTTTAAGGAGTCATAATGTGGTTTTCCTAAAATTTCCTTTTTTTTTGCTAAAAATGTAAATGAAATATTCCTTTTAACATATACAACGTGAACAAAATTATATTTAATCACTACCAATAATTTATCTGAAGATTACTTTATAATTTTTTGAGGTTATTTTTAAGTAATAATATTTTAAATAAATTTAATGTTTTAAATAGTTTTTTTAAGAGGAAATGATTCTTCCTTCAAGAAATGATTTAAATAATTTTTTAAATATTACTATTTATGTTTCAAAGGTTATATCCAAAGGATGGATATTTTCCCCAAGAATCAATACAAGGGATTTTTATATAAAACCCATTTTAAATATTATATTACCACCTTATATTGTACTTATTCTTCACTAGGAATATGATCTAAGGATATAATTCTTATTATTTCCCTAAATGGTTTATGTTCCTAATGATAAGATGTTTTAAAAAATTGTTTCTCTTCCATATGTTATACCATGATGAAATGGTTATGATACCCGATTAATTCAATGGGTTATTATTTTATGAAATTATTAAATTATTATAAAGAATATTTATTTTCATGGTTTCTTATATGATAAATGTTTTATGATATTCGGGCACAAGTATATAGGATTTTTATCATGAGATAGGTTGGACAAATATATCACTCCAATGAATTGCGTAATTATTAATTACATGTGAACTCAAAGGTAACATGGGAGATTATCTAACACCTGAAAGAGAGTACATGAATGTTTATCCAAATCCTAAATGAGGGTACAAGGGAGGTTATTTTATGTTCAAAAGAGGTACATGGCTGGTTATCTCGAGCCTAACATGTAATGAATGTCTTAGTGGGTAGCCTTGAAAAAATATTTTCTATGATTATGTAAATGCCACAAGTCTATGTATTGTTCCATTTGTATTCTCTCTAATATCATGTTATTTTCTTCAATTATGATTCATATCTTATGAAAAACTAATATTTATTCCATTACTCACGTTTATGATCTATGATATTCAGGTTATGGTTTTAATATTGTCTTCTCATCTTATCATACCCATATTATCATGCTATATTGATATATCTATTATTTACCCTTACTAGGAATCTTAGATCACCCTTTCGTATATTTACATTCCCAAATATATGAATAAAGGTATTATGTATGATATGTTAAGAAGGTTTTTAATTATAAATCACATAATGGGAGATGACTTATATCAATTTTGGACCAGTCGTTTCTGTGTCTATATTTCCAAATTCACTAGTGCTAAACTATTATGGAATGGATCATTATGATATGTAATGAATATTATTCTATTAATATGTAATAGTTACGTTTGAGAATTTTGGGCCACTGTAGTTAGTATCAGATCCATAGTTTGGTTAACCTTTGAAAACTGGGATAAGAAATAATTAGTGATATACCTCGGAATATTTGTAAGGATATTACTACTGATGTCCTTAAGGAATAGTCATTGGATGAGTCAAGATATATGAAAATATCTTTGGATTTTTATTAAGGATATAGAAATTGATTTCCAAGAAATGACATTACCATATGGATACTACAATAGGGTGTGGGTTTAGCACAGAGGTACCTATGGGTAATGAATCCTAAAAAGAACATTGGATAGACTTGATCATCACCTATTGGATAACAATTATCCTTTTTTCATACCATGTTTTACACACCCAGGGTATATTCTTCAAAAATTCACAAACTCTTTACGAACCATCATAAAGGGTTTAAGTAGGTTACGACTATGAATTACTATTTATTAAACTATAGTTTTATATATTAAAATGAATGTTTCATTATTTAGATATCATATACGTAATATTTCATGATTATTTGGTTTCCCACTATGAATATTGTTCCTAACACATTGATTTTTGTTTTATTCAGTGGCAGAAAATAGTAGGAGCTATGATAACATGGAATGTGATGGAAACTTCTCTAATGATAAATAATATGGGATGATGACTGGAGTTAAGAAAATTATGATTATTTAAAATTAGTTATCATATAACATGATTAAAAATATGCACCTTTACCAACTCTCAGACACACCAAAGAATAGAATGATAGAGTTTACTGGGTGGTCGGTTAGTGGAGACCTAGTAGTATGAAGATTTATTTTCCTATATTACAACAATTGTGGGAGAAGCACTCATGGTGATGCCATAGAGGTACAAGAATATGTTTTTAGTTTGTAAAGGAAGGGAAAATCATGTAATTTCATGTAAATATTTAAAATTTCAGTTAACACAAAGAAAGGTAATATTGGGTTCTCTATGATATCATTGATGGTTGAATGTTTCAAATGTGGTTATTATGGGAATTATTTAGATCAAATCTCTATGGGGATGTATCTTTAAGAGAAATATCAAGGTGGAATGATTGGTGATTATATTATTGATTTTGAAGGGACCGTGAATGAAATATAAAAGGTATAGATTGTTTTAGCAATATTTTTTATATTAAAAATGAGAAGTCTGACTAAATTGATATTGATGAATGTTAAGACATGATTTAATTTCATATTATATAAAAGAGGTAATATTGAATAATATGATGAATCTTTATAAATGGTTTATTAATTAAATGCGATGATTAATGTGTCTATGTATATGAATTAAAGAATTGCGTTACATGAATTATCAAATATATGAGAATTTTTTTATATAATTTTTAAATTATTTATTTTCAAGAATATTTTGATCGTACTGATGACCTAGAAAAGAAATTTATTAGAATGGTGATATTTTAAGGAAAAAATATGATCAAGGGAAGATAATCCTTAATCTGTTCCAGATGTTTAGATAAATATTTTGTGATAAATAGATGTTGTACATATAAAAATTAAATTGGGTAGTATTGATAACCATGTAGCTAATGAATGATTTGTGGAAAAAGTGGTTTATATTATAATTGATAGAGTTTACAAAATTATTGGATTTAAGGAATATAAAATAAATCATTTCTGTTTTCAAAATGGTTTTATGGTAATGTAGGTTATTACAATGTTTAATGAGAATATATGATAAAGGTATCAAAAATTTTGGCATTTGATAATTAAGAGAAACATCATGTTGTTTGGGGGATTAATGATATGTTCATTTTTAATGTTTATTGATCTTCTTTCTAATATTTTAAAATTTATTATTTCATTAGGGTCATAAGTTTAACCATTTATTAAATGGTTTATGTTGAACATTGTATGAGTTTTTAGAGGTTAGTATATTATTTCACTATATTAATATTTATTCTTACTTGATAACTATTTCAATCATTATTATTATAAATTGAGATTTAAGGAATTAATTACCATTCTATTATGGGTCTACTAATCTATTAGTGCTTTATCGATAAAAAAGTAATCTTCATTTTTGGATTAAGAGAAGAAGTGGAAACTGATCGAATCACAACCGAATGAGGAAATTATGCTTACGACACAAATGAAATATAATCCATTAGTATATCGATCCCTTTGAAATTATTGATCATATTGATATGGTGACAAATCTATTAGAGCTTTCACTGAACCACTCTTAGTTTCATGTTTTATTCCATGTTTCTCCCTTGAAAAAATGCATACATGTTCCATCACATGGACTAAACTAAGTGGTTTTACCATTGGAGAATAATATTCCTTATGAGGAAAAAGTGGTAGATATTATGGATTGAATAGATAAGGTTATATGAAACAATACCGCTCACTTAGTCAGTAATTTCTTGAGAAACCACCATCTTGAAGAAGCTACATGAGAACATCAGGATGTAATGAGGCATATGTTTCCTCGGTTGTTGATACCAATGTGATTAATTACAAGGGAGATATTCATTTTAATGGGTTATAATGTAAAAGCCTGATATTTTGTGAAGTAATTGTTTTTCAAATATATTTAATCTTCTCGCTATTTTACAATACACGGAACATTGTGATTAGATTGGGTTACACACAACATCAAGTTTAAAAAAATGATATGATATTAAAGTATTATTATTTAGTATGATACTTATCACTAAACCATTACGATGGAAGGTATGAGTCGAATTAATTGAATTTTTGAAATATGGATTAAACAATTATATATAATAAAGCCTTTGGTAAAAAAAATTATAAATTAAAATAAAAAACATTTAAAAATTAAGGAATTTGTTTCTGAAAAAATATGTTTATGTGCAAAAATGTGTTTTAGACAAATAAATTAACCAAATAACTTTTAGTGAATTATATTTTTTAAATTTATATATTATATATTCAATATAATCTTTATTATTCATCTTATCTCTTTTATATAAAATAGGTAATAATAAATCAAATTTTATGCTTAAACTTTATTTTTTCAAAAAAGTATTTTTTTTCACCATTTTATAGTGCACTAATTATAAAAATAATTTTTTAAACTATTTGAAATTTATTTAAAATAATGAACCTAAATTTTTAAATCACCATTTAATAATTATCTTAGGATTAATTTTTGTGATTTTTCTAAGAAGTTTCATTTTTTGATTAATCGTGAAAAAGTTTTAATTTTAATTGAAAAATGTATTTTCATTTAAAATGTTTATAATGTTATTTTATATTTAATTTTTTTTAAATTAAAATTATATTATTTATATATCTATAAAACCAATTTAGTTTACTAGAATAATTTTTCTATTTAATTTTGATATAAAAACATTTCAAACTTTTGAATATTTTCTCTTTCAAAAACCATTTTCTCGACGTGTCTTCAAGATTAACTTTTAATTAAAATTTTCTAATTGTATTAATTATATTTAGAATAATTGGTTCCATATTTTTAACCATAATTATATATTTTATATAATATGGTCAAATTAATTTATAACCAAAACCAATAGTGAAAACATTGCGAATTATTTACCACTATTAAGGTAAAATGGGTTTATCGGGGGTTTAAATTAATAGATAAGGGATAAAACCAACTATAAACATTTCCATAACCCATTTTATCAACATATTTATACCTTAAAAATTCTATTATCAATAATGTTGAATTAATGGATCCTTTTTATGTGAAAAAAATGTGGGTAGAATTCTATCATTTCAAAAAATTACAAGTGTGTCACTCACCTCACTTTTAAAAAGTCACCCCATCTTTTCTCTACTTCACACCCTCACAACCCTTATGATTGAAAAATACCTACCCAAATCACTTCCAAACATCCCTAATCTCATCCTAGAATAATTATTTTTTACATGAATCCAACCTAAGAAGGATTTTGGTGCAATCTTAAGGATGATACCTGATGAAGAGGTAAAGTTCATTAATGGGTATTTTTTTATTTATTCCATAACATACATCTATTCATATTATAATATTATTATATAAAAAAATTATATTAAATATATTTATATGTTTTTATATTAATGGAATGACCTAAAACTATATCCAATTCCATCAAATGTGTTATAATATCATTGTTTCTGTGTATAGCAGGATATTTCCTTGCAAACCAATGTCATTATTTTCTCTTTTAAAACCTATAGAAGAAAGAAATAATGATGATTTTTTTATTTATATATGATATTAATTATTTTATTATTATTATATATGTATTATATCACACATACCTCTATAGTCTCTATTTTCTGAGAATACAATATGTCGCTCGTGCATACATAAGACTACCACCTCACGAAGCGTTGTCATTTATTCACTCTTTATATGAAAGGTACTAAGTATGTTCCTAATGAACATATGTGATATATATCACAATAATTATTCTTAAGTGATTATTTATTATATACCTTTATTTATTTCAATTCAACAAGGAAATTGAATCATTGTTCATGTGTAAGTACAACCTAACATCTCCATGAATATGGTATTTCATTTTTTATCTATAACTTTTATAAATTACTATAAATACATATATAATAAATATAATATATTTATATATTTTTTAACATTTATGAAATTATTTAAACATGATCCATGTAATAGGATCGAAAATAAAAAATTAAAACATACATGAAAAACAAATTTATTATTATCCAAAACATTATTTAAACAACATATGGTTAATAAACATGTAATAAAAGGAAATATGTAAATAATATATTTAATTATATATAGAATAATGGTTATTTAATATATTTAAAATAAAAATATATTTATTTTAAATGAGGTTAAAATGTTTTCAACAAAATTTGAGACTTATGGTATGGTATCTCCATCTTACTTTTATTTTTATGTGAGACACATGTTATATTCCCCAAATGTTTCTTTTAAGTAGTGTATATACTATAAATTAATGTATTTTATGATTATTATCCTTAAAAAATTATGTATTTTACATATCCATTTTATTATATATCTTTCATAAGGTTTATAGTTCAAAAGTTACCAAGGCGGTAAGGAATTTCGGTCCCAATTTTCCTTCTTTAGGACAAAAGTTATATTATGCCCCTATCTTCTAATATGGGTTTTATAGACCACCCCTTTGACATTTTATATCATGAATCCTATAATTTTCATCATATATAATATTTAACTTTTTTAAAAACTTTAATGTGTCTTATGATTCAATATTAGAAATGTGGTACGGGTTTTATGATACAATCTCAATGTTTATCAGGACTATTTATGAATAAGTCTCCAATGATGAAATATTATTATATATATTTCAAGAAACTCATGAATTTTCTATTCCTAAGGGTATAAATTTTATTTTCATGTAATAGTACCATTTTTCAACTCTTTGGTACCTAAAGTAATTGATAAATTTTTTTAAGAAAATATGACATTATTTCACTCTTCGGTCAGAAAATATGTTTTCAGCCAAATCCATGTTTTAAAAAAAAGTATTCCAAACTATTTTACTATTATAATATGATTTTTGAAAGACATTTTTACCCATGTTTGAATTTTTTTTAAATTTTTTTTGAAAGGAAACATCATTTTATTTTTCAAACAATGCCTATTTAGTTTTTACTAACAATGTGAAAAGAATCATCATTTTAACATTAACGGCATGAATAGAATTCAAAAATTTCATGACTAGTGATTTCCTATAATATTAAATTATATGTTCTCAAGTTTATTTTCAAAGAAAATTATTTTGAAACTATTTTATGTTTTAAAATTTTTTTCCAAGTGGAAGGGATATTTTTCTCAATAAATGTTTTAAATGATGTTATTAATGATTAATTTTTAAGTTTCAAAGGTTATTTAACAACCCAGGTATTTATATAATCATATTCATTAATATTCTTTAACTAAATAGTTATATTCATTATGTTAATTAATTATTAAAATAAATAATTTATTTATTTAAAACGTTAATTATTGAATTATAGAATTTTAATTTGACACAAATAATTTCAATTTTGAATTAATAATTATTAAATTATCTTATTATAAATTTTTGAGAATTTAATGAAAAAATTTAAATTTCAGTGAATAGTAAAAAATACAGTCTTTTTATAAAATATAGAATTTTTTTGTGACTACGTCAATACATAATTAAGATATAAAATTTATTAAACTTGTTGAATAATTAAATAATTATATTATAATATTAATATTGTAAATAAATAATTTAAAAAATGAAAAATAAATTCTTTTCATGATAAGTATTAAAATAATTGTCAGTGTCGATGTAGTGTCTGCACAGTGCTAACAAAGTCAAAATTGGTAACTTATTGATAATTATGGTGTGTTATAAATTATTTTCATGACATTTTTATTAATTATTATGTATTATAAATGTCTTTATCTATTAAATTATAATTTTATAGTTACATAACATAAGTCTTATCAAAATTCATGTGCAATGCTTGTACAGTGTAAGAAAAGACAAAATAACAAATTTAAAAAGTTTTCTTGTTATGTATATGAGGAAAACTACATAATTAATGAATATATACTTTTATTTTGAACCTAATTTATTTAATTTTATGATATTATTTTAAATTTAATTTTTATATATATAATAATTAACATCAATGCATGTGAAACACTAATGCAATGCTTGTTCAATAATAAGAAAAATAATTTAAAAATAATAATTATAATTATAATATTTATTAAATGACCCAAAATTGTGAAAATTATTTTTCTATAAGAAATTTTTTACCATTGTTTATTTTTTAATCAAATTTGGGACATTTTGGACCCACAATAATTACTTTAAGACATTCATAATATTTTATTTTAAAGTAAGTCAAGTTGTTCATGTTATAAATTTTAGTTCGTGTAATATTTTAATTTATGGTTTCTTGGAAGTTTTTTGGGAAAGTAAATTGTTTTTGTAAAGATAAAAAAATTATATTTTTCATGGATTTTTTTTATTTTTTAGGGAATAAAAAACTACCTTAATGGATTTCATCATAATGATGTAGTAATTATTTAATTAAAGAATAAATAAAATTAGTGATATTAAAAATAATATAATATAATATAATTTATATATTTAAGATAATTAATGAATTCCCTAGGTGAATATGATAATTATATTATATAATAAAAAACTTATTCAAATTTGGAACCTTTTTTTGATGTTTTTCAAGTCAAAATTAAGTTTAGTGTTCAATTTGAAAAAACAAATTTCATGAATAAAATATATTATTAAATTATTTAAAAAAATATTGAAATTTTCAAAAATTATAAAATTCCTTCTACAAAGGGATATCTTATGTGTTTTATAACTTTTTAATGTTTTTAAACATATATAAAACTTAATATATTTTAATATTTTATGTTTTCTTAAATTACCCCTCACCTCAATTATAAAAGGAGGATGTTTCCTTTACAAAAATTCATCACATTAAGCCATATTTCTTGAATAAATTCTTTAAAATTCCCTCCTCAACCCTTTCCACATTTTATTTCTTCTAGTCTCACAAAAATTCCACCTCTAGGAGCCTTAAGGAGGTTCTCAATGAGAACTTTTCAAGAGGTATATTCCTTCTTTTTCTATTTTAAATTATTTATCACTGATGTTATTAATATTTTCCTGAATTATTATATTTGCTTTTTACTGAATTTATATGAAATGTGCATAATTTGGGTGAAATGTTAATGTTTTAATATTAAGTATACTTTTTTAGCATTTTTAGAAGTTGTCCAATTGAGTTAGTTTAATCTTTTAATAATAACTATCACTATAATTATCAAAATTGTGTGGTTATTGTTTTTTAGGATTCTCCTTTCAATATAAAACATTTCATTAGAAGGTACCATGATCCAATTCTGCCATTTGAAGGGTCATATGGTCCTCACAAACAAGACCAATGAATCTGTGAACAAACTAGACCAGCCTTGAATATTGATTTACTGGGCTCAATCCAGAATTCCAAAAACATTAAATCTTCACCATAATTCGGGGGACACTACATGTAATCTTGGATAAAAATTTCAAGGCCCAAATCCAAGTACATGTGGCCCAAATGAAGCTTTAAAGTCCAGCCCACCATTCTGGCCGATAAATAAAATCCGTATAGTATTCATAACATATCTCATGATGTAAGCATAAAATCGAGTTGATATTTTTCAGTTTAAAATAGGAGATATTGGCAGAGGACTTTGTTGATGAAGTAATTCGGATTTAAAGGCATCTTCCTTTCCCAAAATCCATTCACATTTTGGCCATCGAAAAAGCATGGATAGAAATGGACAACTTACCTTTGTTTAATAAAACCGCCATAAAATTGTCTCCCCTTGTCCAAAGGCCTCCAAATTTTGACAGTAGACGGAAAAATTTATTATATACTACTTTTAAGAAGGAGATATTTGGAGATTCAACTGTCTGAATATCCAAATTGGCGATGAAATTGGAAAGACATATTGGGAATGCAAACAGTCCACTCCTTAGGCTATAAATACTCTCCCCTTCTCTCCTTGAGAGGGGTTGGAATTTATGAAGAGAGGATAACATATTTGCAAGACCAAAGCCTTTAAAAAGGCATGGGATTACCTTCCATACTCATGTTTTCACATGAGAAACCTTTCCTCCTCTCTTTGTTTTCACTTACTTTTGATTTCTTCGTTTCTGTAATCTTGTAAGTCTCTTTGTTTGTAATTCTGTTTTAATGAAAGTTTCTTCTTCAATATATCTTTTTCTTCTCCAACTTCTATAGTTTAATATTAATGTTCTTAAAATATTTTAAATTAAGTTGAATCCCCTTCCTTTATTTTGCTTCTTCATTCAATTGAAAATCAGTTTTTAATTATCATCATCGTTCGTGTGTGTGTGTTCGACGTACCACTCTTTTCTAATCCCTTTCTTTTCCTTCTATTCTTAATTTATCATCATAATTATTATAACCAGAATATTTAAAACCCAAATGTCTGAGTAAATATATCATTGGGGTGAGTTATAATTTAGGGATGTTAAGTGATTGAGAGTATTTTCTCGATGAGTATTCGTTAATTTAACATTGTGTATATTGGACTTAATATGTCATGGATTAATGACATATTTTGTTTAGAATGTGGTTTCCATGGATTATTGGAACCTCAAATACCCTACCATAAACATGTAATGATTGAGATTATAATCCTAATTAATTTAAGGCTTAGATTAATGCTTTAACACTTAGTAATTCTAATCAACGTCAACTTGTGAAGTGGGTGTTAATTTAAATGCAATATAAAGCAAAGCTCAAGGATAAAACAAGCTTAACTAACTGATGATGAACTCACCCCAATATTTATCAATTTGCTAAATCAATTATATACAATAAATCATTTCAATTAATCCCCTAAAACAAACCCCCTAATCAAAATACAATCAACTAAAAACAAACGACTATTTCAAAGTATCATCGCCGAGGATTCGACCCGAGTGCTGCTATACACATTAGCAGAGCACCGGAACTTTGACTGGTCGATAAGCGAAAATCAGCCGCACGTTTCAAATGGCACCATTTATGGGGTTGGTGCTTTAATTATTCGTTAGTTTCTGGTTATTGTAATAAAAAGCAAAAAAAGAATATTTTAAAAATGAAATTGAAAAAAAAAACACAAAGAAAAACCCGTCTTCTCAAAAAAATCATAAATAGAAAAAATACAAAGAAAAACCTTTCTTCCTCTTTATTCCAAAATCTCTCTGAATGCCCCGTAGCCTTCTAAAAAATCCCTCGAATTTTTTGGAACCTAAAATTGAGCGAAAACTTCTCCCACTTAGGAGGAACATAAGAGATAATCAAATAATTCAAGAACTGATCATTGTCCAACCAGTTGAATTAGATATAGCCAATCCTAGGAAAAAACACTTAAAGAACTCGCTTCCCCTGATATGAATTACCAACCTCTTGGTATCCAATATCCAAATATAGAGGATGACTTTAAACTCAAATCAGGTTTGAATCATCTTCTCCCTCATTTTCACGGGCTAGCCGGTGAGGATCCACATCTTCACCTTAAAGAGTTCCAAGTAGTGTGCTCTACCATGAAGCCTTAAGGGGTTTCTGAAGAACAAATCAAACTCCAAGAATTCCCTTTTTCCCTAGCTGACACTGATAATTCATGGCTCTACTACCTACCTCCTAGTTCTATAACTACATGGAATGACATGAACCGACTATTCTTAGAGAAATTCTTTCCTGCTTCTCGTACTGCTTCTATCTGAAAGGAAATAAATGGTATCCGTTAATTCCCAAGTGAATCACTCCATGAGTACTGGGAGAGGTTCAAAAAGCTTGTTTCAACATGCCCACACCACCAAATTCCTGACCAACTCTTGATCCAATACTTCTATGAGAGTTTATTGGCTATGGAGAGACCTCTCATAGATGCTGCAAGTGGTGGTGCTCTTGTGGATAAAACTCCAGCAACTACAAGAGATATCATAAGTAACATGGCTACAAACACACAACAATTCCATACTCGAGCACATGCTCAAGTCAAACAATATCAAGATAATCAATCAATTTAGCCGAACAAAATGACCGAGTGGATGAGTGAACTTACAGGTCTTGTGCGACAACTAGTAGTGGCTACCAAATCCCCAACCTCGTCTTCTCCTCAATCAATGTTTCTTGGACCTGTCCAAAACTGTGGAACCTGCAACTCTCCATCTCATCCAACTGACACATGTCCAAAACTTCAAGAGGATCAACCCAATTCATTTGGACCAATGGAGCTCAATGCAGCATATGCTCAGCAGAACACCAATCCTCAACTATCAGGTTAGTTTGTTAGAAACTTTAACCAACCTCACTCTGATCCCTTCTCTTCTTCCTATAACCAAGGCCTTAGGTATGGTGATCCCATATCTCACCCCCCTCAATTCCCTCCTCAAAACCCAAACAAATTCCAATAAGGTCAAGGTGGTGGTAACTTCCATCATCCTTATCCTTTTGTTCCTAAACCTCAAAGGAACAATCCTCCTCCTGGATTCCACTATCCGAGTGAGCCTTCCCAATTCCAAAACCAATACAATCAATTTCCTAAGAACCAAAATCAAGTTAATCCCAATTCGGGACAAGCCTCTTCTTCTAAGAAACCATGGTAAGGTGCAGTGGAAGATCTTTCCTCCTCCACCTGTTCTAGTCTTAAGAACACTGAAACTCAAATTGGTCAACTTGCATCCCACCTGAGCCAGCAACAAAAATCAAATTCTTCCCAACTCCCAGCTCAACCATTACCCAACCCCAAGGGTAATGTAAGTGCAATTGCACTTAGATCAGGAAAGAAACTTTCAATGCCTCAGGACAAATCCTCAAACCCTCCTTTGAATGTTGACCTAGAAAATGAAAAGAAAAAGAAACTTGAAAAGGAACATGAAACCATCCCCTCACCTCCTTCAATTCCACTTAGGAAACCAATTCATTTTCCTCAAGCTATTTCTAAGACAAGGAAGTCCTTCGAACCTGATCCTGAAATTTTTGACATGTTTAGATGTGTTGAAGTAAACATTCCCCTCTTAGATGCCATAAAACAAATTCCTATGTATGCCAAGTTTATTATGGAATTGTGCACCCACAAGAGGAAACATAGGACCTTTGAAAATGATTCCACCCAGCAGTACATACCCATTAAATGAAATGATCCAGGTACCTTTACAGTTCCATGCCAAATTATAAGTTCCAACTTTGATGATGCACTCATAGACCTAGGAGCCTCAATTAATGTCATGGACAAATCCATATTCTCCAACCTTGGTCTAGGTCTATTGCACCCAACGGGTGTTGTCATTCATTTATCCAATCAAAGCATAGCCCGTCCTGAGGGAATAATTGAGGATGTCCTTGTCCGATTCAATGATCTTATCTTCCCTGCTGATTTCTATGTCCTTGACATTGAAGGTGAGACGAACTCTTATCGATCTCCCCTAATTCTAGGAAGACCATTCATCATGACTGCGAGAACCAAGATTGATGTCCATTCATGCATCTTATCCATGGAATTTGGTGACCAACTGGTCATGTTTGAAATTTTACAAGCTATGCGATACCCATCTGAGGACCACTCTGCATTCTCAATTAATACTTATGAGGACACTTCTAAGAGTCAATCAAACCCCAATCCACCGTGTTCTTCATGTTCTAATGCAAAAGGATCTTGTTAAATCTGCACTATGATTAACCAAGTCATAAATGGTGATGTTGATGTGGACCTCTCATTCATAGACTCCATAAATCTAGAGGAACATGAAAACTCTCTTGAATTCCACATCAATTCTGATCTCTACTGCTCCACCTTGGACAGTATTAAGGAAAATGAACCTGAAGCAACTGAAGTCCCTTCTTCCATTCCTGAGTTGTCGAGCCCAAAAGTGAAAGATGAGACTGATCTGAAACCTCTTCCTGCACACCTGAAATATGCATTCCTCTTCCATGATCACTCATATCCTGTCATTATCTCTGCCACACTTACTGAAACTGAGGAGTCCAAACTTGTTCAAGTGTTAGAGGAAAACAAAAAGGCCTTAGGTTGAACCCTAGATGACATACCAGGAATCAACCCTACCCTTTGCATGCATCAAATCTATCTTGAAGAATCATTCAAACCAATTTGAAAACCACAAAGAAGACTCAATCCACTCATACTTGAGGTAGTTAGGGAAGAGATCACCAAGCTTCTTCAAGCTGGTATTATCTACCCAATTTCTGATAGTGAATGGTTTAGTCCAATTCAAGTTGTACCAAATAAGGGTGGGATAACTGTTGTCACAAATTAACATGGGGAGGTAGTCACAACTCAAGTGAAGAACAAATGGCGTGTGTGCATCGTCTATAGGAAATTGAATGTTGAAACCCGAAAAGATCACTACCCTCTTCCATTCCTTGATCAAATGCTAGAAATATTGGCTGGAAAGTCACACTATTTCTTTATTGATGGATACAACGACTATTTTAAAATCCCAATCTCACCTCCAGACCAAGAAAAGACTACATTCACATGCCCCTTTGGAACATATACATATAGAATAATGACTTTTGTACTTGGAAATGCTCCTGTAACATTTCAGAGGTGTATGATGAGTATCTTTTCATAATTCATTGAACACTAAATGGAAGTCTTCATGGATGACTTCACCATTTATGGTGAGTCATTTGAATCTTGTTTTAATTCACTCTCTCTTGTCCTCCAAAAGTGTGTCAAGTGTAACCTTGTGTTAAATTATGAAAAATGTCACTTCATGGTTGCAAATGGGATTGTTCTAGGGCACATAGTTTCAAAAGATGGTATTGAAGTCGATCCTGCAAAAATTGAAGTGATCCAATCACTTCTTGAACCCAACTCTCTTCGAGACATCCATTCATTTCTCGTTCATGCTGGTTTCTATGGGAGATTCATCCATAACTTCAGTAAAATTTTCCCTCCCACTCACTCGTTTTCTCCAAAATGATGTCACTTTACATTTCGATGAGGTTTTCAAGAGAGCCTTTTTTGAA
The DNA here is from genome assembly GCA_963277665.1 of Viscum album. Taxonomy (NCBI): domain Eukaryota; kingdom Viridiplantae; phylum Streptophyta; class Magnoliopsida; order Santalales; family Viscaceae; genus Viscum; species Viscum album. Next base: position 309,050,826 of record OY728126.1, read on the forward strand.
CTCAAAACTGCTCTAACATCTACCCCAATAATCCAACCCCCAGATTGGTTATTACCCGTTGAGTTGATGTGTGATGCTTTTGATAGAGCTGTTGGGGCTTTTCTTGGTCAAAAAAGAGAAAAAATTCCTCATGTCATCTATTATGCCTCAAAAACATTGGATGAAACTCAATCTCACTACACTGTAACTGAAAAGGAACTTCTAGCAGTGGTTTTTTCCTTAGATAAATTCCAGCCCTATCTCTTAGGTCCCAAAATTATAATCTTCATAGACCATTCTTCTATAAAGTTCTTACTCAAGAAAAGTGATTCCAAACCGAGGCTAATAAGATGGATCCGAATGCTCCAAGAGTTTGACCTTGAAATCAAACATAGACCTGGAAAAGAAAACCTTGTGGCTGATCACTTGAGTAGAATTTCTAATTCTTCTCATTCAGAAATCATTGATCTTGAATTCCCCATTGAGAACCTTTCGTCTCTCACTCCAAAGTTACCATGGTATGCCCAAATTGTAAATTACAGTGTTTCTGGTGTTTTTCCTGAAAAGATTTCATAAGAAGAAGAAAAATGAAGTTGAAAAGTGATTCAAAATACTATTTTTGGGAAGATAATAAACTTTGGAAAACTGGAGCTGACATGGTAGTTAGGAGATGTGTTGAAGAAAATGGGCATTCTTCCATCTTAGAATTCTGTCACTCACTTCCCGGAGGTGGCCACTTTGGACCACAAAGGACCTCCCAAAAGTTCATAGACTCTGGATTTTATTGGCCTTCACTCTTCAAGGACTCACATGAGTTCTGTCAATCATGTCCCACTTGCCAAAAGTTCAGCACAATCTCCAAAAGAAATGAAATTCTCCAAAAGCCTTTAATCTTTTGTGAAATCTTCAATGTTTGGGGCATCTATTTCATGGCACCATTTCCCCCTTCCAATGGATTCTAATACATTATTATTGCGGTCGATTATGTATCAAGGTGGGTTGAGGCCAAACCCATTAGGAAGGATGATGCTCATACTGTTATTGAGTTCCTAAAGACCCACATCTTCGTAATATTTGGCACACCATGTGCCTTGATCAGTGACTTAGGAACCCAATTTTTTAAAAGAACCATGGAATCTCTTCTGAAAAAGAATGGGGTTGTACATAAAACTTCAACTACATATCACCCTCAAACAAATGGCATGGCTAAACTCTCTAATAGAGAAGTGAAAAGGGTACTTGAGAGAATTGTTTATCCCACCAGAAGAGACTGGCCTGAGAGACTTGGTGAATCCCTTTGGTCTTATCGAACTGCCTATAAAACACCCATTGGGATGTCTCCTTTTAGGCTAGTTTTTGGTAAAGCGTGTCACTTACCAGTTGAAATCCAACATAAGTCTTTTTGGGCAGTGAAAACCTGTAATTTTGATTGTGAAAAATCTGGTGAAGAAAGATTGTTGCAGTTGGCTGAACTGGAGGTGCTACGACTTGAATCCTATGAGAATTAAAATCTGTACAAAGAGAAGGCTAAGGTACTCCATGTCAAACACATCCTGAGAAAGCTATTTAATGAAGGTGAAAAGGTAATGCTCTTCAATTCTCGATTTCGGATTCACCCAGGTAAGCTTAATTCTCATTGAGAAGGTCCTTTTGTTATTACTAACGTTTAACCATTTGGTGTAGTGCAAGTCCAAGACCCCTCTTACAAAAGGACATTCACGGTTAATGGACATCGGTTAAAGCATCACCATGAGAGTATGCACAATCCTGGATCCACATCGACTTCCACTGGCTCCCCAACTTCTCTAGCTGACCTACCACTAGATGGAGAAGGCGACCCGCCAAATCCAAACCAGGGGGCACCTCTTTCCCTTTAACTCTCTCTATCTCTTCCTATCTCTACCTATTTCTTCCTATTCCTCTCTCTTTCTTTTATTTTACCATTTTATTTATCAAAACCTTTATTTTTAACTTTCTCTTTTGTGTGGGTGTATCTTTACGAAAATAAAAACCTAAAAAACCGAAAAAACAATCACTTAAAAAAATACAAAAAAATTATAAGTCATGCTTACTCACCATCGAGTGTTGAAATTTTTTTCAACCATTTTGGGGAGTTAACAAACATGTTTTCATCTCAAAAATTTTGTATTTTTATTATGACTTTGGATAAATAATTTTTTGTCAAAACCAACACATTTTGAATGCTCAATTTTTGATTTGGAAAATGATTTTACCCAACCGTGAGAACAAACATTTGCTTTCATGCCAAGGCCACCTATGGTCATCTTCTCAAAATGTGTGTTTTCACCCCCATTTGTGAGTCTTGGGTTTGTAGACCATCGAGCTGAATTTCATACCTTTGTGTGCATTAATATTATAGAGGCATTTTCTAAACCACATGAGAATCACAATATCCAAATAGTCTCTCATTACCCTTACATTAATCCTCCTTTTGAAAGCCCCTTCAAGCCTATGAAAACCTCTTCTTTGATAGCCACATTACAATCCCAATACCTTTTCCCACCCAATATCAACATGGATTTTCATTGCATATTTTTTTCAAATTTAAGTGTGGGGGGGGGGATGGATTTCATTGTTTGGGTACCCTATTATTGATTTTAAACGAGTTATCATCTGCTTGAGGACAAGCATCCATTTTAGTGTGGGGGAGAGGTTGTCATTAAGTGTGTTTTGGGGAATGTAATGAACTTCCATTTATGTAATTTTGTAAATGTTATTGACAAGTGTTCAAAAAAATATGATGAAAAAAAATCAAAAAAATCAAAAAAAATGAGAAAATGGGTTGTTTCTTGGGTAGGTCAAAAATCACTCTTCCTCAACCTTTTATCTTGTTATAACTATTAGAGTTAGTGCCTCGAGGAGATCAATCATGGGTTGGGTTATGAGTGTGATATCTTTTCCAAGTTCAACTCTCTAAAAAACAAAGAAAAAAAGGAGAAGAAAAAAAAGAACACTTGCATTATATTCTTATTGGGAGAAATTCTGTGTTTTGTAAATATTTCATATTCGCATTACCTTCATATTTTCTTCCTCTATTGTGTATTTCTTCACACAATCATTCCCTTGTAAATATGTTTTTTCATTTCCTTCCAAGTTTTATTTCAAAAAAAATGGGAATTGCTTTTTCTATGTTGGTATTTTAACCCTCTTATTCTCTCTCTTGGACATTATATTCTTACCGTCCCATAGCCGCAGAACACCCCATTAAAAAGACTTCTTGATTCTTGTTCACTTTCGATAGGGATTGTAATTTGAGAGCTCTTTTCAAACTATAAAAGTTTCACTTTTGGTTGGTGAAAGGGTGAACCTCCACAAATGAATTTTATCATCTTGAGAGGTGTCAGTTTTGAGTGTCCACATTTTCCATTTCTAAATTTGAGCATTAAAAAATGAATTAGTTTTGGAACATTGTTTCTGGAACAACTTGTGGTGGAATTCAAAATGGATGAGTGAAATAGTCTAAACCTCCCCTGATTGGAGAAAACAAAATTTTAAAATCTATTGGTGAGTAAATATGATTTTGTCATGTTTTTATATTTGTTGCACATGAGGGCATGCACAAAAATAAGTGTGGGGTAGTTTATGTTATTAATATTTTCATGACTTATTATATTCCCTCTTTACGGATTTTATATTAAATTTGCATAATTTGTGTGAAATATTAATGTTTTAATATTAAGTATAATTTTTTAGTATTTTTAGAAGTATTCCAATTGAGTCATTTTAATGTTTTAAAAATAAATATCACTATACTGATCCAAATTGTGTGGTTCCTATTTTTTAGGATTCTCCTTTCAATATATAACATTTCATTAGAAGGTACCATGAGCCAGTTCTGTCATTTTAAGGGTCATATGGTCCTCACAAGCAAGACCAAAGAATCTGTGAACAAACTGGACGAGCCTTGAAGATTGATTTACTGGGCTCAATCCCGAAGTACAAAAACATTTCCTCTCCACCATAATTCGGGGGGCCCTACATGCCATCTTGGATAAAAATTTCAAGGCCCAAATCCAAGTACAAGTGGCCCAAATGATGCTTTGAATCCATCCCACCATTCTGGCCGAGAAATACAATCAGTATAGTATTCATAACATATCTGATGATGTAATCATAAAATCGAGCTGATATTTTTAATTGTGAAAGAGGGGATATAGGCGGCCGACTTTTTTGAAGATGTCATTCAGATTTTAAGTCATATTCCTATCCCAAAATCCATTCACATTTTGGCCATTGAAAAAGCATGGATAAAAATTGACAGTTTACCTTTGTTTAATAAAACCTCCATAACATTGGCTCCACTTTTCGAAAGGCCTCCAAATATTTACAGTAGTCGGAAAAATACATTATCTACAACTTTTAAGAAGGAGATATTTGGAGATTCGGCTGTCTGAATAGCCAAATTGGCGATGCAAGTGGAGGGACATATTGGGAATGCAAACAGTCCACTCCTTGGGCTATATATACTCTCCCCTTATCTCCTTGAGAGGGTTTGGCATTTAAGAAGAGAGGATAACATATTGTCACTACAAAATCCTTGAAAAAGGCTTGGGAGGACCTTAAATACTCATGTTTTTACTTGAGAGACCTTTCCTCCTCTCTTTGTTTTCACTTACTTTCATTTTCTTCGTTTTTGTAATCTTGTAAGTCTCTTTGTGTGTAATTCTGTTTTAATGCAGGTTTCTTCTTAAATATATCTTATTCTTATCCACCTTATGTAGTTTCATATTAATGTTCTTAAAATAGTTTAAATTCAGTTCAATCCCCTTCCCTTATTTTGCTTCCTCATTCAATCGAAAATCCGTTTTTAATTATCATCATTGTTCGTGTGTGTGTGTTCGATGTACCACTCTTTTCTAATCCCTTTCTTTTTCTTCTTTTATTAATTTATCAACTTAATTATTATAACCATAATATTAAAAACCCAAATGGCTGAGTAAATATCTCGTTGGGGTGAGTTATAATTTAAGGATGTTAAGTGATTTCTAGTATTTTCTCGATGAGTATTCGTTAATTTAACATTGTGTATGTTGGACTTAATATGTCATGGATTAATGACATATTTTTTTAGCATGTGGTTTCCATGAATTATTGGAACCAAAAATACACTACCATAAACATGTACTGATTGAGATTATAATCCTAATTAGTTTAAGCCTTGGTTTAAAGCTTTAACACTTAAGAATTTTAATCAACGTCAACTTGTGAAGTGGGTGTTAATTTAAATGAAATATAAAGCAAAGCTCAAGGATAACACAAGCTTAACTACCTAATGATGAACTCAACCCAATATTTATCAATTTTTTAAATCAATTATATACAACCAATCATTTCAATTAATCTCTGCAAACAAACCCCCCTAATCAAAATACAATCAACTAAAAACAAACGACTATTTCAAGGTATCATCGTCGCAGATTCGACCCAAGTGCTGCTATACACATTAGCAGAGCACCGGAACATTTACCGGTCGATTGGCGACAATCAAACTCGTGTTTGAAACACATTTCCAATTGTCTCCTATCGACTGGTCAAGGTTCTGGTGCTCTGCTAATGTGTATTGCAGCACTCGGGTCGAATCCTTGGTGATGGTACTTTGAAATAGTAGTTTTTTTATTTGATTGTTTTTTGATTGGGGGGGTTTGTTTGCATAGATTAATTTAAATGTTTAATAGATTATGTTTAACTTAACAATTTGATAAATATTGGGGTGAGTTCATCATTAGGGAGTTAATCATGTGATATCCTTGTGCTTTGCTTTATATTGCATTAAATTAACACTCACATAAAAAGTTGATGTTGATTGAAATTCCCAAGTGTTAAGCCTTTAATCCAAGCCCTAAATTTACTTTGGGTTCTAATCTCAATCAGTTCTTGATTGTGGAAGTGTATTTATGATTCCAATAATCCATGGAAACCACACGTTGAACATAATATGTCATTCAACTTTACCTTTTCTTCACCTCTAATAAAATGTTTCATGATAAAAATAGTATCATATATATATTGTAATTTTTCTATTTTTATGGTATATTAATCATAAAATCTATCATTGTATTCTTTTAATCTTAAATAACTAATTCATCATCCATAGTGTGTCAATTCACTTCCATCATGGATGATGATTTTTTGTATTCCTATTAACACAATCATGAAAAGTTTAAATAAACGTATAATTCTTCAAAATGACCTAAATAAATATATGTCCTCAATTTTGGATTATTATTTGTTTTTGATAAGGATTACCATAATAAACTGACCTTGGAAACCATGGAAAGAACGCACTCAAAACCATGAAAATAACAAAAATTGTTAATAATTGGGTGGAAATGTTATAATAAGATCATGTAAGTTATTATAAACATGAGTATAGTTCTTTAAGAAAATAATAAAACTCTTAAATCCATTTTATAAGAGTTTTGAACTCTTTTTAAAGAAGTCAAACTGGAGGTAAGGGACTTTCCTTTTAAAATCCTTTTAATTGTATCTTTTAAAAAATTTAAAAATATTATTCTTTTTTATTATAGAATGGGAGGTTTATCCCACTTTCATGAATCATTATTACTATATTTTTTCCTTTATTATTTTTCATATTTATTTTTGAAGAATATTATTTCATTATTATATGTGTGGTTTTTGTATTTCAAAAGTGATTTTTTAAGAAAAAAGGGTATTCTAATATCTGAATTTGTTTTGATCATGGGTTTAAATAAGTTATCAAGGGTTTTGTTCATGATATGTCCCTTGGAAATTTTTTATTATGGTTTTATCCAATTATATCTCAAGATATTATAGTTTAATCCCCATTATAGCTCAATATATGACATTTTGATCCCCATTAGAGCTCAAGATAAGAAGGGTGAGCCCCATTATAGCTCTCCAATGTATTTAATACTCCTGAGATGGAATTTAACCATATGTTTATTCCATTTGTAAGTGTAAATGTAAAATTTATATGGTAATTATTTTCCAAGGTGACATTATGATTTTTCTATTAATGCTTATGAGTTTTCAAGAAAAGGGTTTTTAATGGGTTTTTATGTTTTCATTGGACAAATTATTTTCTTTTTTTATATACCTTACTGAGATTTTTTTGTTCATCGCAAGTTTTTATATGTTTTTCATAGGGTATAAGGATGTGTAATATAAAGGAGGATGTTATGTTAAATATTTTGAAGGTTTATCAAATAAATCATTTTTTATTTTTAAAAGTTTTATATTTTGAAAAAATGGATACTGTTTTAGTAGTATAATCTTTATATAAATGAGGTTTGTTATATTTATTATATCCTAATTCTATAAATATCTAAAACTAAAAATATCCTTAATGTGAAAGAACATAAATTCTTGAATAAATATTTATATTATATAATTTTTTAATGTTTGGTCCTTATAGTTGGTATCAAAGGATGTTTTAGATAACATTAGGGGTTAGGATTATGTTAATAGAAAAATATAAAATCTTGTTAATTTATAGTTAATTTAAAATGATATATAATTTAAATATTAACATGTTTCTTCGTCTAAGATTTATCTATTCAGAATGGTTTTTTGTATAATAAATAAGGAAGATGAAGTAAGAATGAACTAGGAGGATGATATCTTTTCGAATCTGCATCCTCGAATGGTGGGAATTGGAACAGAGTAGTTTGTGAAAATAATGGATTAGTTGATTCAATAGACAAGTGGTGGTGGAATCCATTCTAGAGAGTAACTTTATCTACCATGAAGGAACATTTCTTTATTAGATCATTTCATGAGGCAACATCCCCCATCATTCAGTGGATCATCTGACCTGGTGGTTGCCTAAGTATGTATCAATGCTCTGGAAAAGATATTTTAAGTCATGGGATGTTTGAAACATCAAGATGTTACCCTTTACATTTTTTTGAAGTCAAATATGATCTATGGTGGTATTTGGTTAAGAATATCAGAGAGAAAGAATATCTTGATTCCATTGAATGGGAAACAATCAAAGATATTTTCCTTGAGAAATGATTCCCTAAGGTTGTTCGACACTAAATATAAAAAGAATTTCAGGAATTGAGGAACAAATATGATGATTATATAGCTACATATGTTGAAAAGATCACAATATTATCCAGGTATGTTTCATATTTGTTTTGGGAAACTGATAGAAAAATTAATCGGTTTTACTCCGGATAGAAACCAGGTTTACAATGAGATTTTCTACATTATAATTTAAAAGTAATGAGAAATTTTTTCATTGTGATGAAAAGATTGAAATGGATTTTTTGGACACATATTTGCCTCTTAATGATAAGAATAAGAAGCATTCATGTTGGAATAATTTGGGGAATAATTCATCAATGAAATTTGGAGGTAATAGAATCAAATTCCCTTCTTATTAAAAGTGTGGTAAAAATAATCTTGGATAATGTGTTTTAACTTCTGGGAAGTGATACCGATGTGGAATGTTTTGACACATGGATCATAAATGCAGGTGGAATTATAATAATAACTATGAGAATCCAATGTTAAGATGCTTTAACTATGAGTAGTTGGTTCATTTCTCTAAGGTGAGTCCAAATCTAGACACTCGGGTGGTAAATTAGCAAGATTGGAAATAGAAGGGTGTGTAAAAATCCTTTACAAATAGTTCAGAAGATTTTGAGATATAAAACTAAGTGGTATTAGGTAAATTTATTATTTTAATAGAATATTCGAATGTTTTGTTTTATTTAGGGTCTAAACATTCATTCATTTCTGAGAAATGTTCTGGTAAATTTTAAATTCCACCTCATGAAATGAATCTAGAACTAATTGTGAAAACACCGGGAAGAAATATTAAGGAAAATGAAATTATAATAATGTTAAAATCATTGTATATGGAAGTATTTTACCTAAAAAAATTTGTTTTTCCTTTATTATATTTTGTTTTTATCCTGAGTATGGTTTGTCTTTCTGTTTACCATGTTAGGATTGATTGTAGAGATAACGAAGTTTCTTCTTAAAAATTGTTTCATTTTTTCTACAATAATGAACCCATATCATTGATAACATATGAGGAAGCTGAAAAAATATTAAAATATGAAAATGAAAGTTATCTTGCACATATTGTTGAAAATAATTGAATTTTTCAAAATAATTATGTGCCAGTGGTAAATGAGTATCTTTATTGTTTTTCTAATGATTTTCCTAGTTTTTTCTTGATCGATAGGTTGAGTTTACTATTAACTTAGTTCCTAAGGATAAGCCACTTTCAAAAACCCCTTATATAATGGATCAAGTATAACATCTACAATTAAAAAGGCTGTTTTAGGAACTGTTAGACAAAAGTTTTCATCTTACCAAGAACTTCACTATGGGGTTCTCGTATCTTGTTTATTAAAAATAAATATAGTTCAGTGAGACTTTTCGTTGATTATAAAGCCTTGAATAACATGACTATTAATAAAAAGTGTCATTTACCTCATAAAGATGATTTTTTTGTTCATCTGCACGGAATAAAATATCTTTCAAATGTTGAAATAAGGTTAGGGTACCATCAGTTGAAAGTAAAGGAAGAATATATTTCAAAGATTGTGTCTTGTACTAGATATGGGCATTATGAATTTTTAGTTATGCTATTTGGGTTAAATAATGCACTATTTGTATTCACGGATCTTATGAATTTAAAATTCCATGAGTTCTTAGATAAGTTTTTGGTTGTGTGTATTGATGAAATTATGGTATATTCTAAAATTGAAGAGAAGAATGAGATACATCTAAGGGTTGCTTTAAAAACATTAAAAGAAAATAAAATGTATTGAAAATTCATCAAATGTGAATTTTGGTTGCAATAAGTTTATTTCCTTAGTCATATTATTTTTAAATATGGAATAATTATTGATCTTGATAAAATAAAAGTTGTTGAAGAATGTCCAAGACCCACAAAAATAACCTAGATTTGTAGTTTTATTGGTTTGGTAGGATATTTTCAAAGGTTTGTTGAAAAGTTTTCATTGTTATCTATCAAAATGACTAAGTCAACAAAAAAATATGTTAATTTAATATAGAAAAATTAATGTGATGACTATTATTAAGAATTTAAAATAAGATTGATTAAATCACTAGTTTTGTTCCTACATTCTAGAAATAGTTAATTTTTCATCTATAGTGATGCTTATTTGAAAGGTCTTGGTTATGTCCTAATACAGAATGATCAAGTAATTTCTTATGCTTCATGTCAGTTGAATCTTCATGAGTTAAATTACCCTAAATATGATTTGGAATTATATAGTTTTTTATTGTATTAAAAATTTGGAGGCATCATTTGTATGGAGTAAAATGTGAAATGTATATTGATCATAAATATTTGTAGTATTAATTCACTCAGAAAGAATTTAACATGAGACGGAGAAGATGGTTGGAACTAGTCAAGGATTATGATTGAATGATTCATTACCATTCTGGAAATGGAAACAAAGTAGTTGATGCATTGAGTTGGAAAAATAATAATATATTAACCATGATACATGTGGAACGTGATGCTTTGGTTAATGATTTTATGAATTTTGGCTTGGAAGTTTTTGGTATAGGAAATTTATCTATTTTGTTTTATGTGTCAGCGTAGTCATCTCTAACAAACATAATTATGAAAGAGCTTAAAGAATATTGTGAGTTAAAAAAATATATAATTGGTTAAAAATGGTAAGTTGACTGAATTTAACATTGATAGAGATTGTGTTTAGAGATTTGGTAATACATTATTAGTGCATTATGATTAATAGTTGATGAAGGTGTTGTTATGTGAATCTTATATTTCCCATTTTTCATTTCATCCTATAAGTACTATGATGTACAGAGACTATTGGGATTATTACTGGTGGGATGGAATTAAAAGAGATATTGATAATTTTAACATGAAATGTTTGACATGTTGATAGGTTAAAGTAGAATGGTAGTTACTTAAGGGGATGCTTTACCCTTTTACAGTGCCTGAGTGTAAATGGAAAAATATATCCATGGACTTCATAATGGAAATACCAAATACTTCTTGAGGAAACAATGCAATTTGGGTTATTATTGATCATTTAACTAAATCATATAATTTTATTCCTTTTTGAGACACCCTCTATCAAGATCAACTTTCTTGATTGTATTTAAAGAATTTATTCAAGTTACATGGAGTGACTCTCTCCATTATATTTGATCATGACCCTAGGTTTACTTTTAGATTTTGGAAAGGCCTTCAGAAGTCATTGCGTACTGAATTACATTTTAGTACAACCCTTCATCCTTAATCGTATGGATAGTCTGAGTGAACAATTTATACATTAGATTATATTCTTTTTGCTTATTCAATGTATTACCTAGGAAGTTGGGATCAACATCTTTTGTTGGTTGAGTTTTCTTATAATAAGAGTTTTCATTTTAGTATACATATGGAACCTTTTGAGTAATTATATAGAATTCAGTGTTGAATTCCATCATTATGGGATAAATTCATGGAAAGGAATTTGATGGGACTTGAACTAGTAGAGGAAGTGGAAGAGAATGTTCAGTTGATTCAGTGACACATGGAGACAACTCAGATCAGGCAGAAAAGTTATGCAAATAACAGGAGGAAAGACCGTTATTTTGAGGTAGGTGATCATATTTTCCATAAAATCTCTCCATTTAAAATTATTATGCATTTTTATAAGAAATTAAATCTAAGTACGTAGTTCATTGGACCTTTTTAAATATTAGAGAAAGTCAGATCAATTGCCTACTAAGCATCTTTTCCTCCGGGTTTATCTCAGGTACATGATGTTTTATATGTTTTGATGTTAAGAAAGTATGTTCCATATCCATCTCATGTTTTCATCCCAGAAGTATTTAGGATGAAAGAGAAAGTTTATTATGAAGAGAAACCTATTTAGATTCTTGATTTCAGAGAGAAATTATTAAGGAATAAGGTAATTCACAAGGTTATGGCTTTGTGGAGAAACCACACGGTTCAAGAAGCAACATGGGAATCCGAAAATGATATGAGGGAAAAGTATCCCCATTTGTTTAATAAGTGAATAAAAACTGTGAGAAATAATTTCAAAGGTCGTGAGAATGTAATAACCCAAGTATTTATAGAATCATATTTATTGGTATTCTTGAATTAAATAGTTATATTCATTATGTTAATTAATTCTTAAAATAAATAATTTATTTCTATAAAAAATTAATTTTTCAATTTTATAATTTTAATTTGTAAAAAATAATTTCATTTTTGAATAAATAATGATGAAATTATATTAGTGTGTTTTTGGGACTTTTCTGAAAATGTTTAATTTTTGTGAATAGTAAAAAAATGCAGTCTTTTTATAAAATGTGGTTCTTTGTTATAGCATCAAGAAATAATTAATATATAAAATTTGTTAGAATTATTTAATAATTAAATAATAATATTATAAGATTAATATTTTAATGAAATAATTTAGAACATGAAAATTATATTCTTTTCAAAGTATAAAAATTATTATCAGTGTCGACACAGTGCTTGTGTAGTGCTGACAAAGTCAAAACTAGAAACTTATTAATAATAATGGTGTGATAAAAATTATTTTCATGAATTTTTATTAATTATTATATATTCTTTACATTTATGTATTTTAAATTAAAATTTTATAGTCATATAATATAAGTCTTATCCAAATTCATGTGCAATGCTTATGTAGGGCAATAAAATACAAAATAACAAATTTATGTTGTCATGATATGTATATGAGTGAATATACATAAAAAAAAAATTTAGGATTTTATTTTGAACCTAGTTTATTTATTTTTATAATAGTATTTTCTTTTTAATTTTTATATATGAATTAATTAACATTAATTTCTATGAAATTCTAATGCAATGTTTATGAAAGCATATGAAAAATGAATAAAATATTTTTAATTAAAATTATAAAAAATTAGTAAATGACCCAAATTTGTGCTAAATCTTTTTCTATAATCAATTTTTGACCATTATAACTTTTTTATTTTAATTTTGAACATTTTGGACCCATAATAATAACATTAAGACCTTTAAAATATTTTATTTAAAAGTTAGTCAAATTGTTCACACTATAAATTTTAGTTTGTATAATATTTTAATTTATGGTTTCCCAGAAGTTTTTTTCAAAAATAAATCGTGTTTAGAAATATGATAAAATTATATTTTTCATGGAATTTTATTTTTAATTTTTAGGGAATAAATAATAACATTAATGTCTTTCAAAATAATGATACAATTTTTATTAAATTAATGAATAAATCTAATTAATTGTATTAAAAATATTAACATAAATATATTTTGATATTTTAAAGATAATTAATTAATTACTTTGGTTAATATGGTATGTAAATGATATAATAAAAAATTTAATTTAATACTTTTTTTGATGTCCTTTAAGTCAAAATTAAGAATAGTGCTTAATTTGACAAAAAAATCATGAATAAAATATTTTATCACATTATTTAAAAATCTCAAAAATCTCAAAAATTGACAAAATTATAATATTAATTCGACAATGTGATATACTGTTATTTTTTTCCTTTTTAAAAGTCTTTAAACTATATTAGACTTAATATATTTTAATATTTTATGTAATTGCTGAATTACCACTCACCATAATTATAAAAGGAGGATTATTCCTTCACAAAATTTCATCACGTTAAACCATATTGCTCAACTAAATTCTATAAAATTACCTCCTCATCCATTTACACATTCTTTTTATTATGGTATCAAAAAAATACCACTTCCAAGAGCCTTAAAGAGGTTCTCATGGAGAAATTTTCAAGAGGTATATTCCTTCTATTTCTCTTTTAAATTTCTTATCCCTTCTACCTTATCTTTGCTTATTATCCAATGTTTCATGATAACTCCATTATCATATACATACTAGAATGTTTTTCAATGGTATATTCATCATAAAATCTATCATTTTCTCATTTTAATCTTAAATAATGAATTCCCCATCCAAGGTGTGTCAATTCACCGCCTTCATGGATAATGAGTTTTTGTTTTTCCATTAACGCAATCATGGAAATATTAAATTCATTTATAATTTTTTTAAATAACAAAAATAAATACATGTTCTCACTTCTGGAGTATTATTTATTTTTTATAATGAATTCTATAATAAACTGACTTTCAAAACCATGAAAAGAATGCACTCAAAATAATAGAAATAATAATATATTATTAATAAATGAGTGGAAAATGTTATAAGAAGATCATGTAATGTATTATAAACATTATTATATTTCTGTAACAAACAAATAACACTATTAAAACCATTTTATAGTAGGTTTGAACACTTTTTAATGAAGTCGAACTAGATATAAGGGACTTTCCTTTTAACGTCCTTTAAATTTCACTTTTATGAAATTCAAATAGACTGTTCTTTATTTTATAGAATGAATGGTTTATCCCTATTTCATGACTATTTATTATTATAATTTTTCCGTTATAATTTTTCATATTTATTTTTTAATAATATTATTTCATTATTATGTTCGTGGTTTTTATATTTTTAAAGTGATTTTTTACGAAAAAATGGTATTCTGATATCTAAATTTTTTTTCTCATGGGTTTAAATGAGTTATATAGGGTTTTATTCATGATATGTTCCTTATAAATTTTTTATTATGGCTTTATCCCATTATATCTCAAGTTATGATGGGTTGATCCCCACTCTACCTCAAGATGTGACGGGTGAGCCCCATTATAGCTCTCCAATGCATTGGGTACTCCAGAGATGGAATTTGACCATAAGGTTATTCCATTTGTAAGTATGAATGTAAGGGTGATATGGTAATGATTTCCCAGGTCGACTGCATGATTTTTCTATTCATGCTTATGAGTTTTCAAGAAATGGGTTTTTAATGGGTTTTCATGTTTTCATTAGACAAACAATTTTCATTATTTATGTCCCTTATTGATATTTTTGTATTCATCCTAGTTAAATAAATGTCTTCCACAGGATATAAGGATGATTGATATAAATTTGGAATTCATGTTGCACGTTTTATAGATTTTTCAACGAAATCATGTTTTATTTTTATAAGTTTCATATTTTGGGAAAAATGGATACACTTTTAGTAGTATCCTTTTTATGTGAATGTGGTTTGTTATGTATGTATTATGTATTGAATCTCTAAATATGTAAACCTAAAAAATATCCTCAATGTGAATGAAAGTAAATTCTTAACTAAAAAACAAGATTATGTAATGTTTTAAGGGTGGGTCCTTATAGGATATTTTTAATGAAATTATATTTTCCTCAAAAACATTCTGAGTTATTTTTCTTTAAAAAGAATTTTCCATTTAAGATGATATCATTTAATTTTACATATTCTTCACTAGAGATATTATCCAAGAATTCCATTCTAATTCATTCATGGGTTCGGATATGATTAATGTTTTGTGATATTTTTTCTCATGTATGTATTATTTTCATCATGATAGGGCATGGACTTATATCTCTATAAAATTAAATGGTTAATGATTAATTAAATTTGATATCAAATGGTACACAGGACACTATCCCAAGCCTAAAATAGGGTATATTGGAGGTTATCACAATCCTGAAATAGGTTCTACGTGAGGTTATCCCAATTTTATAGTAAGTACATGGGTGGTTATAAGACTAAGATGATATGAATTTCTTAGTGGGAATACTTGAAAGTATTTTTTTGAATGATTATGTATATGAATCAAATCTTTGCCTTATAATAATTTTATTCTCTCATATACCATTTTCATTGATTCCATTATGAGTCATGTATTATGAACATCCATGATTTAAGCCATGAATCATGTTTATGATCTATGATATACATGTTATTATTTTCATATTTTATTCTCATATTTTTATACTCATATGATCATGTTATATTGATATCTTCCATGTTTACCCTTACTAAGAATTTGATCTCACCCTATATTATTTTTCCTTTCCCCAAGATATAAATAAATGTATTATGTATCGTATTTCTAAAAAGGGTGTTAACTATGAGTCACTTAGTGGGAGATTCTGTAACTTCCTTATAGACCAATTGATTATGTGTCTATGTTTCTGAAGGTACTGGACCTAAAAGTTTTCAGAATGGATTTTTATGTTTTGTAATGGATATTCATTTATTAATATGTCATATTTATGTATCATAATTTTATGTCTCTACATTTTCTTCACTACTTTAGTATATTTATCTATCATTCTGATTCATCATAGAAGACAATGACTGCTATCATTAGTGATTTCTAGGTACACCATTTATATAATTTTAATTAAGAGTTAATTCTTAAATAAATATCTTCCTAATTTTGAGATATATTTTTCTTAATATGTTTATATTATGATTATATGAAACCCTTTATTGAGATATTAGTGGATATGGATGAAATTTTGGAAAAATTTATTATTCAAAATGAAGAGAGTGATAAATATAGTATCTAAAAGATCTTGAATATATTCAAAACGAGTTATAATGTTTTACATAAATTCCTTATGTGATTTTATCATTAGTGAGAGACTATTGGATATTCCAAATTTGATGTTTTTTAGGTGGTTTAGTATAATCAAATGTTTTAGGGTTTTAATTTTCATAGTGGAGATGTGTGCAGATGTTTCTTCTTAAATCTATTCTCTATTTAATTTCCAAGATTGAGATTTTTTGAATTGAGTTTCATCATTTTTTGTTGCTAATTAAATAATGATTTATTATATTTATTTCCTTTGATTCAACATCTCCTCATTTTTGTTATTAACCCTTACATATCTTCTTTTTCACTCTATATGGTTCTCAGTTCCTTACCTTTACATGTATTTGAGGACATGTGGCCTATATGTATCTCTCCAATACCCTTATATAGGTCCCTCTTTAACTTTATGTGTGTTTTGGGTCCCCTTACATAGGTCTTTGTTTCTTTTCATTTACCCATACATATTTTCTAGGGTACCCTTACGTAATCCTTGGGTTTCTTTCTTTACCCTTACATAACCTCCATGGGTACCCGGACATGGTCTTGGTTATTTTTTATTTCCCTTATGTAAGTTCCATTAACCTTCACATATCATTGATTGTGAAACCATTCTCACTGAGTTTGTACCACCACACAATAATGGTTTTCAGGTTCCTTACACATCAACATTATAACCCATATATAGTTATGATTTCATATTTATCAAGCTTTTTGGGATTGTTCATTTTCATCATTCCTTTTCTACCGCATTATTTCAACATTTTAATAACCTTTATACCTTTAGGGTTTATCATTCGTTCTTATTTTAGATCAATGATATATACTTGAAGAATTGATGAATCAATATGAATGTGGAGAGCATCTTAGATATGATGATAAAGAGATATAGAAATTTGAAAGGAGATCTCTAGTTCCCCCTAATTGGTGGAAAAAGGAGGATATATCATATATAGGAATTTTCATTGTTTTACCCATAGGATACTAGAGTTTTTTTACCCATAGTGTCTCTTGGAATTCTGTCTTCAACAATGTTGAATCTAGATAGCGATGATCTTGAGGATGTTTCCCTTCGTAGACTTCACATCAATGACATTAGCAGCTAATTCAACCCTTCTTTCTCAAAAATGGTTAAATTGAGCCCCATTATAGGGGTGTCAGTCAACCATATGTTCTATTTATAATTTTTTTGGGTTCTTTTGTGCTGCTTGATTTGATGTGTTATTTTTGTATTTATTCCTTTTCTAGTCATTTTTGGTCCCATTTTCATGTGTTATACTCTTTTTTATAGTGGAAGGTCGATGATTCTCCTTCCTTGAGAACATATTACAGTTGGTTGAAATAATTAAATTTTCTTGTCCTTTTACTTCTGTATTTCCACCATTATTTGAATTTTAAATCAATAAACAGTCACTAATTCTAGAATTTAATTTTACCCTAACAGCTTATTGTGTTTTTTTTATATATTTTCAAAATATTGATAACAATGTTATTTTGAAATTTTATTTCTTATGTTATATCATTGCATGATTATTCATTTCAAGCTGGCTACATGTGATTATTCTAGGATTGTGTGTATATATATCTAGAATTCATTTATCATTGTCATGATTCTATTTTGGAGAATCATATTCTCCAGAATTTTTTTCTACTGTAATAATAATTTATAAAATCTTTGAGGTGGGGTAATTTCCACTCCAAGTGTTCATTTTTTCATTTTCATAATCTAATATTTTTTCACTATTTTCATATTTTTCATTTCATATGATTTTTTTCTAATTTATAAAGTTTAAAATTGAAACTTCTATTCTATATTTTTCATTTTTCATGTTATAAACTTAAAATAATTTTTTTTTTAATTTCTAAATTTTCAAATAAAAACACGCAAGAAGTTCCTACTCATAGTTGAATGTGGACTACCCCAAATTATCACACAACACAAAACATAATAATAATTATATTGATAAAAAAATTTCCCACACTACTTTTCACTATTTTTTCACCCTCAAGAACTAATGTCAAACATCCTAGGACTCCCATAACTTTTTTATGAATCATTCCCAAAGTAACTATAGAAAATACATCATATCCTACCTGAAGACACCTAGGAAACAAAATCATACCATGCACCCCACATGTAACATGTCATCACATTCACATACTCCCATAACCACTTCCATAAACCTAGATTAGTTGGTTAACATTAACATGATGGACGAAATACTTGTTCCATCATCTTATAACGAATGACCCCCACTGTGAACCACCTCATCCTTTAGAAAATCTCTTCCTCTGGTATAATATATCTATAAAAATCATATATTGTGTCTAAAAAATCACCTATAAGGGAGATTAGGGATGTGAGGGTATCCATAAACTTTATTTCCTCATAGTCATATATGTTTAGGGAAAATGGTTCTAACCCAAAACCTTTGGGTGTCTATGTAAACATGTAACTCGGGAAGGGCGTAAATAGATTTAAAAAATTGCATATAAGTAACACATAATACCCACCTAATATTTAGTAAAAAGAGAACTAAAATATATCAAAACATCACCACAAATTATCATAACAACTTACATAATCCCAACAATCTCTAAATACACCACACCACACAAGCATGACACATTCCATTTTTAAAAAAAACCCCATTTTCTAGATTTTTTGAATTCATGTCATCTTCATTTATCAAGTATATTAATTTCATATTTACTTTAATAAAATTAATTATCCATTCCAAAAATTACTTCATTTTCCATATTTCAATTTCTATTTCATTATTTTATGGTCACTCCATATCTAACCAGGAAACTTCACTACATTACACGTAACAGTCCTTCCATATTATGCCAATGAATCCTGATTCAAAACCATCACACATCTCACACACCACACATAATATACTGTAAATCACCAAAACCCTACCACACATCTCATCCACCACACATCAAAAATTTGTTTTTAATAATGATTTTTCATCACATTTTCTCTATTTTCTTCAGTATTCTCACAAAAAAGTGAGATTTCAAGGGAATACAATTTTTTGACCATATAAAAATTTTTATCCTTATTCATGCTTGGTATGTTTATGTCAAGAAGCCACACAGGGTTTATATATTTCAATATCAAAAACATTACATCAATCTCAACGTAAGTCAAATATGGAAAAAAAATTACGACGCATGCTCAACCATAACAGAAAAGATCCAAAGAAAAAGTAATATGTATTTGATTTCATAATAACCCCATAAATATCAATTGATTCAATTAATTATCATTATTATAATGATATTTAATATCATCCCAATGTAATAAAAATTCATTATATTTTCTTGAATGCATCTAAAGAAGGATAGAACGAGGATCCTTTGCCACTATTGAAGTTTCATAGAGAACCACCGCTCAAAATAAATGAAATAGGTGATCAAACAACAATCATTATTAAAATTGAAATATGAAAGTATTATCTACATCAATCCATCATCAAACCACAGTTATACTATACCCATAAAATTTCCTCTTTTTTGTGATCCTCCCATAAAATAAGAAACTAAGAATGGGAAATGGGATGTTAAGATATATTATCTTTCTCTTTAAGTCTTGATCCAACAATACAATAGGTCGAGATTTGAAAAATAATGACTAAATAGGAGGTAGAGAAGTCTAAAAGTCACTTAATCCTTTAAGGGAGAACAAATGTATCTAAACAAATCTAGTCAGACCTACTATTTACAATCAAATCCCTCTAGACTCCACTATGGTATGGTGGATAGCCAAAATGCCCATGGTGGCACTTATAAAAGGTATAACTTGATATCCTATGGAAATTTTACCCTTTTCTATGTATCTAAAAAACATGATTTTACAACTGCCCTGAACTAGAACATGGTGTGGTATAATCGGTGGCTGTTCCTTTTTCACCTTCCATGACTTACCACTATGGCCTGGTGCCAAATGCAAGGTTTTTTTCCATTATTATGCCCAAGGACATGAATAAGTGACCTCTCTTCCCATATTTTGGAAATTTAGTCCCACGATGTAAATTTCAGGATGATGTGGACCATTAGATAACATTCTAATTTGATTTAGACATTTTCATGTGAGTTTCTAGGCTTAGAAATCAATATAAATGCAATATTGGTCATTTTCAGTAAACCCCCAATCATATTGATGTGTGGTATATTAATACATGTAAGAAATTAAACATAAGTCATTATTATATGATTTCACTTCAATAAAATCTTCTAATTTTGATTTTCTTCCATTTATGCACTATTTTAAATACTATCTAACATAACTATTTTCGATCTTTCTGACCACACCACATTTCACACTCCCATGCATTCTATTCCTTTTTTTCAAAAATTGAACGATAATAATTTCATTTTGGTTTCACAAAAATAAGTGTTCATTTTTTGGGTTTTGAATATTTAAGATTTATTTTTAATTGCTTAAATCTATTTTTTTAATTATTTGGACCACACTACACATCTAATTGATGATTCATTTGTTCTAATATGCGACAGTTCATCTGATTGATATTATATTAGTCCCAAAATTATAATAATAAATCAAAAATCATTGTTTAATTATTTCATGAAAATATGAGATTGCTTCCTATGTTTGGACCCATTGACACATGTTTTTGTCCTTTAAATCAATAAAAAACAAATTTTGTTTTTTTTAGAAAAACACAAGTCAAACAGACATGAAATATATTACTGCATATCAAAAATTAAAATATGGTCAATTTTCTAGGATTTTATGATAATCTTATGTCATTTTTATGGTTTTTACTATTCATAGAATGTTTTTAATGACTGTTAAAAATAATAAAATTGTTTTTCAATCATTCTCACAATACCACAAAAAAATATTGACATGTAACCAATTTGTACATGTCACAAGTTGATGTGCTTCCTATTTTTACTTTTACTATGACTACATAAAAAATATGAGTTCTTTTATTGGTTTATGGACATTAAAACCATGTTTTTTTAACTTTTTGATAAATATAAATGCACTTTTGTCCATTTTGACAAAACCACAAGTCAGATTAACATATGGTCTATTCTTATATGCCAAAAATTAAATGATGATTTTTATCCAGTGATTTAATGAAAATACATGTATATTTAATATTTTTTGAATTTATATTATATTTTTGAATATTTTTTACTATATAACTAATTTTCTATTATTCTAACAACACAATGAATTAGAATGGAATGTGGTATATTCACACTTGTTGAAAATTAAATGTTGTTTTTATCTATATTTTAAATACAATACAATATAGTTTTCGAGGTCATAAACCAATGAATAAACTTTTTAAAAATATAAATTTCAAAAATTATTCCACATTAATTATCCAATGATTTCAAGATAATCTAAGGTCATTTAGAAGATATTGAAAATTGGGCACAAGTTTTTTTCATTTAAATCCATAAAATATCTTTTAATAATTCTGAAAAAAATATATGTAGTATTTTTGTGAGGTCACTTCAAACATTCAAAAAATAAGTTAAAGGTCATTATCTTATGATATCATGACAAACTGAAGCCTTTTTCTACATTTCTACATTTTGAGGTAAATTTTTAAAAACATTTAAATCTATTAATATTTTTTTTCAATCATTACAACCAAACCTCATATAGGCTTGATGTTTAGTCTATACATACATTTCAAAAATGCATCATCAATAATTTTCTAGTCACTTCATTAATAATTGTGGTTGTTTAATAGGTTTTTACTATTTGACACGTTTTTTGTGATAAATAAAAAATAAAATTTTGATCAATCTAAACGAGAATCAAGTTAGATTGACATGTGGTATATTCCTACATGTAAAAAATAAAATTATCATTGTGTTCTTGAGATTTATTGACAATAAAAGGTCATTTTATTGGTGTTTTGATGTAAAATATACAATCGTTAGGTGAGTTCGGTTTCACCCAATGGTTTATTATGAGTGATGGGGGTTAAATGTGCTACACAATAATTATGTTGGGTTACCATCGTTGTTCTTAATGGATACTCCCAAAGATTCTCACTTCCATTGATGGGTATAGATTTTCATTCCAAAAGTAAGTGGTTATTTGGGTTTTGATAACCAATGACACTTAGGAACTCAAATTGGTCGAGAGGATGGGAGGTCGGGCTCATCGCACCCTTTTGGGTGGAATTTTTTCCTACTATGGGACTCTCTTATAGATTTGTGAAATGATCCTAAATCACTTCCAAATCCTGATACAGGACTGGTCACCCTATCAAAATGATGATAGGTTAGTCCCTTTTATGCATATAATAGGGGAGATCTCATTAGTGAATCCATCTCTATATATTTTAAGTTCTTCATCAGTTTACGAGTATGAATATATTTTTATATGTTGAATCCATATAAATAGTCACTTTGTAATTTGATGTGATATAGGTATAAGGTTAATATTTTGAGGAGTGGATTTGGCCATTAGGAGGTGTCCTATATATCTTATTTTTAGTAAGAATCAAAACCCATGTATTTCATTCAACTTTTTTAGTTTAACATCATGTAGAAGGGACATATGTGTTGGCTCTTAGGCACTGAATATTTGAACATGAATCTTGAGGAGATGTCCTATGTATCCGGGTTATAGTTGTAATTATATTTATTATAGTTCTTTCATGACCTTGGTACTGACCCCAAGGTATATTTTCATATATGGGGTATTTTTTTATCATTCCACTCATCATGGATTACATTCTATGATTTCTCTATATTTTCGAGATTCGCAATGTGAATGATATGACTATTGAACTATCCCAAGCCCAAGTGTGCTATACTCAATGTGAGAAACAAGGGATATAAAGTAATCATCTTTACAACATGTGGATACAAGGATTATGTGCTGGGACTACCCTCGGGATGTTTAATATGGAGCTCGGGTCATAAGAAGGTATCCTACATAGCCTGGTTATGGTAGGAATCAGTGTTATTCTAGTTCAATTATCTTCTCAATCCACTAATGGATGAGGTATAATAATCATCCAAAGGGAATTATTGGGTCTTAAAGATTGTAATGTCATATACATGGCAATTATACACTAAAGTGGATATCCATTTATGTTTGGGCTCCAGTTTTAGTAAGGTGTCCTATGTATCCTTGTTATGATAGGAATCAAAGTTCGTATAGCTTAATGAATCAGGAATTACACACCAACGTTGACCTTATATGCAAGACATATCATATCATGTTGTTGATTGTGTCTTACATGCAATGGTTTCCATTATATTTGGGGAATTTCATATAATTTCATTGATAATGGAATACACAATGTGGTCACCCTTGCCTTTGTAGAGAATTATGGTGTGAATTATATGATCATTAAAACTCCCTAATACCATGCGAACTATGCTAGCAGTGAGGAATAAGGGATGCAAAATAATTAGTCTCATTGCATATGAATGTGGGTATTATGTGTTGGTAATGACCTTTTGATGATTAATATAGAGATCAGGCCTCATAAAGGCATCCTATGTATCCTATTTATGGAATGAATCAGAGTCATCATTGTTCTATAGTTTGGGTATACACACTAGTGTTTACCTTTCGAGGCTAATATAGCTCTTGGGACTTAGGAAGGCATCCTAAAAATCCTAGTTGTAGAAGGAATCAGATTCATCCTATTTTAATTGATCGGGGCTTACACACTAATGTTTCCCTAATGATTGGGTCTTACACACTGAATATGGAAGAGGTTATCAAGTCCTGGGATGCCCGTGGACCTAGCCTTTTTGTCTTTATGTCATGTGTTGATTGTCCACTCAACATACTTTGATTTTTTATTTGACATGTCAGAGGATTTCTGTATGACATGTCCAAAGACAATTTTATGAACCAATTGAATTTTTTGAGGTACGTCACATAACCTGGATGGCATGTTAAAAGGTTTCATCATGATCAAGGTTGACTTTTCTAGAGTACATTGTATGATTTGGTCGGATTTTCCTAGAAAAAATTGCATGATCCCAACTGAAATGATTAAAGGGAGTCTAATTATCCATCTTTATTTCCTTGTTATCATAATGGAATCTATATTACATGCTTGGAGGGTATTTTGATAGTCAATACAACATGTCTGGAGGGTGATGCCTGATCTAGGATGACATGTCTGGAGGGAGCCACGAAATCGAGCCAACATGTCCGGAGGACATCTTGAGTTCTGGTTGATGTGTCCATAGGACATCATGAGAGATAGTTGACATACCATGGTTCTATCACAAGACTCACCAAACATGTAATGGTATCTGCATATGAGTTTGTAGACATGTTAGAAGGACACTGTAAAGTATGGATGGTGATCTAGGAGGCTTTAATGAGACATGGGTGGAATGCATGAGACTCTCCATGTGACTAGATACTTAACATGTTTAGGGACCTCACGTGGCCCAAATAGTATACCAAAGCGGTGTAAAATGATTTGGGAGACTTTTCTAGGTTCTAGTTCATGAATCGAATGGTTCATGAAAAGCACACGAGGATCAGTGTATGTTTACTTCACATAAGACTCCCATATTTTAGTCTTTGTTCCATCCTTTTATTGAATATGCCTTATATTTGTTCAGTGATATATTTTTTATGTATTTTTTGTCTTTGAATATATGTGGGATTTCCTTCACATGACCTACCTGAAGTCCTTCCTGTGATCTATGAGTGATCACGTGAAGTGTCTATGCAAGCTTCATGATCGCACCTTTTGTTCGCTGAATCTTACCTGATGGAAAACATCCCATCTGTGAGATAATATTCGTTTAGAAATACTCTATAAATTTTATTTTTTATGGGGTGAGTTTAAAATGATTCATATGATCATGTACATGTGTGTTTTTTTCGTGTTGGGGGGGGGGGGGGGATTTATAGTCCTTTCCACCCTTGTTGTTCACCGTATTATGTGGCGTGTATTTTGTGAATCTAGGCTAGGGTCTGTTGAGGGATTTGGCATCATGTGTCTTCATGAGGCCATGTCATGGATCCTTTTGGGGGATTCACATGATTTTAATCAACTTTGAGACTATCCCATCAATTCTTATTTTATTGGATTATATCCAATTAATGTGGTCTTGTTTACTCATGCACACATGCCAAGGGATTTTATATTGTTATACTGACATATTCAAGGGCCCTTGTGATATCACGGTTCCTGTAAAAAGGCCTTCATGTGATCTCAGGAAACTTTTTTGGGACTTTACATGAGACAAGGTTGACTTTTTAGGGGGCCTTCGTGAAATCAGACCATCTTTTCAAAGGGTCTTGTGAGACCATACAGCAGAGAGCCCAGGTGTGTAATCTGAGTTTTACGACCATGAGAGGCTCCCATAATTTCCCAATATATTTCCTTTTTATATTTTACAAAGGTTGGGGATTTCACAAGGTTGTATGGCTGTTTTTGAAGATAATCACCCTACATGTATGTGATGTGTCATGTGACCAATAAATTTTCATGTGGTGACATATGATAATTTCATAGAAATTTCAATATGTTTATCCTTGTTAATAAAACGGAGGTATGCATGATTACCTAGACTTGTCTGAGTCTCTTCTCATGATGAAAATGAAATTCCAATAGGCTTTCACAAGTTGATGTGGACATGTCAATCAGTGCATGTGATTTTTTTTCGGATCACTAGGGGAACATCATGTGATTTTTACAACAGCAAAAGTCTCTCGATTTCACCCCTTTTTATTTCTTTTGAGTATTTTTCATTGTTTTTAAATCTTGTGAGGTTGTATGTTTAGGATAATAATTCTACCCATTAGTGATGTCTCACATGAGTCTTATGACTGCAAGAGGCTACAACATTTTGGATATTTTGATTTTATTTTCCCAGGACTTTTGGATTGTTTTTTAGGCATCCTCTAGTGGAAAAGTTGTTTGACCTGGGGGTTCTTTACTCGGCTACCATAGTTTAATCAGTGAGTTCCTAGGATTACCTCACAAGATTATAACGTGTTTTTCAAAGGGTTTCTTTGGGATCTCCCAAAGGCTACACACTTTGTGTCACCATCCGTATGATCTTATGATGATCATGTGATGGCATGTCTCATGGGGTTCACATAATATGAGTGATCATGGACACCTTCTTCTCCCTAAACATTTCATGGAAAATAATACCCATATTTAGGTATTTATTTATTTTTAAATTTTTTGATGCACATTTGGCATACATTAACAAATTCCCACCCCCCACCTCAAGAGTTGTGTCATTGGGGACAAGGGCTCAGTTTTTAGGAATTTAAATGCCTTCCTGAGTATTTGTTCATGTCTCCAATTAGTGTCTCTAATAAAATTTGGTCTCCTAGGTGACCTTTGGTATTTTATTGAATTCACTTAAATAATGGAGAATTGAGGATACCATTTACTATATACTTGATTTTACAGATTTCTTGTGTCCTACTTTCATCATGTGACATTTTCATAAGAACCCATCGAGAGGCTTTTCCATGAAACCATTTTCCAAAAACCAATTCACAAGGCCCCCATTTCCTAGGTACCTACTCAAATCAATCCATTTACCTATCATTGGTGATTTTTTGTACTTTATCCATGGGTATACATGATCATTATGAGGGTTTCTTGGGATCTAATAGTTTGATAATTTGATCATTGTCTATTATGTGCCATGCATGCCCATATTGAGTTCATGTGATCACTAGTCTTATGAGGGGACATTCAATTTAAAATATACCTTGTGGGTTTATGGGATTTGTGAGATATTTAGGGGTTAGGAGACTCGTGATTTCTTTATGTGATTTGTGAATGCATTTCTAATTAATGTGATGCATATGATGCTAACGATTTATTCCTTTTGAAAATATTTTATATTACTCATTTGAAATATGACATATACTCTTATTCAGATGGATTATAGTTAATTTCATACTATACTATGGATAAGAAATTTTCTATGATCACTATAAATAGTAATTATGATCCCCAGTATTGTGTGAATTATGATAAGGATACTTTGAATTGGATTCTTCCCTTCAAGCTTCAAAATTATCATTTATCATACCGACTTCTTCTAGATGGGTTCGACTTGGTGGATGATGTTTCCATTCCTCCATCGGACGTCAATTTTCCATCCTTTTGGGTGTCAACATTTCATGACTATATTCATACGACAATTTCTAAGGATGGTCGGCTGGTCTCAGCTCAATCTTAGGGGTTTTCTTATATGTTTACAACTCTCCCTTGGGTAGGGATGGTTTTGATTTCTCTAATCATCCTATTTCTCAGAGTTACTCGAGTGTATTCATCTCTTCTTTGAACAACCTGGGTGGTGTATGTAGATCTAAATGATACCTCTATCCTGGCGTTAATTTTTCTAATGAATGGGTGTGCCCATTCTGGATTAGTAAAATCTTCCTAGAGTTTTCTGAATAGTGATATAGGGTCCATCTGTATGAACCAATATGGATTTTTCAATTTATTATCTATTTATATCTTGATCTTCTTTATGAATTGGTAAGAAATTGGTTTCCTTGAACTAAATCATTTCATATATCCTATGGAGAGGTAAGAATCAGCATATGGGACATCTAAAACTTTATGGGATCCCCCCTCTCAAAGAGATGTACGATGAGTTCTTTCCTTCCATAGAAGTATGGTATGACCCTTTGAAGACTCCCATATTTGATAGGGACATTCTCACTAATGTGAAGGAGAAGCTAAGAACCTTTTTGACTTTGCACTCAATTATCTCTTTCAAATATTGAATCAATACTTTCTTCTATCACTACAGAGTTAGGCTAACAACTATATGCGCCAATCGGTGCCCTTCCTAGTAAGTTTGTGATAGTGTCAGCTCATATTGGGAAATTTTGGAGGCTGTGGATAATAATTCATTGGGATATTGAGTGAAACTCTGTATTTCCCCAAGACTTATGTTAGAAGACTTCATGGACATGTTCCTAAATGAGTTTCTTTTCCCAGTTGGTGACACGCGTTGAGAAATATGGGTTAGTACACTGGTAATGGAAGTGCATCTAGCGAAGGGATTATTCCTTAATATAGTAGTTCCAACCATTTCACACATTTAAAAACTCTTGGGTCACAATCAATAAAGAATAATTCCTTATATTATTAGTATTCCTTTCCATTTTTTATTTGGATGTATAGGGGATAATTTCTATTTCTATGAATACTAAAATACCACCAGTATCTCTGATTTCTTATATTTCACTAATGGATAAACATAAATGGGGTTAAGGATATATCACTAAGATCTGATGAGGATACATACGTGTTGATTCAATATGATAGTTTTTAATTCAACCCTTAACCTGCACCTATTAGGCTGATCATTGATAGTGATAGTGGCTCTCTCGTTAAAGGTTCGTAGAAGGTCTCCCTTTGGGATGAGGTTCTTACAGTGAGGGTGGATGAGATGATCATCTATTATCCATATACACCTTTTCAGTTTTCTCATTAGTTTGTCTACACCCAATGGGTTTATCCTCTTTTATTGGGTAGTGTGGGAGTAGAGAGACACCCTATGATCATCCTCCAGTTTTGGATAATGTTGGAACATGAAGACACTGATGTTGAGATCACTATTTTATATGTTGATGTTATTGTCATTCTTACTCAAGATTATTCATAGGCTAGGGTAGCAACCTATCCAGGTAGTGTGCTCAGATGATAGGTTCTTCATATAGAAAATCCATTTTCATAACCATCCCCTATATCCATATAAATGATGGATTTTATTAAATACTAGGGTGAGAATTTAAGGATGTTCCCTCATCCAAGCTATGACAATCCCGATAGTGGAAGAAAATATATTAAAGAAATCATCCCTATGGAACATTAAACTATTGATACCTCTATTGAGGGGATGGTATGTATAGCATCCTCTTCTATTTTTATGCCAACTCGGCCAGCTATTTCTCCTTTTTGCACACCCATCTCATGTGTCATATAATCTCAAATACAGAATAGTAAGATCTATAATCATATTTACACCTTGATTATTGAGACTCCATTAAAAACATTTCATGGCCAAGGGGAATTCCTTCATCAACTATTCAATGAATAGGGATAAGATGGCTTCGATCTCCAACCACTGTATGAAATCATTGATCAAATTGTCCAAACTCATTATGATTTGGCAACCAATGACCGGATCTTGAATGATCTAGAAGATGAGTCTCCCCTTGACAAATAGATGAAGGAGTCTTGGAGACACTGGAGTAGAGTTTCCTATTTATATCTAAACTATAATCCATATGGATACATGGACCATTAAAATATAGAGATAGGAGGGAATCATAGCTTTCCTAATTTTTTACCATTAAACATCATCATCCTCATTGGGAACTGCTCAAAAGAGAGTTTAGGAGATGACTAATTTAGTCAAGACTCTTCGTCCTAGCGAAGAAGTAGAAGAGGTGGGATGAGTAGTACTTTTTCATTCAATTGATGCTTCTTCCTAGGATCTTTCCAACTTGGAAACCTCATATGATCAAATTTTATTACAGTTATACTAGTGGTATGTACTTTTTTCTATGAGATTCTTATAGAGACACAAAAATGTGGAGATTCCTCCTATTGAATACTATAAATTAATTGATTTTCTGAACATCTATGTTACTGCCCAATTTTATTTTAGTCATGATGTGCATGATATTTTACAGATTCAATGTAATTTGAATTGCCAATGATACCCATACTTTTCATAATATCAAGTAAACCTAAATTCCATGATCTAAATATTTAAACCATAACAGATTCCTCTCAATAAGTTCTCATGAATTCCATGAACATGAGATTCCTTATTAATATATATGATCTAGCTATATTGAGATTACCTGATTCAAATAAGGATAATTTGGGTAGACTACATGTCTAAAAGGGAAAGTGATTTATCATTTGCTGAAGAAAATATTCTTAGTGAGAGTATCTTGATGTTTCCCAAGGCCATATGGAGGTCGTTACATGATTTTCCATTCTCAAATAATAAATCACTGCAGTGATGTAGTTTAGGGCCTTTTATCTTAGACCTTAAATCATTGTAGTTTAGGGTATTTTTACTTGTAAATTCTATCGTGGTAGTTTAGGGTCTTTTAGATTGGACCTTATATCATTGTATTTTAGGGTCTTTTATCTCATACCATATATCATTTTTTTAGGTTCTTCTATCTTGGAACTTATATCATTGTTGTTTTGGGTCTTTTAGCTCGAACCTTCAATCACTGAATTTTACGATCTTTTAGCTCGGAAGTTCTATCATTTTTGTTTAGGGTATATTAGCTCAAACCTTCATATTTCATTCATTTTAAAGTATTCTACCAGGACTTGATCAATAATCATGGAATATGGTTCATACATTCCCAGAATAACCCAGAACACACTAGGATGTTAAGTTATATCATGGTGTTGTTGAGGCTCTTGAGGATCAAAGACCCTTTCCTATAAGGAGTACATGCCTCTGGTTGGTAGTTAAAATCCCTTATGCATCAAAACCATTGTTGAAAATAGGTCTATATACACTTTTCCAAGGGTCTTGGAAGTTTAATAGGGGTATATTTATTAGGGTAGAAATAATATGGACACTAGTCTCACATAGATAGTTGGAATATGGGTGATAAAATTCATAACATAAAAGTTTGAGTCAATGAAAATGGAATGGGGTAGACATGTCTAGGATGACCCATAAAATGATAAGGTGTCAAGTTCTACCACGATGTTTCTAGGGATCACAAGGATTGAATCTTTTTTCTTTAAAGGATTATATGCCTTTAGTTAGTAGGCCAAAGACCTTGTGAGTTGATATAATGGACAAGAAAAGATTGACTCCAATAATTTTTTAGGTCCATTAGAGATTTGTGAAGAATAAAATGTCGAGATGATGACATTGGGTGTGGGGGAAAGCTATCCAGGAAGGGTTGTGGAACCCTAGGGAATTTCAACTATTAATTGTGATGCTCAAGTCCTACCCCATGTGGTTTTGAATCATGAGGTGTGGGAAATCAATGGTTTACAAATGGAGTGTTTCATTCCATCTTTGAGAAAGGGTACAAAACACAATGATTTAACTTTGAGGATTCCAAATTCACTTAGATAGTTTGTTACAGAAATTGTAAATGATGGTCCAAATTTCTTAGGTCGGGAAGATGATATGGGTCAATTATACTAGGAATGAACCAAAACACACTAAGGTACTAAGTTATTTTTTATAAATTTCAGGGTTCACAAGGATCTAAAGGCCCTTTTTACTGAGTAACTCATTTGGTTGACAACCATAGGTACATATTCAGAAGCCATAGGAACACATGCATAGTCAATCAAAGGGTCGCTTGAAGCTGGGTATTATTTTCTGAGGTCTGTGGAAGGTTTATGGTGATTCGATGAACTAAAATCATGAATATTTATTTGTGTAATGTTTAATATCAAAGAAGTGGTCGAACGCCCTAAAAGTAGTGTCACCACCTATTTAATAAATTATCATTGTGAGAATCTCTGAAAAATAATTACTCTAACTTTTTCTTAAACCAAGGGGTCTAGTGAGAGTAGCTTAGATTTTATTAGGGCTACATAGTATGCTCTATGTTATTTATTCCTTATTTATTTGTGCCCTAATTTTTTTTTTCCAAAACTCTATAGAAGAAGAGTTTAGCAAGCGAAGACCTGATTTTTACTCAGGCCAACTATTGTAGGGTTTCAACTTGAAAATTTTTCTATCTATTTCATTGTCTGTTTAAGGAATTTCAATTTAAACCATTATAGGCTAGAGTTTATGGTCGTATATCTTCGACCAGACTACATCCAATTTAAGTTTGTGATGCACAAGGACCTTATATAGGGTATGGTACACAAGATCCTAATTATTATGCCCAGCTTCAACAGCACCCCAACATACTTCTATTATAGAGATGAAGATAATGTAAATCATCGATCAATGTTCCCAGGTCATAGTAATGATATGAGACAATCACACTAGGAATGACCTAGAACACTATGAGGTGTTATGTTCTTCTATGAAGATGTTAGGACACAAAATTATCATAACACACTTTTTGTAGAGGGACATATTTGGTTGATGACCATAGGTGCATGTGCAAGAGCCCTAGGCATGCATGAATAGTCAAAAAAGGGGTCCCTTGAAGTTGGGTATCTTGTTCCAAGGGTCGTGAATGTTTTTTGGAATCTTGTGTTTCTCGGGACATGAAGTGTGATTTATGTATTGAGGTGCTTAAAAGATAGTGGAATCACCATATGCTCAGGATGACCTGGGTAAGTCTCTTGTAGTTATTTGATAAATGATGATGGTGGATGATGGTCTACATAGTTTAACATCATGTAGTATGGATTTAATTTTTTCCATATAGTTTAACATCATGTGGTAATGACATTTTTATTGTGCAGTTTTAATGTCCTGCAACCAGAACATTTTCCCTACAGTTTATCATCATGAGGTAAGGATATAGGAACCGACATGAAAAATTGTGCAAGATATACTACATATATAATAAGGTTGTGTGTAGATCCAACTAGTACATAGGTAAAATGGTCTTTTATATCTCAGTCCCAATACATTTGGGGTTAAATTATTTTATCAATTTTTACAGCTAGACCTAGGATATCAGATCTAGGTGTTACTATGTATCCATTAATAGTAAGAATCATGCCACCGGTAGTTATTGAATGAGAAACACTCTACGTTGTTCTGTCCTGTACATAGAGGTGGAAATTATTTTCATTTAGTATTATATGTGGTCCCAATATTGGAGATTTAGACATCACTATGAATCCTATGATGACAGGAATCAAGCCACATGTAGTTATTTGGTAACCCTATAGTTTAACATTATACAAAAAGGATGTTGGAATCCCATCGTGAAAAGGGGTATTATGGCCAGACCCAAGGATGAAAATTTAGATGTCACTATGTATCCTATGGTAATAGGAAACAATCCATACATATTCCTTGAGGATGGAACTTCCTACACAAGTCTGGACTATACATAGAGATGGGTCATTTTTATGTTTTTTATGACTAGACCCAGGAATGAAGATCTAGGAGTTACTAGCTATCCTATGATGTTTGGATTGAAGTCACACATAATTCTTGAAAATGTAGGTGTGGTGGGATACCAATCATAAACAATAGTGTTTATCTCGATAGAGGTACATAGGAATTCACAATGTTATGTCATTCAATGGATATCAATTGTGATGTTTAACATCATGTGGTGAGAGATAATTATATTCCCTTTAAGTTATTACATTCAAGACCATGATAACCCTATCATGGGTTGTTAAGTATTTTTTATGTGAGGAAGCCCTTATTGAAATTACCAAGATCATATGAGCTATTCTCAATGTGATAAACAAGGAATGGAAAGGGTTCCTCCCACCATGCATAGGTGGTTAAGGATATGATAGGGGAATATTCAATCATTTGGTGGTTGGACTAAGATACGATATTGAGGCATCCATATGTATCTCATTGAAAATGAGAATCATTCCATAAACAGTTTAAGAAAAATCATGCAATTTAACATCATGTGTAAAGGCCATTAGTCTTGTGGTGTATTGTCTTGTTCTATGGATGGGGATCACCTAGCATAAATGACAATGTATTTCTTGGATCCATGCATTTTTATGTCATGGGGTAAGGATATTTTCCATGTAGTTTAATGTAATGCAGTAAAGATAAAGAACAACTGACGTGAAAGGAATGTAATGTTACATATGGTCCTGAGACTTGAGGTTCAGGCATCACTATATATCATATGATGGTAGGAATCAAGCCACATGTAGTTCTTGAATGAAGATATTCTCTATGTTGATCCAATTATAGCATGAGGATGGTGTATTTCATACTTCATTCACATAGATATAGCATGCGTACAATGTATCGTCAATGGGATGATGATTTCTGTAGAGTTTAGCATCATGTGGTCAGGACATGGGATATTTCTCAGTTTAATGTATTGCTTCTAGGACTTTAGATTATGTTCATTTTAACACCGTTCTTTTATGATGATATTCTAAAATTTAATGTCAAACACATAGGATGAGCTTTTTCGGATTAACGACATGCACCCATGATGACTCTGTATAGTTTAATATCATGTTTTTAGGACAGGGGGTGCTTTATGATATCTATAAAAAGTATTTCTTGAGAAAACTCACACTGGTGTGGGGATTAACATGCTCCCAATCCATTCGGTCCAATAAGTAAGCTTCGTTGTGAGAGACTTTATGTGCGATGTACGGTCATTCCCATTTGGGTTCCAACTTTTATGGATTCATTCATCATATAATTGGGGTTATAAGCTCCAATACCAATTCTCCTTGAAGAAATTAATGGAGGTGAAGCTTCTTATTAATGGATTGTGTGATTTGATTCTGATGGACCTCAAGGTTTTGTAATGTACACAACTTCTTCTCTTCAAGACACTCCAATTCACCCATCCATTTTTTTGATTTCTCATCATCTGATATTTTCCTATAAATTTAAATTTTGAGCAAAGGAATATGGAATTCTATGGGTAACACTACTTTGTTTCCATAAAACATTTATTAAAAAGTTTCTTGTGTAGAAGTTCATGTGGTGGTATGGTAGGCCCATAGAGCATGGAGGAGGTTGTCCGGCCCAGAAATCATGAATTTTTTCTCCATATTTTCGAGTATATTTAATATTTTCTTATTTAAGTCATTTATCTATCTATTTGTTGTTGCATTATAGCAATATGATTGATTGGAATAGATATTATACTCTTGGTATAGTTTCTATAACACTGTAGAACAGAATTTGGTGTTGTTTTCAATCAATATTGTGTGTGGGATTCCAAACATGGTGATGATATTAGACTTCAAAAAGTTGATGACATTATTCATCCCAATATCATTGAGGGGTATTGATTAATCTCATTTGTAAAATAAATTAGTAGAAGTATGTATGTACTTGAACTATATAGTTGTAGTCAGGGGATATGGCCCCACAACATCCATTCCCCAAATGACAAATGGCCAGAAATAATTAGATTTAAGTAGTAATTTTGGGGGTTGATAAAAAAATTCATGGATAAGGAATGTTTGAAATTTCCTACTGAATTCCACATAGTCATGTATCATGGTTTTTCAGTATTAACCCAGCCTCCTAATTTTGGGGGAGATCCTGGTCCCAAACTGATGAGCTCTGTAGGAGCCTACATGGACTTCCTTCATGATGGAATTAATCTTCCATTATACTATTCATCTGAGGAGGATTCAAAAATATCCTCTCTTGTAGAGGGATTTCTACTCATTTTGGTCATCCCAAAGGGTAAAGTTTGATGCATGGCGCCAAATATATTCCTTTCCATCTTGGTTTTTTGGGAGAGATATGTTTCAAAGATAATTGATTATGGGATATATCAATCTATGGGTGGATATTGGTTCATTATTCTATAGTTAAGTGTTAACCTTATTGATTTCTTCTATATCAAAGACCAAGATCGATAAGACCATTCTTCAGTGTGTGATACAAAATATTTCTTCCTCCTGATCAGGGTCAGCCAGAACAATGGATGTATTAGACAATGCATCAGTTTGATCATTCTATGATCAGGTAATATGATGCAACATGGGTTCAAAATGGATATCTTATATGAATCCACTGACATAGCCTGCAAGAGGGGATAATTATTATTATTTTATGGAATATTCTCCATTTATCTGATTTAAAACTATTTCTTAATCCCCATTGACATTTAGGAAGGCTATCTGTAGCTATGAGGCCAGTTCCAACCCACCGATGAGGGCTTGGTATTCTAGACCTGTATTCATGTATTCCTTGGATATTGAGAATGAGTAAGGAAAAATCATTTTCTAGAGATACAAATACAATCCCTAATCCCACCCGATTGAGATTTAGATTTCCCATTCCTTAGTCGATAAGAATTTGAGAGGCGCCATCAAAATACATCTTCAATGTCTATGTATTGTCATGGACATAGAATACCTCCTCATCGAGGATTTTGGTGCCCACTGATGTATTCTCTATGGTGGGATGTTCCATGATGAAATCATCTAGTTATTACCCTTTCACCACCTTTTGTGACATGAACTAGATGTCATATTGTTCTAGAATGATCGTTGAATAGGATAGGCACCTAGTTTTAAAGGGGAGTCAATGTATGTACTTGAGTGGATCAATACGAGAGACCATATGCACTTCATGGTGCTAAAATTAATTCATCATATTCTACACTACAAATATGATTGTGAGGTGGTTCTTCTCGACATCCAAGTATCAGGTCTCAATACCTAGCAACATTTGGCTAAGGTAGTAGAGGTTATTCTCACTCCACACATAATTTCTCTATACGAGGTGGAATCTCAGTGATCCTTCCATGGTAGCCACATATAGGATTACTGGCCTCCCTTAAATAAGAGGAATCAAAACCGATGGTTGTAGTAGATACTTCTTGATACATTCAATGGTTTATTGATATTCCTCATCCTATTCGTAGGTGATTCACTTCTTCATTCTTCAAGTGATAGGTAGAGATTTTCTATCCATGTTGGCTATAAAATGCTGAATGTATTAAAGGTTCCCTTGGATACCCGTCAATTATAAGAGATTTTTTGGGGGTGAAATTGTTATAATAGAACTATCCTTATTTGGTTCGACCTCAATGCAGTGGTGTTGTACAACATTGTGAAGGACCTTCCCTAATGTTACCATGGAGAAACATTTTAGTGGATTCATCTTCAGACTGTGCTATCGTATCTTGTTAAAGATAGTTTGAAGATATTTTAAATAATCACATCATTATTTTTATTTGACCAATTGTTCATCAATACAACATTCATCTATTCTTCCCCAAAATGGATTAAAGTTACGATGCACAGTGTGTTGATATGTAGCGCCATCTTTCTTTAATCAAAAGGGAATAACTTGATATAAAAAGATCTGATGAGGCACTCTAAAGGAAATGACTTATTCATCTTTAGGGGTTATATTTATCTAATTATAACCCAAATAACCATCCATGAAAGAAAGGTCTTGGAAGATAAAAGCTGCATCAATCAAGAGTTATGTGATTGGAAACGAGAATTTTTCCTTTGGGAAATTTCGATTAAGGTCTCTGAAATCATGTTAGACCCTAATCATCACATTATTTTTCTTTATGGGGATGATATTTTAAATCCATATTGGGTATTTAACTTCATTTAAAAAGCTAGATTTGATCAA
This sequence comes from Viscum album, assembly GCA_963277665.1. Classification (NCBI taxonomy): domain Eukaryota; kingdom Viridiplantae; phylum Streptophyta; class Magnoliopsida; order Santalales; family Viscaceae; genus Viscum; species Viscum album. The sequence continues at coordinate 309,088,507 of OY728126.1, forward strand.
TTTGTCAACTTCTGCCTCTACATTGGTGGCAAGAGAGGGTTTAACTATTCTTGATGCATGCTTAAAGCCACGATTGACTTTATATAATCTAAGATGGTGCGTATCCACATCAGGATTCATCCCAGGTATCTTTATATAGTTCTAAGAAAACACATATAAGTGTTTCAATAGAAATGTGATGTACATATATTTCTATTTTAGGGGAATGGAAGCACAAATCAATATAGGTCGTGGGTCCCCTTCTATTCCAAAATTCACCTTTCTAAGGTCATTGATGGTGTTAGAGACAACTTCCTTGAATGCATGAGGGTAATTCCTGAGTTCATCCTCTTATTCTTCCATATCCAAGTCTGTAGAAGCATTATTATATCTTAGTGATAATTTTGGTGAATCTATATCAATATCTAGGTGACAGAGGCCATGAGAAGATACATCATCATCCCCTATTGTTTGAGTTGTTGTAGAGAGATGTTGGATCCGATTATCTTTTACATTTTCACTAGGGATAGGAGGGTCTTAGACCTCTAGTACTGGGTCTATCACCTCAACTAGATTTATGGGGAGAACATAGTCACTGTAAAGTATACTCTAGGGATTTCTATGGGTGGTCCCCAAGCATTTGTAAGATGCAACCTATATATAATCATCCACCCTTAGTTTTTCTCTTCCCCTTTTATAAAATCATGGTTCAGCATATGTGTCTTCACCAATCTCTAGGGGGAATTGTCACCATGTAGTATGTTATCCTTTCTATTAATGGTGTATTTCATTGATTGATGGAATGTTAAAGATATTGTCATGTGGGTATGGATCCAAGGCCTTCCATGAAGGATATTGTATATAGTATCTCATTGGATAACCATAAACCCAGTGCTAGATGTGAGATAACCAAACTTTTGTTTATGGTTGATATACCCAAGAGGTCATTTCTCATGATTATCATACACTTGATTGGTTATTTTTGTGGGAGAAAAATCCCCTTCGCTATATCTCAAACATTAGAGGCTTTGAATTAGGATGAAATTGATACTAGATCCATTATCAATCTAATCTGTTTGAATATTTATATTATCAAGTCCACCTTAAATATATAGGGTTTTAATGTGTCCTTTTATTACCTATTCATGATAATTATCTGTGAATAACATGGCTACATGGCATTCAGTTCATATGGTCTCCCTTTGATAGACCTCAGCTCTAGTGACTTGTGTCTCAAATCCCTATTGGATTTAAAGGGCATTAACGAGTTCCTCTATGAGTTACCTTGAAAGGTGGATCACATAAAGGATAAATAGAATGGCTAGAAAACCCATTAGTTGTTTTATAATTTTTTACTTTTTTGCCATAGGTTGGTGCTTCCTGAGGTGGGATTTCTCCAAGACAAGTGGCTTAATAATCAAGAAATTTTAGGAGGATGGGTCTAGTTCTTTTCTAGAGGTTATGTGAATATCTTATTCAAGTGGTGTTAGTTTTGATCCCCTTCCCCGTTGTCTGTACTAATTAGATAATTGAACCCCAACTAGGAGGCTATGCAAGTTAGCTAGGCATGGGTGTCTTTTGGAGGGTAATGGGACACCTCCATGCCTCTATTGGACCTACTAGAGCTATTTACTATGGTTATCAGCTACTTTTTTTTCTTTTGTGGGGATGTCATTGAAATATTGGCTTTAACCACACTCATTTTGTCCCATGTATCCTCGTTTCCTACATGTAAGCCACTCGTTCCCCGATTATGTTTGGGAAACTCAAATTTTGAGGTATATTCATCATTATATAAGGATTATGTCAAGTTTATATCATTGAAAATAAAAAATATGATCTATTAATTTGATGGTGGTACCATTTGGTGGGAAAGTTACAATGATGTGGTTGTTTGAGGGAAGAAATATTCAAGAGTTAGAGCTTTTGTTAGATAATAATTTGACTCCTCCTCTTCTATTCCTTCCTGCCTCCAATTATAACCCCCACCATTTGGATGAATATGTGATGTTACCTCCTTTGATGGTGGATCGGTTATGGGTATACATAGATATTCTCTCAGGGTGGCATGATCACAATCAAATTTTTTAATTCATATATTTGTTGAACTTATTTTCATGCTTAGGCATAAATTTATTTCGATCACCTTCCTCTTCTGACTATGAAATAATTATGAAATCCACCTTCTATTAAGATTTATCTAACAACACCTATATATAATCGATCATTCCTTTAAATACATCTTTAATGATGAATAAGTCTTGTATATTATGACCCTTCCTTCTATGTAAAGGGAAGTAGTCGGGGTGATCGGTGAGGTTAAACTCATCAAGATTTCTAGGATATGGTATCTCAAGCATGTTATTATCCATGTATTCTGAGAAATGACTTGGTACATTTTCATTTTATAAGGATTATTATTTATTCATTCATCCCTCAAATCCCAAAAAACCCAGATTTCTATGTGCTTCTGGTCGAGGGTGGTTTTGTGGTTGTCACTACTCGACAAGAGGTTCTAGGTGGTTCAGGACCTACCTAAGTGTATGGATGGGAAATTTTTCTGGATTGAGAGTGAAAGATATCTCTTCTACTTTCCCTATCTTTTTCTCTATGCTGAAGTAAGGAGTCTAGCATTGTATTGGATTCACTTAATGGAGTCCTCCAGATTTTGTAGCATTTCTGTGAACTCGTGAAACCCACAAGGATACATCATTGGGATTAGAGGTGTGTGAAACTCATCCTATACATTTTTATCATAGATATCCATTAGTTGATCTTATGAGATAGAGATGCCGAGTGAATAGGTTAAACCTTTCTATTTTGCTATGAAGTCAGATACCCTGTCATTTTTGTGGTGTTTGTAGTTCTTCAGGTTGATGATTATTGTTTTCCTCATCATGGAGCTAAACTAATAAATTGACGATGAATGTATTCCCATCCTACAACAAATACTACTAGTATACTGTTGTACCAATAAAATGCTGGCCCTAATAAGGTATGTACAAAACACCTCATCTTATTTTCCTCTATAGATATTGGGGTCCCATAATTAGCCCACATTGGGATACGAAGTGTGTGATATGTTTTTTAGGTTCTCCAACACCATTAAAATTAAAGAATGTAGGATTACCAAAATTGGGTAGAGGAAATGTTTCATCCACCCATTCAGGATATTGATTCCTCTCAATATGCATTGGTGTGTGTCTCCCTTTCATGTATTTCATAAAAGTATCCATGGTGTCGATGATGTTAAAAAGCTCTGGGGTTACTACTGTCTGAGATACCTACTATTTGCAGGGAGTGGGTGGGGTTCAATGAGATGTCCCACCTTCTTCTCCTCTGGAATATCTATTTTTCCTAATATTTAAGGATATCCATATATAGGGAGTGGATTTCATCACAATGGAGGGAAGTCATGATCATTTTTGACTTCCTCATTTATGTAGATCAGTTGCCTTGATCTAAGACCAGTCTCACTCTCAGGTGAACATGCTTATCCAAGACCCTCTTATCCCCAATGATTCCATTTATAACCAGGATATGTAGGACACCTCTCTAAGGTCTAAGATCCATATTCATCATCTAAAGTGTAGTCCCATCACATAAGTCCCATATCTATAATCAATGAGACTGATTAATTTCCATCCCCTATTTCTCACACTGAGAATAAATCACGTGGGCTTAGGGAGTTTGAATGATCATATTATTTGTTCCATAAGCCTCTATGAAGAAATGGGAAACTGTAGTGTATAATCCTCAATCATTTGGATTGTAAGAACATAATTTTTCACTCAATTATACATCTTTTGAATTTCGGTCTAATATACATTTATGGACTTAATATAGATGTTTAATGAGTTTGTTAAGGTCTCAGGGGTTTCTGGGGCTTGTTCGGATCCCAAAACCAAGATTTTTGGGATTTAATGTCCTATCACATAGTTTGATTTAACCATGAGAGTAAGGATGCACGGTTTTTTTAAACCATGCGAGGATGGATAGTGAATAGCAGGAGGGAGCATGGATTTCCTTAACCATGTGGCTAGGGCTGCACAACCATGCAAGAATGTCTTCAATTTTGATGGTGGAATTTCACATGGTTGGTGCATCCTTTCCCTAACTGTGAAACTTAAGCATGAATATGTCCTTTCCTATAGGTTATCATGCATGGTTTGTATAGGGTTTGGCCAAACTGTGTGGCCAAACTGTGTGAAGGGTAATTTTTGGGTAAAAATATTTTTTTACCTTAAAATATATTTTAACTCAAAAACATTCTTTCATTTGGTCTTCTAGGGGAAAAAACCCCTCCTCGTCTTTTTTTGAGACCTTTTGAATCCTAATATAGTATTTGATCTCGATCATTCGTCTGATGTCTGAATCAACCACCATTAATCTTTTTGGATCTGTGTTGATTGTTCTCAAATCCTTTTTAATCTTACGTCATTATTCTTCCTATCTATGATGATATTTAGATGTAGGATCATATTCCCCAATTTAAGGGAATTGATTTTTTTCATAATATCAACTCTGATATAGGCTAATCTAAAGGATGATACTATATGAGGAGAGTTATATGACCCTAAGATAGGTGTTCAATAACTCATTCCTTAATTTCAGTTATTTTATAAATTGTTGTATTGTTGTGCCGATTTCATCGGGCATTGTATTTTGAATTTATATGTCATGATTGTAGTTGTTAGGACTGTATTCTAAGACTCATACCATATATTCTTATCATCATTTGTGGTTATGTCCATAACTCCATCCATCACATGTAGAGTGATGTTCTATAATTTGGTTTTTAGATTTTTTACACTTTTGATCCACTTTTCGGGTGTGCTTTATCTTGACCACTCTAATGGTAAGCTTCTATAAATTAAATGTATTTTGAATTTTTAATTGATCATGGAAGGTACCATGTGTGCTAAACACTTGACCCACCTAAGTTAAGTGCTTAAATTAGATTAATCATTGTTGAATGAAATGGAAAGTATATCGTATGTATATGACTTGTCCTAGATTATGTTAAATGAATTGAATGTGGTTTCTCGTCCTTAGTTCATACTTGTCATGTTATGAAAAGTAAAGGAGTGAACCATGTAAATGAATATAAAATGACTTAAATAGTTTTATGCCCCTTGGCCTTGTCATGCTAATGAAATGAAAGGCTCGAACCTATTCACTTTATTAAATGGTATGACCACCACTTGGTTTAATTGATTAAATGAATTTATGTAAGGTGCCTAATTATATATATGGACCTTTATATGTTTATAGGAAATGGTTTTACTCAATTTCACATTATATTCCTGATGTATTTACATGATCACTCGAGGATACCATTCTGGTTCAAGGATGATGGTTGCCTTAGTTTAGACCCATATTGGAACCTGATCCTAATCTATAAATGGATTCCCAATAAAACACCACAGGATCCATCCATTACTATTATACTATTCCTTGGATACTCTCCTTGGATCCATCATGGATTCTATAGACATAGGGTTCCTTGGTAATGTTTTTGGGCCCAGCCAAAACTTATCCTATTTTACCTTAGATGTATTCCTTGGACTCGGTTAGATTATCACTATTCTAGAATTCCTTGGATGACACTCCTTTGAATACACTCTTACCCTTAGATAAGAAACAGTTACTACAAAGTTGGTGACCCTTGAAGTCTTAGTTTCCTTGATTATTACCTTAGAACCATTTTTTATTGTAATCATCATGGTTTCCTTGTTATATCTTAGAACCACTACTAATACTATCAAGATGTGATGTTAGTGATGGCTAAGACTCACATGATCTATTTATAAAAACTAGAAATTAATTAATTAATGAACTTTTGGCATGTTGATATTCCATTCGAGGGCTGAAGCAGGTACTTGGGTATTTACATTATTGTATTTCTTTACTTTTATATATCCATGATTTCACACTTTCATTTTATGTTACACAGATAGAATGTCTTATAAATCATTGGTGGTGTCCTACTAAGATTTTTATTACACCTTATATAGGTTCCTCTAGTACCCAGGTAGACTATATGTATGCAGGTGTTGAAAAAGGGAAAGTTTTGGATTCAGAAACAAGATTTTATTAGGATGGAGATAGTAGCAGATGACTGAGTTGGATCTTGGAATGATTGGGATAGTTTTGATTCCTTTTTTCTACTTTTATATAGCATGATCATCTATATATGTGTATCCATTTTTCCCTAAGTTCTAGTGACATTACACTTATCATCATCAACTTTTTTATTTATATCTATTGTTTAATTTATTATTATTCTTTGTACTTTTTATGTGTCTGCTACTTATTAATTTTCTTCTACTACTTTTCTCCTATTGTGTTATACTGATCTGTTATGATACATTCTATTAATGAGGACATAGTCTCCCAATAGACACACCCTAGACCCTAACTTCTTAGTTGGAATCCTCTAGAATTTAGGGAGATACGCTTGAGACCATGTGACCCACCAAGATTAGGTCACCTCCGATGTGGAATCTTGGTCTGGGAGGTTATAAAGTGGTATTAGAGTTATTCCTTTTCTTGATTCACTATTTGTAGGCAATATATAGGATATTAGTAATGCTTAAAACATGGTCAAAATCCATGCTTTGGTGTCATGAACTCATGTTTTAGGTAAATTTTGAGTTTCGTGATTTTTAGTTATTGTTCTACTTTTTCCTGTTACTATTGATATCATTTCACTATTGGGTGAACCACATGAGATGTGGTGCTGTTAATTATTATTCTTATTGAGGATCTTATTTCATCCCTAATCCGATTATATGAGGGTAAGGATAATTACCACATACATCATCATAGGAACCTAGAGTTCACATTCCATGCCTATCACCATGTCATATAAGTGAATTTCAATCATTACATTTCTTCATATGGTTATGATTGCTGAGTGAGACTTGTTTATATATTCCATATTATTATTTTAGTCTATGATAGAGTGATAATCTTTTTGAATTCATGAGGTTTTATGGGCCCTCATATGTTGGAATCAGTAATTTACCAAATCAAGAATTTAATTATATATTCAATTGGTTGTTAATCTCATTGATAAGGAGTATGAACACTGATTCACTAGGATAGACAACTCATTTTCAATGAATCTGGGTATTTGAAAATAAGAAAATGAAAACTATAAAGTGAAACTTTTTTTCTAAAATGTAATGGTTTCACATCCTTATCCCACCTATTCATGTTTATGAATGGTAAAGGAGTGAACCTAGTAATTAAATATAAAATTAAATGAAATGGTTTCTGGTAAATGATAATGAAACGTACTATTGACCCTTCATCTACTTCAACCCTTGTAAATTATACTTGAGAACTTACTAATAACTAACCTTTAAAGCAAGCATTTGGGGTGGTATTCCTTGGGTAGTGATCCTTATTATGTTTAGCTTCCGATAGTGTTGATATATATCTGATAAAAGCATGATCTTAGGTGTGTTCTTGGAATATATAGACCAATTATGCCATGACATCCTTGTGTTGTGTGCCAAGAGGGTGGTGATGACCATGCTCCAGACATGGTGGGCCTTAAGTTTTTAGTCTTACCTCCAAGAGTGCTACTTGAGGCACCAACTATTTTACCCAATCTGGGAACCAATGATTAGTTTTGAGATAGTTTATTGCATCTAATGTAGTCTATGCATGGTGCTCCACAACCTGCACCTATGATGACTGATCTGACCCGTTAGTTCTAGTAGTAGAGTCCTCTTACCTTCTCAGTGGATGGTAGTTCACAGACTACATAGTCTTGTCTAGAGTCCACCTTGTATATCTTTGAGCATCTAGATATGCCTCTAGATAAGTGGATAAACCTTTTTTCATACATGCTACATGATTCAGCCATGTACTAGTAGGATGTAGTTACACAGGTTGGTCGCCATCAGGCCATGGTACGGGATGATTTCCAAAATTCCTTCTATGATCAGTTCATTCCTCAGATGCTAAGAGCTGATAGAGCCAGAGAGTTCATACATCTAGAGGATGGTTCTATGTCAGTCATGGAGTATTTGGAATGTTTCACTCAGTTACAGTGCTTTTCATCATTTCTAGTAGGTGATGATCTTTCGCATGCTAGACACTTTGAGGATGGGATTCAGTATTCCATTCGTAATCAGGTGAATCTATTTCTCCTTCATAATTTTTATAAAATATTCAATAATTCTCTTATCAATGAGCAGAATATATGGGATGGAGAATGTACCAGTCATATAGGACTAGTTTCACAATAGCCTAGTAGTTCATTCATTATAATGAAGTGATATCTCAAGGTTTCTCATCAGGTTAGTGGCAGCTAGAGTACCAATGATGGAAGCTCTATGGTGTGTCATTACTGTGGACAATAGGGGAACCTAAAGCATCAGTCAGATAGAGGACCTATAGAGTGCCAGACTTTTGGTTGTATGGGGAATCTTCAGATATTCTATATGACCTTTCCATCAGCTTCTATAGGAAGAGTTTCTTCACTAAATCCACCTTTAGGGGAAGGTTATTTTATGCCATTTCAAGAAAGGAGTTTGAGTATCATCGGCAAGATTGAAAAATGGATATATTGTGGACATGGTATCCAGACTCCTGATCACCAGCTGCATCAGCAGATAATTTTTTATCATGTTAGTCTAGTGGTTTCACTGTGCCATGTATCAGGACTATTGCATGCATTACTGCCGATACATGAGGATTGGGTTGTAGGACCATCTACAGTATGAGGTACGGTTCTAGTAGCCTCCACTGTAGTGTCAAATTTATTTGATATAGGTAATTCATGAAATTTCTTATCCTTATCTATTGTGGAAATCCTTTGGCTAGAAATATATAATTATTTTTGTGTAATGAACCTAGATACAGAATTGGGAGTATGCTCAAAGGGAATATGCTAGTGTAGGGACTACCCCCTTGAGGATGGAAGTTATACCTTCTGGTGGGACCTCTTTTTTCTCAAAATAACGAGCTATGATGTCATCCTTTGGATGTATTGTTTGGTTCTATATTACACCTTGGTAGAATTATATCATCGAAGGGTATTGTTTACATCACCAAAGGCAACGGTTATCTACACTAGGGTGAGTGGACCATCCAGCCTAGTAGAGCTGGACCAGAGCATTATGGGCTAGGTGGAGTGACAACCAAGATTTCCAAGCTCTTCATGGAGGATCAGGGTTTACTTTAGGATATATTACATCCATTTGTAGATCATTTAATGGATGTCTTTCTCTATGATTTTCCATACTTACCTCCTAAGAGAGAGGTAGAGTTCTTATTACAAGAGTATCTCCAATGTATATTCCTCCATACATGATGGAACCTACTAATCTCTAGTAAATCAAGTGGAAATTAGAGCGTTTGGGAGACAAAGTATTAATGATGCTTGGAACTTCCTCTTATGATTCGGCCATTATTTTCACCAAGAAGGAAGATGGTAACCTTCGTCTATGTGTGGATTACATATGGTTGAACCATCTTATGGTCAAGAACCAATATACGATGCCTCATATAGATGATCTCTTTAACTATATTTGAGGAGTTGGGTTCTTCCCTAAAATTTAAATGATACTGGTATATCGTTGTGTATGATTCAGGCCATCAGACATAACTCTTACAGCTTTTCATAACAGGTATGGTTTATATGTGTACCTTGTTATGTTGTTCAGTCTCATGAATGTGCCCGCTGTTTTCACAGCTTTTATGAATAAGGTGTTCCATTACTATCTGGATTTTTTTTCATGGTATTTGTAGAAGGAATTTAGTGTATTATAAAACTCATAGAGACCATGCTGAGCACCTTGAGTTCATTTTGAGTATACTGAGAGAGTATCAGCTTTATTCCAATATTTCTAAGTTCCACTTTTGAATTGAAAAAGTACACTTATTAGGAAATATTATCTGGGAATCAGGAGTCTTTGTTGACCCATATAAGGTTAATGTTGTGGTTTCCTAGGAGAAGCCTAATAATATGTTTGACATAAAGAGTTTATTGGGGATGTCTGGTTACTACAAGTGTTTCATACAGGACTTCTCACATCTTTATTCACCTTTTATCAGTGTTAAAAAAGGGTGTTAAGTTTTTGTGGTTATAAGAGTGTGGGAAATCCATTCATGAGCTAAAAGAAGGGATTTTCTCTACACCTATTCTGATTCTTCTAAATCCAAAAATAGGTTATACTATCTTCTATGATGTGTTATGAATTAGCCTAGGAGAAGTGTTGATGAAGGAGGATAGATTCTTTGTGTATAGATCTCGGAAGTTAAGGCCTCATGAGATAAATTACCTGATGTGTGACCTTGATCTAGAAACAGTTGTCGATGGCTTATGTTTCTGTAGACACTACCTATTGGATGAGAACTTTTTGGTCTACAGAGACCAGAAGAACCTAAAATATGTATTTAGAGAATGTGACTCGAACCTCAGACAGTGGATATGGGTTGAATATCTTCAGTCCATAGATTTTGATCATGTCTATATGCCTAGAAATGGATGTGTGGTTGCAGATGAATTGATATGGAAAACTCAGGCACAAGCCATATTAGAAGCTAGTGATGAATGAAAATTGATGGCCCTATTATTTGAGTTTCATATAAAGTTTCATGAGAGTCATGAGCCAAATTATCTCTCATCCTTAACATATTCCTCTTTAATCCTTGAGAAGGTGGAGTGAAAACAATTTTCAAATCCTAAAGGAATGGTTCTTCATGAGAGTATTTCAAGAGATGACCTGCCTCCAAATTGGTCTGTGGACAGAGACGACATCCTACATATACATGGATTTTTCTGGGTTCCTTATGATTTAAGAGAATAGTTAATGTGTGAGCCCCATGCTTCTCAGTGGTAAATTCATCCAGGCATCTCCAAAATGTATCGAGATATGTGATGCTATTATTGGTGTCCTAGGGTAAAACATTAGATAACATGCTTTGTCACTAGGTGTTCCACCTATTAGTAGGTGGAGGTGGAGAACCAGAGACCTAAATTCTTATTATATATTCTTCCAATACTATAATGGAAATGGGATGATGTTGCTATTGATTTTTAGTTGGATTACCTGGGTTTCCAGGAGATAGTTACATTGTATGATTAGTTATTGGATGACTGATGAAGGTATCCCACTTCATTCCTATATGATATACTTTCTCAGTTGATGAGATAGAATGATTATATGTTTGTGAGATCATACGACTACATGGGGTCCCTCTTACAATCGTTTCAGATAGGTACACACATTTCTCATCATGGTTTTGGAATGGGTTACAATAATATAAGGGTAAAAAAGTTCTTATAAGAATTTCTTTTCATGCTTAGACTAATGTAAATTCAGAATGGACGGTACAAGTTCTAGAGGACATACTTTGGGAAAGTGTCCTTGATTTTGGTGGTTCTTAGTAGAATCATATCCCTCTCATAAATTTATCCTATAATAATAGCTTTCAGGTGATGATCCAGATGGTTCCTGTTGAAGCATTTTATATTAAGCCATGTTTTTCACCCTTGTGCTGGCTATAGGTAAGAGTGGTAGCCCTATTAGGCCCTCATCTTATGCAGGAGACTTCTGAGTAGGTTCAACTGATCAGAAAGCGTATGTCTACTACTTAGTCTTGATATAAATCTTATGAAAATCACTATAGAAGACCTATGGAGTCCAAGTTTTGTGATCATGTTTTTTTGTGGGTATCACCCAGTATAGGTCATAGACAGATATGGATTCAAAGAAAGCCATCTTCATGATTTTTCGGGTCATTTGAGATCTTGGAGAGAGTCGGGTTGGTATACCATCATATGTTACAACATCAGATGTACCATTCCATGAATGAAGTATTCTATATTTCACAGCTTCACCGTTATCATGCTAACCTATCTCATACTTTTGATCTCAAGGCAGTTGAGCTAGATGATGATGCTACCTTTGAGGAGTATCATATACGCATCATTGATTAGAGCATGAAGGATCTATGAGGTCGTTATATCCCTCTATTATGGGTGCTATGGAAGCACATATTTGTACAAGACGATAATTGGGAGTGACATGATGGTGTACATGCCCAGTGGCCAGATTTTTTCCCAGACAGTGTTTCATTTCCCTTATAAAGTAAACTCAATAATATGTTCCTTTAAGGGGGTAAGACTATAAGAACCTGGTTTTTTACTCATGTATAGATCTTTTAAATTTCATTCTAATGTAATTTTATGGACCTAATATGGATGCCTAATGATTTCATGAAGGTCTTATGGGTATCTGGGGATTGTTCAATGCTCAAAACCTATCTTGTTGGAAGAAAATGGCATGTCTTGTGGTTATATTAAACCATGTGAGGTAGGCCTCATGGATTTTTTTAAATAGTTCGAGGCCAGATAGTGAGTATTAGTAGGGAGCATGGTTTTTCTTAACCATGTGACTTGGGTTGCATGACCATGAAAGAATGTATATAATTTTTACAGTGACATTTCTCACAGTTTTTGCATGTTTTACCTAACCGTGGGACCTAACCATGCGTATTCCACTTCCTACAGACGACTGTACTTGGTATGTGCATGGTTTGGCCAAACTGTACATCCAAACAATGCAAAGGGTAATTTTTTGGTAAAAAGACATTTTATCCCTTAATATAGATTTTAACTCAAATCCATTCCTTATTTTTGGTATTCCATTAGACAGTACCCCTCCTATTTTTTATCCTTTTTGAATCCTAATCTAGGATTTGAGCTCGATCTTCCATATAGATACTGAATCAACCATTGTTCATCTCATCAGATCTATGTCTTTATGTTATCGATTCCTTTTTAATCTTACATCATTATTCTTCATATCTACAATGCTATTTAGATGTATGATCATATTCCCTAATTTTAAGGAATTGATATGTTCTTCATATATACTCTAATATAGGATGAACTGAAGGCTAGTATTGGATGAGGAGAGTCATACAAGCCTAATTTTGGTGGTCTATAACTCATTACTTAATTTTTTTCGTTTTAAAAATTATCGTATCATTACAATTATTTCATAGGGAATCATCTGTTGAATTTATATGTCATTGTTTTAGTTATTTGTACCGTGTTTTAATACCCATTCCATATATGATTATAATAATTGGTGGTTACATCCAAAACTCCATCCATCCCATGTAGGGTAATGCTCCATAATTGGGTTTTTAGTGTTTTGACACATTTGAGCCACCATTTAGGTGTCCTTGATCTTAACCACTCTAATAGTAATCCTCTCATATTAAATAGATCTTAAATTCTGAATTAATCATGGAATGTGCCATATGTGCTACACACTTGACCCGCCTAAGGTAAGTGATTAAATTTAATTAATCATTGATAAATGAAATGGAATGTATATCTTATGTATATGGCTTGGACTAGTTTATGTCAAATGAATTATTTGTGGCTGATCATACTTATTCTAGCCTAATAATGATAATAAAGGTAAATGAGAGAACCAAGTAAATGAATATGAAATGTCTTAAATGTTTGCATTCCCTTTGGCTTTGTCATGTTAATGAAAGGCAAGGCTTGAACCTCTTCACTTTATTAAATGGTATGATCATCACATGGATTAATTGATTAAATGAATTTATTTAAGGTTCATCGTAATATATATATATACCTTGAAATATTTATAGGATGTGGTTTGAATCGATCTCACCTTGGATTCCTAAGGGAATTCCATGAGCACTCTAAGACACCATTCTGATTCAAGGGTGTTAGTTTCCTTGGTTTAGACCCACCTTGGAACTCGATCCTTGTCTATTATTAGATTCCTAATTTTTCACCATAGGATCCCTCTTATACTATTACAAGATTCCTTGGATACACTCCTTGGATCTGACATGGCTTCTACAGACACAACATTCCCTGGTTATTTCCTTAGGCCTAGCCATATATTATCTCATTTTACCTTTGATGTATTCTTTTCACTTTGTTAGATTATCATTATTGTGGAATTACTTGGATGACACTCCTTGTATTATAGTCTTACAGTTATATGGGCTTCAATTACTAATGAGTTGTGATGTTAGTGTTGGATATGACTCACATGACCTATTTATATAAACATGAAATTAATTGATTAATGAACCAGTTGCATTTTTATATGATAGTTGAGGGTTGAAGCATGTACATGGGTATTTAAATTTCTGCACTACTTTACTTTTATGTATGCATGCTTTTACACTTTCTGTTTATATTACATGGACATGATGTTATTTATTTCTTTGGTGGTGTCCTATTGAGATTTATCTCACACCCTAGCTAGGCACCTATGGTACCCAGGCAGACTATATGTATACAAGTGTTAACAAAGGGAAGAATTTGGATTAAAACACTTTATTTTCGTAGAATGGAGGTAGTAGAAGATGACCAAGCAGGATCTTGGGATACTTAGGATAGTTTTTTATTCCTTTTTGATACTTTTTTATAGAATGATTATCTGCTTCTGTGTATCCATGTTTTCCTTCATTCTAGAAACATGAAACTTATCATCATAATATTTGTTATTTATATAAGTTTTTTCAATTCTTATAAGTCTCTCTACTTTTATTGTGTATTATATTTATTTCTTTTCTTCTACTATTATCTCCTATTATGTTATACTGATTTATTGTGGTACACTCTGGTAATAAGGACATAGTCTCCCCGAAGACTCAAACTAGGCCATCACTTCTAGTCGACAACCTCTAGTGTTTGGAGAGATGTGCTTCAGGCCATGTATCCCACCATGATCAGGGTATCTATTAAGTGAAATCCCGGTTTGGGATGTCACGGGAATAAAATGATATTTCCTTCATATAAGGGCGACCTAAGAATGTAATCCCTAATAAAATTCATGATATTATATGTCTTACATATAAGGGAAACGTCATTGTGTAATTCCCAACTCATTGAACTATGGGGACTCTGATTCCTACCATAATCAGGATACATAGGACTCCTTCATAAGGCCCAATCTCAAATGAGAAACCACTCTTCTGTAAGTCCCCTTATGTCTATGAAATTACAACCATTGGGACCCCATCATTCACATGGTCAGATCATATTTCCTCATCCACCAATGGATTGAGAGCCAATTGAACTATGGGGACTCTTATTCCTTCTATAATTAAGATACTTATGACACCTTCCTATGGCCTGAGCTCAAATGGGAATCCACTTAGATGAAATTCCCCTTATGTATAAGTCATTTAAACCATTATTACCCAATCTATATCATGGTCTGATCATCGTTCCTCATCCATCAATGAATTGAGAATTCAATTAAACTATGATAACTCTAATTCCTTCCATAACCTGGATACGTAGGATGCCTTCTTAAGGCCCAGCCTCCATATTAAACATACTAAGGGTATTCCCATCACATAAGTACCACATCCATATGTAGTAAGTTTTATTACATTTTATCCCTTGTTTCACACATCGATCATAGATCACACGGGATTAGGGAGGTGAAATAGTCATATCATTCTCATTATGAATCTCCACCAGCTATGGAAATCATAGTCTGTAAGCCCTAATGAGTGGCATTATATAAACATCCCCATATAAGGGAATATGAATTGGGTTTACTACCAAGGGAATGAACGAATAATGATAACTCATATTCCTTTCATAACCAGGATAAATTGGATGCCTCCATAACAATTGAGCTCAAATATCTAATGTCTATGTTCCTACACATATATCCTTTCTGGATGATGTTAAACTACACGGGTTTAATGAACTAAATGGGTTTTTATTCCATATAGAAATAGAATAAATATGATTCCTCATAATGGATCAATATTCTCCTCATAATATTAATCACCTCCCTGTGTGGTAGTAAATTCTGAAGTTCCTGGTTACGCGGCTTCAGCATATATACAACTATTCATACTCATAAATTGATGAACAACCTTAGATAAATTGAACATGGATTCACTGATGAGATATCTCCTCTCCTCTGAATAAAAGGGGTTAAAATATTATCATTTTTTAGGGAAACCAGTTCTGTATCAGGATTATAATGATATTCACGAACAAATTTTATATTTATAAGAGATTCCCATAGTAGGAAATTATTCCCCACAAAATGGTGCGATGAGCCTAACCTCCCATCCTCTTGGCCAATGTGAGTTCCTAACTATCATTGGGTTTGAAACCCCGAATGAACACCTTAAATTGGAAAGTAGGTCATTACCCAGTTGTGGATGTGGGAATCATTGTGAATTTCTATTAAGAACAACGATTATTGCCCAATTTCTCTATGATTCTATCAAAGGGTGATTTTTTTGGTATTTTTTTCTCGACAGGAGGTGTTTGGATGTTTGAGACGATCCTATGTTCGTGGATGGGTAGTATTGCTAGATTGAGAGCGGTATATATTTAATATATTTTTCCTATACTTTTCCCATGTTTTGAGGGTATGAATTGAATTTTGTATTGGGTTTTCTGAATGGTATCCTCAAGATGTTATTCCAATTATGCAAACTTATAAAACCCACCTAGATACTTCATTGGGATCAAAGTTGTATGCAACTGAACTTATATATTTTCATCACAGAGTTCTAATACTTTATCTTATGAGAGAGGGATGCTAAGTGAATTTGTTAAATATTTCCATCTTGCTATGTAGTAAGAAAGCCTCTCATTTTCACGTTGTTTATAGTATTTGAGGTTGAAGATTGTTTTTTTACTCATCGTGGAGCTAAATTAATAAAGGAATTGATAAATAACATATCCCCATCCTACAATGGATCCCACTAGTATACTATTATACCAAACAAATGTTGGCCCAGTCAGGGTCTGTATAAAACACCTCAGCTTAGTTGCCTCTTGTTGATCTCAAGGGCCCATCATCGGCCCACATCGATATAGAAAGTGTGTGTGATTCTATTCAGGGTCTTTCACACCATCAGAAGTAGAGAAGGAAATATTTTTGAAATTTTGTGGAGGTAATGTGTCATCCAACCATTCAGGATATAGATTCCTCTCAGGCAACATAAGAGTATGTCACCCTTCTATGGCTTCCATTCAAGTAGTCAGGGACTCAATGATGTTAAGTGTCTCTAGAGGAACTACTATTTGAGAAACATACCATCTATATAGATTGGTTGGTGTTGATCAGGTGGACCCTCCTTAATCTCCTTTTTATTATTGATTCATCCTAAGGATGAATTATTTCCCTAGATAGGGAGAGGTTATTGCCGTAAAGGAGCGAATTCATTTTCATTTTTCACATCCTCATTTATGTGGATTATATTCATAGATCCAGATCCAATATAACACTAAGATACCACTCTTGATGATGGATTTATAGTACTGTACCCTTTTCATGAGGCATGTACCGCTCTCACCTAGTGAGCCTCGGTTTGAATGGGAATATGAACCTGGTCTGATGTCTCTTCCTTTAACAGTATATAGTGATAATCCTCCTGGATGGGAGCAATAATGTACACTTTCTCTAGAGAAACTACTTTTTCATAATTATCATAATGTTGATCTCCCACATCTATGGGTATATAAATAAATTCTTCTCCTTATATATATACTAGTGTCAGAATATGCCAGCGGTGTACTTCAAGAGTTGCTAAGATGTATTGGAATTTTTGAAAAGTGTGAACAAACATATAAGCCTGCAAATTTTACATCCCCATAATATATTGGAGGATATCTTATATTGAAGTAGTTATATGAGTCAACTTTTTCCTCCTTGTTCCACCATATTATGCCAATGGGCTTCATGAAGAGGGAAAGGTACATGTTCCTCCCCTGTATTTTTTGTGGGAATATGCCCACAAACTTATTTCAAGTGATCAGGGATATGGGCCCACACATTGTTTATTAGTGGAACTTGTCGATAGAATTCACTAGTGAGAGTGGGGGTATGATCCAAATCACATTTATCTAGAACCATCCTTGGCTGATGTTTCTTCCATGCTACTCATTCATGGGCATCATAGGTGGAAGTGTGTTGGGTGGTACCCTCAATAGATGAATGATGGGTACCAGTCGGATGGTATGCTGATGGTGGTTGATAGGATCCATCCTTAGTGGATATTGAACTGGTATAGATCCATATTTGACTCTCTTTTCCACCTTCATCGGATATTCAATGTGGTGATTATTGCACTCCAGGGATAAACTCAAGAAGCAGTTGGTTATAAAAGAGAGGGTCATTGAGTTATCAACATAATTCCTTAGACGATGTAGAATCATTAGCTTCAGTACTCAAAGACCCTCATGGGAAGATTAGATCGTTGGGATTATACCATGTTGATGGTACTTCAGAATCATTGTCTTCACCACCTATCATTGAATCTAGCAGGCATGTGATATCATTTTATGACCCATGGGGGTTGAAACCATAGCTGATTTTCTAACATGATCATCAAATTAAGAAATTATCTTGGATCAAGATGTTTTTTATGAGAGTAATATCTATAGTCACAGAGACAATAAGGAACAAGGTCATCGATTAGTGCAATATCATAGGCATGACGCATGCTCAATCAGATGTACATAGTTAACACAATTGTGCTTTTATTCCTAATTTGACTATTCTTCTCATGTAGACCAGTCAAAGAGAGGATGGAATTATTTCATGGAACCCCAGTTATAGTGGATTAGCTGTAAGATTTATATCAATATTATCAGATTTTTTGTGTAGGATTTTCAAAAAAAAAGTGTCATGATGCATGATGAACTGATCCTTATTCTATTTGAGAGATTCATATCAGGTTTACCATTTTTGTTTCTTTAGAAAATAAAATGTCATGATGGATAATAACCCAAACATTTTTTTATTTGATATATTCACTTCGAGTCCATAATTTTTGATTGTATAGAAAATAAAATGTCATGATGGATAATAACCCTATCATTTTTTATTTGATTGATTCTTGTCGGGGTCACTATTTTTATTTTGATGGAAAATAGACAGCCTTCATGTGCATTCGGATTGGACCAATGGTTGATTGTGAGTGAGGGGGTCAAATGTGATGCACAATTATTTAAATCGGGTTACCATATTTGTTCTTAATGGAAGCTCCCAATGGCTCTGACATCTATAACTGGATACATACTTTCTTTCCAAAGGAAGGTTTTCAGTTGGGGTTTCATACATTCGACACTTAAGAACTCATATTTCTTTAGAGGAGTGGAGTTCGGGCTCATCACACCCTTTTGGGGGGAATTTTTGCCTACTGTGGGACTCTCTTATAGATTTACGATATGTTGACAAATCTATTCCTAATCCTAATTTGAGACCAGTTACCATAACAAAATGATGATATGTTAACCCCTTTTAAATAAAAGAGAGGGGAGATATCATTAGTGAATCCATCTTGATATATTCTAGGTTATTCATCCATTTATGAGTAAGAATAGATACTTATATACTAAATCCACATAACTAGGAACATCATAATTTTATCCCATATATGGAGGTGGTTAAAATTAAAAGGATGGTGTTGAACCATTATGAGGAATCCTACATATCCTATTTATATGAGGAATCAAAATCCATATAGTTTGTTAAACCTGTGGATTTTAACATCATGCAGAAAGTATGTATGTGTGGGGAATTAGTAACTAAATATTTTATCTAGAGTCTCTAGGAGATGCCCTATATATCCTAGTTATATAAGAAATCAGATTTATTATAGTTCATTCATGCCCATGGGACCGGCTCCAAGGTAGATTACTTATATGGAGGGATTGTTATGTCAGGCCACTCATCAAGGCCTACAATATGAGATTTACATGGATAGTATAGATTCAGAATGTGAATGATATGACTATTGTACCACCCTAAGCCCATGTGATCTATGTTTGGGGTGAGAAACAAGGGATAGCATGTAATCAGCCTTACTGTATGTGGATGTGGGGATTACATGATGGGATCTACCATGGAATGTTAATATAGATCTTGGGCCATATGGATACATCCTATATATCCAAGTTATGGTAGGAATTATAGTTTTCATAGTTCATTTGGCTTCTCAGTTGGCTGTTGTATGGGGAAGGATGATCAGCCCATGAGAATTATTAGGTCAGGATGGTTGAAATATCGGAGACATGGAAAGACATACACTAAAGTTGCTTCCCATTTTAGTTTGGTCTTGGTCCTTAGGAAGGCATCCTAAATATCTTAGTTATGGTAGGAATCAAATTCCTCGTAGTTTAATATTCAAGGCTTACACACTGACATTTCCCTTATATGTGGGTCATATCATATCATGTTGATGATCAAACCTTACATGTTGAGATTTCCCTTATATACAGGACATATCATATCATTTTGCTGATTAGGGATTACACTTTGAGGTTTCCCTTATATGTGGGACATATCATATCATGCCTATGATCGATGCTTACTGGTTGAGGTTTCACATGCCTTTGTAGAGGCTTATGGATCGAATGATATGGTCATTACAACTCCCTATGCCCATGTGATATATGCTTTGTGTGAGAAAAAAGGGGTAGTAAATAATCATATTCATTTCTTATAGATGCAAGAATAATGTGATGGTACATCCCTTTGGATACTTAATATAGGGATTGGTCCTTGGAGAGGCATCCTATGTATCTTGATTATGGTAGTAATTAGATTCATCATTGTTCTCTTGTTGGGGCATACACACTGGTGTTTCCCATTAGAGGTTAATATAGATCTCGGGCCATAGGATAGAGTCTTACATATCATGGTTATTGTAGGAATCAGAGTCATTATAGTTTAATTGATCAGGGATTATGCATTGATTTTTCTCTTATGATAGTATCTTAAACACAAAATATGGAAAAAGTTATCATGTCTTAAGATTCCTGTGGACATGGCCTGCTTGTAATCTTATCATGCATTGATTTTCTACTTGATATGCCATGATTGTTTGATTGACATTTTTGAGGATGTCTACCTGACATGTACAATGATAATCATATGATTTAGTTTACTTATCTAGGGGACATCTCATAACCTGAATGGAATGTACATATGTTGTTTCATGATCAATTTTGACTTATCTTGATAGCATCATAAGGCTTGGTTGGTTGATCCTAGAAAAAATGGAGTGATCCCAAATGACATGCTTAGAGGTCATCACATGATCTAGCTATATTTCCCTAGTGTCATTGTGAAAACTGGTTGACACACCTTGAGGACATCATGAGAGTAAATGAACGTGTACATAGGTTGGCTCATGACCTAGGCTGACATGTCTAGAGGGTGTTGGGAAATCCAGCTGACATGTTTGGAGAACATCGAGGGATCGGGCTTGTATGTCCAGAGGATATTGCAAGAGCTGGTTGACATACCCTAGCGTTATTGTGAGACTCATATAATATGTACTGGTTCTACCACATGAGTCAAGAGTTATATCTAATGTAAGCTAAACTATCTAGGTGGAGAACTTGGAGGGTTTCACAAGACATTTGTGTCATGCCAGAGGGGTTCCATGTAAATTTCTCTTGACATTTCTAGTAGACTTTACATGATCAAAATATTATTCAAAGCAGTGTCTCATGATCTGGGTGAAATATGCTAGTGTTGTCTCATGACCTAATCGGTTCATGCGAAGTGTATGAGTATCATTGTATGTGTTTATTGCATAATTCTCATGTATTTTAGTCATTTTTCCATCCTTTTATTTCATATGGATTAGATTTTTTTAGTGTTATAATGTTTTATATCTCACATGTTTTAGCATATATGTAGTATGTCATTAATGTAACTTTCCAAAAGTCCTTTATGTAATCTATGAGTGCTTACATGAAGTGACTATGCTTGGTACATGATTGCTCCATTTGTTCACTTGATCTTACATGGTGGAAAACTTCCCAGTTATGAGATCATCCACTTCAAGAAATCTTTTCTGATGCCTGGGTGCACTGGTGCAAGGCTCTGAGGATTTGTCCATCTATGTCCATTTGTGTTTTTTTTCATGTTGTAGTGGGCGATATATATGCCTTGCTACCTTTGTTGTTTGTTCCATTGTACAGATCATATCACATGGATCTAGGCTAGAGTCGGTGCAGGGATTTGGCATCACGTGTCTTCAAGAGGTCCTTTCGTGGGTCATTTTGGGTTCGTCGCATGATTTTCAGTGACCATGAGACTATCCTACCAATTTCTCCTTTATTGCAATATATCAAATTAATGGGGTCATTTTTTCTCATACATACATTCCAAGGAACATTACTATTGTCATACTGATATGTCCATGGTCCATCACAAGGTTAGGGTGTCTGTCGAAAGGCCTTCATGTGATCTCAAACAACTTTTATATTACTTTTTTTAGAGAATGATGACCTATCATGGGGACTTTATTAAATTAAACTATATTGTCAAAGGGTCTTATGAGATCAAGTTATGGACAGCCTAACAATGTCGTATGAGTTTTACAATCATGATAGGCTCCCATCATTTTCCTCTTTATTTCTTTTGTTTTACAAAGGTTTGGGATTTCGTGAGCTCGTATGATTGTTGTATAATACAATCACGCTACCTATCTATGATGCATCATGTGACCAATAAATGTTCTTGTGGAGATGTGAGATCATTTCATGAGAAATTTTATCTCTCTGCTATTATAGAGCCAAAGGTGGAGTGTGTGGCTATCTTTACATATTTAAGGCTCTTCGTGTTTGAGGATAACATGCTAGAAGGCTTTCGTGGCATGGGGAAAACATGTTGATCGATGCATGTGGTGTATTTTGGATCACATGGGGTGTGTCACATGATTTTTAATACCACTCAAGGATCCCACATTCCCTGCTTTATATTTACTTTTTATATTTTACAATTGTTGGTGATCTCATGTGGTTGTTTGAATGTTTTTTAGGATAATAATTCTCCCCATCGGTGATGTGTCGCATGAGTTTTAATATAGAAAGGGTCTACCACATTTTTTTATATTTGCCTCATATTTTCCATGGATTCTTGGATGGTTTTTCATTCGACCCATAACGGACAAGTGTCATGACCTCAGGGTGCTTTATCTAGCTTTTATCGCATGATCAACGAGTTCCTGGGATTAATTTGCAAGAGTAAAATGACTCTAAAAAGGGGTTCCATATGTGTGACCATTTTAATGACCTTTTATTGTTCATTCAATCATGTGTCTTCTGGGGGTTCACAAGATCCAAGTGATCATGGACACCTTATTCTTTCTTTTCTTTATGGGGAAAATAATACTCATATTCATGTATTTATTGCCTTGTTAATTTTCCAATGCTCGTTTTCTAGGGGTCATCTATAACATCCTAGGTAGATAAAGAATATGAAATTTTAAAAATTTATTAATATTTTTGAATTAAATATTAATTTTACTTTAAAGGGTATGCTATGTTCGATGGCATACTCGATATTCAACAATGAGCTTCTTTGAAATCTTATGTTGTAAACAATGTTGAGTTATACTGAAAAATAATATATGATTATTATTAATTTAAATGGTAGTTAATGCATAGTCATTGTATTAGAAGTAATGAATAGAACTAACTACAATATGATTACACATGTTTTTAAAATGTTTTTACATTTATGTAATAAAATTTAGAGGCATAAAATGTGAATGAATCCAATTTTAAGCATAAATACTCTAATATTATTTAAAAGGTCGATTTACCGCCTTTTAATGGTGAACCCTTTTTAATATAGTTTTTGTCACTTTTATATGTTATATTTGATAAAATAAAATTCTTATTTAGAATCAGGGAATCAAAATTTACTTTGGATGAAATTTTGGTATTTTTATAGATAATGTTCATTTTTTAATGAATATTGAAAAATACTGCCTTTTAATATAATTTATTTAAATGGTTAGATTTTACATTTAATTAGTTTTAAATTGTAATTAGATTATATTTTTACCATTTAATCCAATTCTGGTCATTCTAAGTAATTTCACTTTGAAATTGGACATAAAAAATGTCAATGTTTTGATAGTTATTATTTCTCAAAAACATGATTTTTGGTTTTGATAAAGGGAATTAATTTTAAATTAATTTATGCAACTTTTGTGTTTTGAATTTGGAAAAATGGATTCCATATTTGGAATAAGGAGGTCCAAATTGTTTAAATAGGTAACTTTTAATTTTATAAATTATGAATATTAACTTTAGTAAATATTTTATTTTCCAGGGTTAAAGGGTAAATCTCATAAATAAGGGTAAAAAAATATTATAATAATATTAAATTACCCTAAAAAATGTTATAATACTATTAGATGAGACATTTATGACAATGGGAATACTTGGGACGATTTTGGGACCCCATGGAGCCACTTGTAAGTGAAAATGACACTATAAAAATTAATTTAATGTAAAGGAAAATGTAACATAAACATATATCTCGTAGTAAAAAAACATTATAATGGGTTATATAGGTGATATGTTAGACTATAAATAGTAATTATAAATATAAAAAGATTTAATATATCATGGTATTTTATTTATAAATTCTAGACATCAAATAAATAAATTTATTTATGACAGAAGGATCATGTACTGATTATCTCATTAATGACTGTTTTAAATAATTGAGATTATAAATATTAAAATAATTTTATTTTAAAACTTTTTATGCCATACATGAATTTTATGGATATTAATGAATTTTTATATTTGAAGTAATGATGGTTTTTAAAAATAATAAAGTTGTTATAGATTTTTTAAAATTCTTGATATGAATAGTTTATAAATTGACATGAATATGTTTTTAAAACAATTAATATTTTATAAAATGATAAAATACTTCTAAAAATATAAGATTCAGGAAAATGAATTATATGATGTTAAAAATGTAATTAATGATCCATTTTGGGTCTCTTGGCATTTTATATAAATATATTAACCATATAGTATGAATATATAAGAGGACATGGTACAAGTTAAATAAGTTAACAAAGGGTTAAATAAAAAAGATAAGGATTAAAAAAATATTAAAAACCTGTCCAATTATTATTGGATGACTTTATTTAGACATATATGTACCTTATATTATAATTGAATAATATTTTGACATTTTATTCCAAAAATAATTTTATAATAAAATAATACTTTCAATCTTTCCTAAAGAGCCCATCCTCCCTTTTATAAAAGGCCACCACCTCAAACCCATTACACACACCTCTCAATCCCCTTGTCTCATCCAAAATATGATAAAATAATCTCCCAAAATCCATCTCTTCCTTCTATAATCCTTCCATTAGGAATAAGACAATTCAAGAAATCCTTTTGGTTCAAACCAAAGGGATTTACCCGATTTAAAGGTAACGTCTTCTCTCAAGTTCTTTTCTTCTATTTTCCTTCTACAACCCCCTAAACTATCTTTATTACAATATTTTTAAAAAAAACTAGTATACTAAATATACTAGTATGTTTTTATGGAGATTATTAGAACTACACATCCACACACCTCTATCTAATGGATACAAACATAATGTTTCTCTGAATGACTAACTACTGCCTCATGAAACGATGATTGTTCAATTATCTCCTACTGCCTCCCATGGTGGACTTTATGATTTAACTTTGTTTATATGTAATATATATTTATATTGTATCTGTAATTATTTATTTTTCATTTATATAATACCTTTATGGTTTCCATAATGGGTAGATATGATAATTTCAATTGAGGAAATGCGGACTACTGCCCCCTCAAAGTGATATGACTCGTTCATGCCATATATGGAATGTATAAAGGATGGAGTTAATGAAATTATATATTATATTATACTAGATTTATAATATACCTATGTATAATTAATTTTTCATTATATTAAATATGAAATAGAAATTAAAGTAGTGTTCATGCGTAGATACGGCTTATCATCTCCATGAACAGTTCATTTCATTTCTTATCTCCAAATGTTATGTACTTTTATAAATAAATATATATAATGGATATATATGATATATATGATATCTAAATCATTAATATCATTATATATATAATGTAAATTTTACCACTTGGACTACTTGTAATAATACGAAGTTTGTTTTTGACTCAAGTACCAAATATCGATAGAACCACCGTTATTAACTCAAATGATTATGTAATGTTTATAACATAGTAATAAGTGATATAAAAGGAATAATAGACATGAAAAAGGTTATGAAGCAAGTAGAAATTAACATTATTTTATTATTCAGGAGATTAATGAACAAACGAGTCAAGTCAGACACGAGGTAAGGGACTTCGTCTCAATCTCTTTTCATTAAGGCATGTTTTGATTTATACATGTCTTTATTTTATATGGTTTATAAACTCCTTTTACTATTCATTTCATTTAAGGGGAATATTTTTCTACATATAATTTTACTAAATGACAAAGGGTATGTTTCTTTTTAACATATGAGGTGATAATGACCTTTCTTTTGCTACGAGCGTTCTTTGATATTTGGCTTCCATAACAAGATGTAATGTTTTTAAAAGGAAAACAAATACCATATACTCTTTTATTTATTTTTGTATTGAAAATGGTTTTGATAATGGGTTGATTATATCAATATATTTAAATGATATATTGTGATTACAATGTGGAAATTTTATCATTCCATTGTGTTTTTTTATGAATATGTTATGGTTTTTGGGCATGTTTACATATACGGGTGGTTTCATGATAAAACTAGGGTAGGTGAGCCCAAGATAGCTCTCCAGTGCATTGGGTAACGTAATGGAGGAAAATTTTAATGTTTCTCTGAAGAGATTTAGGGAATATATTGTAATAGTTATTCCAAACATAAATCCCTACATTGCTATGAAAGCTACAATGTAAGTATGTTATGGATGCCACAAGTTACCTTTATTATTTATGATTTCCATGTGTTATTCATAAATCTTATGATCTTGTGTGGTATGTTATAGATTTAAAACATTGATTTCATTTACTTGTGTGTATTTATGGACTAATGTTCTCTTTTCTTGTTTTATAACCCTTACTAAGATTTTTATGCTCATCCCAAGTTTTTGAAATGTTTTTCATATGATATAAGGTAGGGTTAGAGAAAGGAAGAATTCAAGAAGATTTATATCAATAAAATAATACTTGTTTTCTTTTAAGAGTTTTTATTTTATGAAAAAAATGGATACTGAGTAGGAGTGTCTACTTTTTAATATTTGTGATGTAATGTAATAGTTGTGGTCTAATTCTCTAAAACTCTAAACTTAAAAAGAATGTAAATGTGAATTAATAAATTAATTCAATTTTAGGTAATGTTTAAGGCTGGGGTCATGTAGTTGGTATCAGAGTTTGGTATAGACAAATTTAGGATTTAGGGTATAGTTAAATTAATATCCATAAATTAATTTATGTTAAGATTGAAATGATATAGAATTTACATATTAGAATGTTGCATAGCCTAAGATATTTCTCTGTTTAGAATGGTTTTCCACCGAGGAAACCGGGCAGCTATGATGAGACAACATCAAGAGGAAAACGACCTTCTGAATCAGTAACCTAAGATGGTCATAATCATAACTAGACAGTTTTTTATAATGATGGATCATTTAACTCGGGATATAAATGGTGGTGTTATCCATGCACGAGATCATCCAGATCAACCATAGAGGAACATGTCTATAGTGGAGCATTTCATGACGAAACATCCCTCGTTATTCGGAGGATCATCTGACCCTATGCTAGATGAAGGGTTGATTAAAGCACTGTAAAAGATTTTTTATGTCATGGGGTGTTTAGAACATCAAAAGGCTAGTCTTGTTATTTTCTGTTTTGAAGGTGAAGCTGATCAGTGGTGGTCGATGGTGAAAAATATCAGGGATAGTGAGGAGATTGATGCTCCTGATTGGGATGAATTCAAAATTATGTTTCTTGAGAAACATTTTCCTAAGGTGGTTCATCTTAGGATGGAAACATATTTCATGGATTTGATGTAGGAGAATGACTCGGTGGATTCTTATGAAGAAAAATTCACTCGACTGGCAAGGTATGCTTCAAATTTCATACAAGATCTTGATAGTAAAATCAATCGTTTTTACTCAGGATTAAAGAAAAATTATCAAAGTGCTTTAGCATATCTTGAGTTTAAAATTTAGGAAAAAATTTCTAATGATTGGAGAAGTTGGAAATGGAGTTTTTTGAAGATTGTGTGTTCTTTGAAAAACAACAGAATAAGATGTCAAGGTGGTAGAAAAATGGGAAGAACTCTTCAAAAAAGTATGATGGTAAGAAAATTTAGTTTATAGTTTGTGAAAATTGTGATTAAAATCATGTTGGGAATGTCTTTTGAATTCTGGTAAGTGCTACAGATATGGTAAAATAGGACATAAGGCTCGTAATTTCACTAAAAAAGATCAGGGTAATGTTAAGACAAAATCTGATTTATAGTCAGTAAAAAAATTTAAGTGCAATGAAATGGGTCATTATGCAAATGAGTGTCCAATGAAGAACTCAACTGAGGGAAAGCAGCCAGCCTACAAGAAGAAAGGGGTGGTAAAATCCTTTGAAACTACTTTATATGATGTTGGGATATCTAATAAAGTAGTATCAGGAACACTATTTGTTTTTTTAGATTATTCCAATGTATTGTTTGATTCAGGGTCTACACATTCTTTAATTTCTGAGATGTTTTCTAGTAAATTGGGAATTCCATCTCAGGATAAGAATCCTGAACTTATAGTACAAAACCAGGAGTAAATATTGAGACAAAAAAATTAGAAGAAACTTATTCTCCTTGTGTGCAGAATGAATCTACTTGAAAACATTATTTTTTTTGCCTCTAGTAGAGTTTGATGTTATTTTGTGTATGGATTGGCTTTCCGTTTATCATGCTAAGATTGACTGCAGATCTAAATAGGTTTCTTTTCAGAAAGAATTTTAGTTTGTGTACAAGAATCAACCATTAATTTTGATAACATATTAGGCAGCTGAGAAACTAGTAAAAGATGGAAATGTATGTTACCTTGCACATATTGGTGAAAATAAAGGAATTGTTCAGCTTAATGATGTTCCAGTAGTAAATGAGTACCTTGATGTTTTTTCTGATGATTTTCCAAGTATAATACCTGATCAGGAAGTTGAATTTACTATTGAATTAGTTCCTGATGCTAAGCGAATTTCAAAACCCCCTTATCGAATGATTCAAATTAAACTTTTAGAGTTAAAGAAGAAATTTCATGAGTTATTAGTTAAAGGTTTCATTCAACCTAGAACATCTCCATTGGGTGATCCTGTCTTTTTTATTGAAAATAAAATTGGTTCAATGATACTTTTCGTTGATTATTGATCATTGAATAACATCACTGTTAAAAACAAAAATCATTTCCCTCATATTGAGGATTTGTTTGATCACCTCTAGGGAGCTCAGTATTTTTTGAAGATTAACCTGAGGTCGGGGTACCATCAGTTGAAATTAAAGGAAGCAGACATTCTGAAGACCATGTTTCATACTAGATATGGCAATTATGATTTTTTAGTTATGCCTTTTGGGTTAACCAATACACCTGTTGTATTCATGGATCTTATGAATATAATTTTCTGGGGGTTCTTGGATAAGTTTTTGGTTGTGTTTATTGATTATATTTTGATTTATTCCAAAAGTAAATAGGAACATGAAAGTCATTTAAGGGTTGTCTTTCAAACCTTAAAAGAAAAGAAACTGTATGGGAAATTTATCAATTGTGAGTTTTTGTTACAACAAATTTCATTCCTCTATCACATTATTTCAAAAAATGGAATAATTGTTGATCCTTCTAAAACAAAAGTTCTTGAAGAATTACCAAGACCCACAAATATAACTGATATCCATAGTTTTCATGGTTTATCAGTTTATTACCACAGGTTTTTTGAAAAAAATTCACGGTTATCTATCCCATTGACTAAGTTAACTCGAAAAGGTGTTAAGTTCATTTGGACAAAAGAATGTGATGATTGTTTTCAAGAATTGAAAAGAAGATTGGTGAATGCTCTAGTTTTGGAACTGCCTTCCAGAAATGGTGAGTTTGTTATCTAGATTGATGCTTCGTTGAAAGGACTTGGATATGTCCTTATGCAGAATGATCAGGTAATTGTTTATGCTTCACGTCATTTGAAACCTCTTGAGTTAAATTACCCTACTCATGATTTGAAATTAGATAATGTTTTTTCTTTAAAAATTTGGAGGAATCATCTTTATGAAGTAAAATGTGAAATATATACTAATCACAAAATTTTTAGGTATATATTCACTCAGAAAAAATTAAATATGGGATAGATAATATTTTGATAATTAATCAAGGATTATTAATGCACAATCCATTACCATCCGTAAAAGGAAAATACAGTGGTTGATGCTTTGATGTGAAAAGGTAATGCTACATTAACCATATTACATTTGGAATAATATACTTTGATTAATGATTTGATGAACATTGGAATAGAATTTGTTGGTGTAGGAGATTCCTCTGTTTTGTTTCAGGTGTTGGTAAAATCATCTCTATCAGACAGAATTAAGCAAGAGTAGAAGGAAGGAAATGAGTTGCAGAAAAAGTTAGAGTTGGTTCATAAGGGTAGGTTTCCTAATTTTAACATTAGTAGTTATTATATTTTGAGATTTGAGAAGAGATTATGTGTGACTTGTGATTCACAGTTGAATAATGATTTTTTATATGAAGCTCACAATTCTCCATTTTTAGTTCATCCTGGTAGTACTAAGATGTACAAAGATCTTCGGGAGTATTACTGGTGGGGTGTAATTAAAAGAGATATTGTTCAATTTACTGTGAAGTGTTTGACTTTTCAATAGGTTAAAGTATAGCGACATTTACCAAATGGTATGATTCAATTGTTAACGGTGCCATAGTGGAACTAGGAAAATATATCCATGGACTTTGTTGTGGGATTACCAAAGACATATCAAGGTAATAATGCAATATGGGTTATTGTTGATTGATTGACTAAATCATCTCATTTACTTCCTATTCGAGATACTTTGTCTCTAGATTGAATTTCTTGGTTATATGTTAAAAAGATAGTAATGTTTCATGGAGTTCCCTTATCCATTGTATCTGATCATGATCAAAGGTATATTTATATCTTTTGGAAAGGCCTTCAGAAGTCATTGGGTACTGAATTAAATTTTAGTACAGCTTTTCATCCTCAATAATATGGGTAGTCAGAATGAACAATTCATAAATTGGAAGATATGTTACGTGCTTGCTAAATGGATTACATGGAAAGTTGGGACAAACAACATTATTTGATTGAATTTTATTATAATAACAGTTTTCATTCCAGTATACAGATGGCTTCATTTAAGGCATTATATGGATATCAGTGTCGAACTCTAGATTTTTGGGATGAAGTAGGTGAAATGATGTTGATAGGACCAAAATTTGTAGAAGAGATGGCATAAAAAGTTCAATTGATTTAGAAGAACTTGAGAACATCTCATAGGAGGCAGAAAAGTTATGCAGATAACCGAACGAATGATCTTTATTTCGAGGTTGGTGATCATGTCTTTCTCAATGTTTCTCCATGGAAAAGTGTGTTGTGTTCTGGTAAGAAGGGAAAGCTGAGACCAAGGTTCATTAGACCCTAGGAAATCCTGGAGAATGTTGGATCAGTTTCATATATAGTGTATTTACCTCCCTGTTTATCCCAAGTACACAATATTTTTGATGTTTCAATGTTGAAAAAGTATATGTTGGATCCATCTCATGTTTTGAGTCCAAAGGTAGTTCATTTGGAAGAAAATATTTCTTATGAGGAACAAACAGTCCAGATTCATGACCACAAAGAGTAAGTGTTTGTGGAATAAGGTAATCCATCAGGTAAATTTTTTTTTGAAAAACCAAATGGTTGAAGAGGCGGTGTGAGAATCTGAAAATTTTATGAGTTATAAATACCCCCATTTATTTGATAAGTGAATAAAATTATGAGGATATAATTTCAAAAAGGGGGGAAGGATGTAACATCCGAGGTAAATAAAGAATATAAAATTTTCATATTTATTAATATTTGTGAATTTAATATTAATTTTACTTTAAAGGGAATTATATGTCCGATGGTGTACCTGATACGCAACAACATGTTTCATAGAAATATTATGTTGCACACAACGTTGACTTATACTGAAAAATAATATAACATTATTATTATTTTAAATAGTAGTTGACACATAGTATTTATATTTGCAGGAATGAATAAAACTAACTACAATATTAATATACATGTTTTTTAAATGTTTTTACATTTATCCAATAAAAGTTAGAGGATTAAAATGTGAATGAATCCAACTGTAAGCATATATACTCTAATGTTCTTTTAAAGGTCAATTTACAACCTTTTGATGGAGAACCATTTTTAAAAAAAGTTTTTCTCACTTTTATATGTTATATTTGGAAGAATAAAATTCTTCTTTGGAATTGAGACATCAAAATTTACTTTGGATAAAATTTTGGTATTTTTCTGATAATGTTCATTTTATAATTAATAGTGAAAATATTGCATTTTAATTCAAAACTGCCTTTTAATCTAATATATTTAGATGGTTAGATTATCTTTTTAATAGGTTTTAAAGGGAAATTAGATTATATTTTTACCATTTAATATAATTTTTGTCATTGGAAGTAATTTCACTTTGAAATTTGAAATAAACAAATGTCGATATTTTGATAGTTATTATTTCTTAAAAAAACGCTTAATGGTTTTGACAATGAAAATTAATTTTAAATTAATTTTTGCAACTTTGGTGTTTTGAATTTGGATAAATGGATTCCATATTTTGAATCAAGAGGTCCAATTTGTGTAAATAGGTAACTTTTTTTAGACATTATGAATAGTAAATTCAGTAAACATTTTATTTGTCATGATTAATGGGTATATCTGGTAAATAAGGGTAAAAAAATATTATAACAATATTAAAATACCCTAACACATGTCTTAATACTATTGGATGGTACATTTCTGACCATGGGAATCTTTGGGTTGATTTTGGGACACCATGGAGCCACTTGTTAGTGAAAGTGACACCCTATTAAAATTACTTTAATGTTAAGGAAATGTAAAATAAACATATATCTCTTTGTAAAAAAATTTATAATGGGTTATATAAGTGATATTTTCAACTACATATATTTATTATAAAGATAAAATGATTTCATACATAATGGTATTTTATTTATAATTTTTAGACATCAAATAAATAAATTTATTTTTCACTACTGAAAAAACGGGCTATACCCACGGTTCACAACCGCGGGTATAGCCCCCAAAACCATGGGTATAGGCTATACCCATAGTTTTGGGAACCATGGGCTAGAAAGGCATCGCAATAGAGGGGTTAATTTATGCCCATGGTTTTATTAAATTGTGGCCACAGAATTGCACAGCATGGAAAACAGTGTGGCATAGCATGGAAAACCACTGTACTCACGGATTTCCAACCATAGGAAAGAAATTAAAAAATCACGCCTAGGGTGTTTTGAACCTGCGCCTCATGCAGCACCGGCGCACATATCCCCTGACCAACTCGGCTGATCATCATATTAGTTTATATATACATGTTTATTTTAATATATTAATATAAATCATGTTATCTAAAAAACGGATATGTGGTTTCGAACATGCGGCCTATTGAAAATCCCCACCGTAGATTACCAACTACGCTGCTCAAATTTTATTTATATTTCAATACGGTAATTTAATTATATTAATAATACTCGAATATCTAAAAAAATCACCGGTATTTGAACACCGGTCTTCCCTGTACGAAACAAAGAACTGAAACCAATTATCCCACAAAAATCGTTTGAATACAATCTTCTATACATATAATTATATTAATTTTAAACCATGTTCCCGCCAAAAGAATTTCTCTCCCGCGGGATTCTTTTTCCCCGCCATAACACGAAAAAACTATACCCACGGTTTTGGAAAACCGTGGGTATGGGTCTTGTAAAAAAACCCTATCCCTACGGTTTTTCAAAACCGTGGGTATAGGTCTCGGTAACAATCCCTATACCCATAGTTTTACAAAAACTATGGGTATAGGTCTTCAAAAAAAATAACCTATACCCACGGTTTTGGGAACCGTGGGTATAGGTCTTCAAAAATAACCTATAACCACAGTTCTGCTGAGAACCGTGGGTATAGGGGACCTATACCCATGGTTTTAGAGAACCGTGGGTATAGGATCATATATTATCCCTATACCCACAGCGCCCCAAAACCGTGGGTATAGGGGTGTCCTATACCCATGGTTTTGTGGAGAACCATGTGTATAGACCCATTTTCCAGTAGTCTATTACACAATGTTGATGTAATTATTACCTCATTAATGAATGTTTTAAATAAATGAGACTATAAATATTAAAATAAATTAATTTTAAAAATTCTATGCCATCCACGAATTTTAGAGATAATAATGTCTTTTTATCATTGAATTAATGACGTTTTTTCAAAAAAATAATGTTGTTATAGATATTTTAAAAGTCTTGATATGAATAGTTTATAAATTGACATAAATGTTTTTTTAAAACAATTAATATTTTATTAAATGATAAAATAGTTATAAAAATATAAGATATAAAAAAAATGACAAATATGATGTTAAAATTTTCATTAATGATCCATTTTGGGTCTCTGGGAATTTTATAGTAAATATATTAATCTTATAGTATGAATATATAAGAGGACATGGTAAAAGTTAAATAAGTTAAAAAAGGGTTAAATAAAAAAGACAAATTTTAAAAAATATCAAAAACATGTCTAATTATTATTGGATGATTTTATTTTGGAGTATATGTACCTTATATTAAAATTAAATAAGTTTTGGACATTTTTAAACAAAAAATAATTTTATAATAAAATAATACTTTCAAACTTTTCTAAAGAGCCCCTCCTCCCACATCTAACCCATTACACACACCTCTCAAGCCCCTTGGCTTTCCAAAAATCTTCTCCATCAAGCTCCCAACATCCCTATATTCCTCCTAGAATACTTCCCCTAGTAAGATGTCAATTCAAGAAATCCATTTGGTTCAAACCAAAAGGAGTTACCCGATTTAAAGGTAATGTCTTCTCTCAAGTACTTTTCTTTTATTTTCCTTCTCCAACCCCCTAAACTCTATTTATTCCATTATTTTATAATAAAAATAGTATATTAAATATACTAGGATTTTTTTATGAGGAGGATTATAAATACACATCCAAACACCTCCATCCAATGGATATGAGGATGTTGTTTCTGTGGACGGCGAACTACTGCCTCATGAAACGATGATTGTTCAATTATCTCCTACCGCCTCTCATGGTGGAAATTATAATGGAACTGTATTTATATTTGATGTAAATTTATATTATATCTATAATTATGTATTTTTCATTTGTATCATACCTTTATGGTTTCCATAATGGGTAGATATGATAATTTTATTTGAGGAAGTGCGGACTACTGCCCCCTCAATGTGATGTGACTTGTTCATGAAATACATGGAATGTATAAAGGATGGAGTTAATAAAATTATATATTATATTATTCTGAAATTATAATATACCTATGTATCATTAATTTTTCATTCCATTAAATACTAAATAGAAATGAAAGTAGTGTTCATGCATACGTACGACTTACCGTTTCCGTGAATGGTGCATTTCCTTTCTTATCTCCAAATGTTATGTACTGTTATAAATACATATATATACTAGATATATATGATATATATGATATCTATATCATGAATATAATTTTGGAGATAATATAATTTTGATCAAATGGAAAACCTGTAATTATAAGAAGTTTATTTCTGACACAAGTACCAAATATTGACAAAACGACTGTTATTAACTCAAATGATTGTGTAATGGTTATAACAAGGTAATAAGTGATATAAAAGGAATAATAAACTCGAAAAGGGCCCTAAGGAAAGTAGAAATAAACTTTAGTTTATTATCCATGGTATTAAAGAACAAACGAGTCAAGTCAGACATGAGGTAAGGGACTTCGTCTCAATCTCCTTTAATTGAGGCATATTTTTATTTTACATGAATTTCTTTTACACATTGTATAAACCCCTTCAACATTTCATTTCATTTAAAGGGAATATTTCTCTATGTTTCATTTTACAAAATGACAAAGGGGATTTTTCTTTTTAACATAAGAGGTGACAACGACCATTCCACCGCCACGAGCATTATTTGATATTTGGCTTCCTTAACAAGCCGTAATGTTTTTAAATGGAAAATAAACACCATATACTCTTTTACATATTTTGGTATTGAAAATGGATTTGATAATGGATTGATTATGTCAATATATTTTAATTATATATTGTGATTACAATGTAGAAATGTTATTTTTCGTTTATCTTTGTTTTATAAATATGTTATGGTTTTTGGTCATTATTTACATATATGGGTGGTTCAGTGATAAACCTAGGGAGAGTGAGCCCTAGATAGCTTTCCAATGCATTTGGTAACATAACGGAGGTAAATGTTAATGTTTCTCCTAAGAGATTTAAGGAATATACTATAATGGGTATTCTAAACATAACTCCCTACGTAGCTGTGAAAAATACAACGTAAGTATGTTATGGATGCCACAAGTTACCTTTATGATTTATTATTTCCATGTGTTATTCATAAATCTTATGATCTTCTGTGGAATTTTAAAGATTGTGAAATATGATTTCATTGAATTGTATGTATTGATAGACTAATTTTCTATTTCCTTGTTTTATAACCCTTATTGAGATTTTTATGCTCATCCCAAGTTTTTGAAATGTTTTTCACAGTATATAAGGCAGGGTAAGAGAAAGGAAGATTTTTAGAAGATTTTTATCAAGAAATAATTCTTGTTTTATTTTAAGCGTTTTTATTTTATGAAAAAAATGGATACTGAGTGGAAGTGTCAAATTTGTAATATTTGGATGTAATGTAATAGTTATAACATAATTCTCTAAAACAATAAACATGAAAAGATCCTAAATGTGAATTATTAACTTAATTCAAGATTATGTAATTTTTAAGGTTAGGGCCTTATATCGACACTTGGTTTGTTACCTCTTTAACTTGTTTATAATGACATTTAAATATAATAGAATTTCTTTTTTATTTGTATAAGCCACATTGTTTGCACAGCACACCTGATTGATACAAAGACTATTCAACATGTTTAATATTAACAAAATTATTTTTATTCCATTCTGACCACACCACATTTATTTGAATTATATTCATACATTTTATAAATTAATATATGACCATTTTTATTTAATTTCACAATAATTTGATTTCTTTCTTATAATGTTTGAATTTTTTTACTCACATTATTAGACTTTTAAATCAACAAAAAAGCACTTTTTGATATTTTGAGAAAATCACTAGTCAGATATGTTTATAGTCTATTTCTACATGTAAAAACATAAAACTTCATATTTTTATATTTATCTAATGGATATCGATGTTTTTTATAGGATTAAACCATATAACTTATTATTAATATTTTTTTGTAAAACTAGTTTTTGATCATTCTGATTAGACAATATATCTAAATGAAATTAGTTCTATTCATAAAGGTCAAAAATCTTGGATCGAAATATATACTCTTGATTTCTATAATTAAATGAGGGGTTTGAATTGTAGTTAAAAAGAATTAATCATATTTAAGTATGTTATCAGACACGGCCCTCAGTCTGATTATCAAACTTACAGAATCGAATTCATAGTATGTTTGATTATAGAAATGTTCAAAAATAACAATCACTCTGGATCATACTTATCATAGTGTTTTTTTCATATTCAGAGTAATACATATAAAACAAACAAAGTATAAATTTGAATACGATAATCAAATTTCTATTACATGTAGTGGAATAAAACACTTGTAAAATAAGTAATAACATGTGCAGGTAAGAATTACATACTATATATTAAAAATAATAACCTCTATTAACCTTAAGAGAAATTTAGTCAATAACCCTGACTAAAGGTATCCCTATTTTATACATACAATAAATTTTGTCTTTCCTAACCAAGGAAATCCCCTGATACGATGATCAGATTTTCTCAATCTTCCTATCCCCAAAATCCCACGATATGATGATCAGCATGTCTTACTCTCCCTATAAGGCCTCGATATGATTAATAGGATTCTCTGACTTCCTATCCCCAGAATCCCTCAATCATAATCACAATTGGATACAGATTATAATTATAAAAATTTCTTAAGGAAACATCCCTTATGAGGATTCCTTAGAACTAAAAAATCTAGAAAACTAAAAAGACTAAGGACGATAAGTTAATGATTTATAAATATTAATATATCTTCCTAGATCAACAATAAATTTAATGAAAAAATGAATCATCTCAAAACACTATGAATGACTCAGTATTTATATACATCCTTCCAGTATCTTTATGAGTTTATTACAACAGCCTCAAACACCCTTCACTTTGACTGTCTCAAATTTATCTAGTATAACTGAATGTATGGAATTGTATTGATTTTAAATTATTATTATTTTAAATGTATTACTTATGATAAAACAAGGATTTATATTTTGAATATAATCATAGAAAATTATGATGAACTTCCTTAACAATTACAATATGATTATTGTAATGAGGGTCGGTCTGGTTTATCAGAAATAGTATCAGTTTGATGATAAAGACTTTTCAAAGTATGTGTTGGTCGAATTAGAATATCAAGAGGGGGGTAAATTCAGTTCCTACTTAATTTTTTTTAAAGATTATTCTTAAGATCCCGCAATTTTGA
Source organism: Viscum album (assembly GCA_963277665.1). Lineage (NCBI taxonomy): Eukaryota > Viridiplantae > Streptophyta > Magnoliopsida > Santalales > Viscaceae > Viscum > Viscum album. The sequence goes on from OY728126.1 coordinate 309,127,205, forward strand.
CACGTCCTAGTTAATTAAGATAGTAGAGATATAAATGTTTATTAGGTCAAAAGTTTTCTCAAAGCGTGATTAGGCCTCAGTTGAATCAGTGTAAACACTTCTTTAACTTTTGAAAAAAGTTTACTAAATTAAACACATACACACACTAACCAGAACTAACTATCAAATTCAACACTAAACTATTTTCTCTTTTTGAAATTATGAGCAGTAGAAAATAGAAAAACATAGTATTAAAAAATATAGGACATAGTGGAGTTAAACAAGAGGTTCAGTCTCAAGATGAGACTTAATCCTCTCAACTTGGTGATCACCTACCACTAGGCAGATTATATAAATAATAAACTTGATACATAGCCTGTATCGGGATTTACAAAAGTTTTAATAAATTTTCAAGGCTTAACACCCTCTACTAGAGTTCTTTTTTGGGAAAACAAATAATAAAGACCACACACGGTCTCTTCCATAATTATACGTGGGAAACAAGTTGTAAGTGAAGTTTGATATGTGGTTTTTAATTATCCTCCAGTTCAAGCGTAGGAGATAGCGTGTGTAATAGACAAACACACACTTCATAGAAATGTAAAATAAAAGAACACAATAGAGATATGATTATAATATTTAGTTTAGAATGCTCTATGTGTTTTTAGTTCAGTTCTTGATTCCTTAGATTGAGGAAATTGCAGTTTGAGTCTTTCTCTGAAAGTTGTCTTCAAAACAAAGTGTTGCAGCTCTAGGTTCTAACATTTAAGAACTGTGTGTTCTGTTTCTTGTGTTGATCTAGATTTGATGAATCATGGAAGGTAGCCTTGAATGTTTTCTAATTAATGATATTTTTAGGTTCTTGGGTTAAAAATGTAATCGTTGAATGGTTCTTCCTTGTTTTCTTTCATCTAGCGAGTAAGTTCTTTCTCATGCATTCCTATGTTGTTTCACGCTTCTTCGATGTACCTGGTTTCTTCCTCTGTCTTCTAATTTATATTTGAGATTCGACAATAGGAATAAGTAACACGTGTGTGGTCCTCCTCGTACCTCTTACTTTCCCTAAATACGGTCTCTTGATATGTCTACAATCAACATTAATTAATGTCAGAAGCATTAGATTTACCAAATATGACCATTAGAATAGTCTTAAGAATTTGACAAAGTATGGAAGGGTAAGAATCAGTAGACCGGTAATAGTATCCTTCTCAAAAGTAGTCTTCAACAATAGGTGTGCATCAATAGCCTTCATCAGTAGCCTTCAGCGGTAACCTTCAGCGGTAGCCTTTTGCAGTAACCTTCTCAACAGTAGCCTTCATTGGTAACCTTCAGCGGTAACTTTATCAATGGTAGCCTTTGTATCGGTGACCTTTGCATCGATGGACTTTCCATTGGTGACCTTTGCATCGGTAACCTTTATATAAGTGACATTTTCATCGGTAACCTTTCTATCAGTGACCTTTCATCAGTTACCTTTCATCAGTGACCTTTTCATCGGTGGCCTTTGAATGGGTAACCATTATACTTGGATAAATTTTTCACTATAAGTTAAAATAATAGATCAGTGAGATTAAAATTATATGGTTATCACTTGATAGAAACTAAGAATATTAATGCCATATGATAAAAACATGATTATCCTATAAATGAAACAAGATTTGGGATTATCAAAACAGGTGAGTCCAACAATCTCCCCCTTTTTGATAATCACAAATTATGTGAGTGAAAATGTGGATTTAAGTATTATTGAATCAGGTTTAAGCACATTTTCTAATATATTCATAGGTGTGTATAATTAAAATTGAACCATGGTTATTGTGGAAAATATAAATAGTGTATATATTCAAAAATTTCAGGTAACCTAAAAACTTCTCCCCTTTTAGGAAACTTAAAACTTATCCATATTTGTTATATACAAAAAATAATGTAAATCAAAAACTAACAAAAGAGGAATTTATTATTAATGAATCAAAAATAGATGATACAAAAAACTTACAAAGATCCCTATCAACTAATACATCCCACATTCAATTCACACCAGATGTGTCCTATGATGATTTATCTTTGGAAGCGGAGGAGTAATGTTTTGAAGATTGAGGGATATGCCTAGGCATTATAGTCAGAAATGTGGGAGGAGATGCTATAGAGGCATCAGTAGACCTATGGTGTGTAGAACTATGAGGAATCATATGGGTGAAGCTTCTGATTTCTTGTGCATGAGTCATCATTGGTGCAGCACTGGTAGATCCTGAAGTAGCTAGGGAAGAAGGCAGGGCTAGAGGAACAATGATGGGAGTGCAGTCCATAAGGAATAAAGGTAAAAGAAGATATATGAAATCCATAATAATGCTTCCTCCTCTTTCCATGGCTGAGACAAATTCATCCTTATTCTCCATTAATATCTCTAAGGAAAGAGTCAACTCTCTAAGCCGGCTAACTTGCTCCTTAAAATCCTGAGTGACAGGTGGAATCCTCAAGCTTTCCAATAGCAGATTAAAGTTACCATCCATCTGATGCTTAGTGTACACCCTTTTGTATTATAAATCAACCCTTTCCTTGATGGCCATCTAATATTGAGCAACTTCCCTTAGATAATCTCCCACAAGTTTATGAATTTCTCTGGTATTAGAAATGACATGAATCATGGATTGAGGGTTTGAGGTACTAGAACAAGAAAAACTTCTCCACTTCTTCTCTAATAACTGACCTGAAGGCTTCTAGATCAACAGGAAGTGTGGATGACGAGGAAGCAGATGCACATAGAGGTTCTATAGTGAAATCCACTGTCTCCTTAAAATATTTGGTTAGCCCACTGATCAGTCTATTCACATCATCATCATGGCCACTCACATGTGTCTCTATAGACTTCTTAAGGTCCTCAAACATAGTGACCATCTGCTGAACAACACTTTTGACATACATAATATCTCTATCTACTTGCACCCTTGAAGCCATATAGGAGTCTAATCTGGAAATAGACTGCTTCACAGATTCCATAGACTCTACCAAGTTTTTGATCTTATTAGTAAAATACTTCACTTCATGTATCAAATTTGAGTGAGAGGTAGAAATGACTCTTTCTAAGGCATATGCTACAAATTCTTGATTTAGAGCCACTTTTCTCTCTATATCAACAAATTTTTCATCAAAGTGTCTCTTCAAATCTGATTTCAAGGATTCTAAATCATCCTTCTTTACATAGTGTTGAGGTAAAAGCAATACTGGCTGTATAATGGTGGTTTCTAAAACAGAGGGAATTGGAGGACTTCTAATAGGTTGGTTATCATTAAAATCTCCATAATCTAATCCCAAGACCACGAATCCAGGGTCTTCTAACCAATCTTCTATCCCATGAGCAAAAACCACTAAACCTATAGAAACAGTTTCCTCCCCCTCACATAGTGTATTCTCTTGAACAACCACATTCACCTCTGACATACCTCCTTGATCAACTACATTAGTAGGAGAGTCCACTACCACTTACTCTATAGAATCATCGACTAATGTCATTTCAATTTTGCCTTTAATAGATTCAGTAACTTCTTCATCTATACTTTATACCATTTTTTATGTCCTATCAAAGGATTGAGACTTAGACATTCTTCTTCACTTTCACCAACAGTTTACTCAATGCCATCATGACTAAATTTAGTGTCATCTTCATCCTTTGAGGTCTCTATAATGTCTTTTAAGAAATTTTGATCTCCTTATTCTTCACTAGTTTATTCTTAATCACTTTACCTTATGATAGTCTCCCTTCTAGGTAGTATTTTTGGTGGGATAGGCTCACCAATGGATACAATATTGGCATGAGGAATGTCAAGATAACTCTTGTCATCTAATGGAGAATCCTCTCTAACTTTCATAACATCAGCCTCTTCTTCTTCATATGAGTATGTAGGATCCACTAAATTAGACTTCAGACCATGGTCTCTCTTATCTTTAGGCCTAGTAGTATGAGTAACTGGGTTGAATTCTTTATATACCATAGCCTCGTCATTTACCCATCTTCATTGCCAAGGGTTCCGGCTGATCTTCATAAACATGCAAATTATCTTGGTGATGCAGAAATTGTCTCTTACAATAGTTGTTTCTTCATTACATACAGCAACTCCTTTCACTTTCAACATTAAGGATATGAATATAACATGAAACAAAGCATTGGACTTGGAAATGATCTTTTTCATATCAACTAATTGGATCATTAGAAATATAAACAAATTTATCTTATGTCCATGCTTCGACAGATGTAAAAGAAATACTTCCTGATTCATAAAGGTACCAAATTCCCCTCTCCTGAGACTGAAAACATGCTGAATAAATTTAAACAGCAACATGTCTTCTCCTTCCATTTCAGCATCACTTACTTTCCTAGGGATCCCTTTCCCTGTCAGTTCAGCTAGAGCTTCTTCATAACAGAGGAACTCACTAGTGGGAGGCACTACTCTTGAGTAGTAATCAAAAATACTTTCATGTGGAACTCTTAAACAATCATCCCATTCATGAGATGAGAATATCAAACTTTCTCCATTTTCCTTAGATGACATTCGATTCACATTCCCAGACTGCTCAAATTTTAGAAAATCATAAAATTCCTTCACTAACTTCGGGTAGTATGGTCCATTATTACTTCCAAATCATTCGACCCAGCCCTGAGCTTCAAGTGCCTTCAGCACCAAATACCTTCTCGACATCATCCATTCCGAGGTTAGTTCCTTCTCAACCACGATTTCCCTCTTAGACAGATGTGGATTGATAAGATTTTCCCCTACCTGGATTCCATTACGCGACTCAACATGAGGTCTTTTTGGATTCGGCATGTCTCCTTCATCACTGACCAATGATTGCTTCAACCTTTCCATTTCAATCTCGAGCGGTTTGAGGGTTTCGACAGAGGTTAAGGTTCTAAGGTTGGGGAGCAAGAGGTTTAGGAGAGATTTGAAGTGAATCAAAATATGGTGTGTTCTTTTTTTATCATTTAGGGATCGAAAAGTAAATCAGGAAAAAAAGTGATAAGTAATACAGAAAATGTTTCAGATTACGGCAGAGAAAATTCTAGGTCCCGAAAACATCGACTATCGGTAAGGTAAGAACAATGAGGTTCCAATAGTGAGGTTACAACAGTGAGGTTCTAATAGTGAGGTCCTAACGGTGAGGTTTCAATGGTGAGGTTCCAATGGTGAGGTCCTAAAGGTGAGATTCCAACGATAAGTTCCTAACGGTGATGTTCTAACAGTGAGGTTCCAACGGTGAGGTCCTAATGGTGAGGCTCCAATAGTGAGGTTCCAATGGTGAGGTCCTAACTGTGAGGTTCCAATAGTGAGGTTCTAGAGATGAGGTCCAACAGTGAGGTTCTAACGGTGAGGGCCAATGGTGAGGTTCTGGTGGTGAGGTCCAACGGTGAGGTTCTAGTGTTGAGGTCCAACGCAGAGGTTCTGGTGGTGAGGTCCAACAGTGAGGTTCTAGAGTTGAGGTCCAAATATTAACATTTTATCATTCCTAACTCATGTTTGTTGTAATTTAACCTCTCATAATTCAAAGGCTTTGTGAATATATCATCCAATTAGTGTTCAGTGCCAATGAATTCAAGAGTGATATCACCTCCTTGATAATGATCTCTCAAGAAGTGAATTCTAACATCAATGTGCTTTGTCCTAGCATGAGATACAAGATTTTTAGAGATGTTAATTGCAGTTGTATTATCACAGTTTATAGAGACATATTTGAATTAAGATCCATAGTTTAGTAAAGTGTATTTCGTCCACATAATTTGAGCACAACAACTAACAGCATCTATATATCCACCTTTTGCAGTAGATAATGCAGTATAATTCTGTTTATTATTATACCATGATACTAGTGACTTTCCAAAAAAGTGACATTTTCCATAGGTTCTCTTTCTATCATACTAGAAACCAGCAAAGTCAACATCTGAATAACTTATTCAATCAACTGATTGTCCGCTTTGATAAAATAGTCCTATTTTTTATTATACATGAGATATTTAAAAATCATTTTAACAGTAGTAAAATGAGACTCCTTGGTAATGGCATGAAAACGAGGACACATGCGTACACTAAACATAATATCAGATCACCTAGTAGTATGATAGAGTAGAATCCCAGTCATACATCTGTAATTGGTTTGATCCACTAGTTTACCAGTTTCATCACCATCTAATTTACATGTGGTAATCATAGGTGTATCACTACCGTTATTACTATCCAAACCAAAACGTTTCAAAGGATCATTAGTAAATTTACTCTGATTTAAAAAAATACCATTTTTATTTTGAAAAATATGAAATACTAGGAAAAATTTATGTTCCCCCATTAAACTCATTTAAAATTCATCTTGCATCATTTTCAAAAAAATCAGTACACAAAGACTTTTTAAAGGATCCAAAAATAATTTCATCTACATAAATATGTACTATTAAAACATCTTTGGAAACCCTTTTAATAAAAATTGTAGGATCTGCTATTTTTTTAGTAAAACCTTTTGAAATAATAAATGAACTAAGTATATAATACCAATCTCTTGGAGCTTGTTTAAGACCATATAAAGTTTTATAAAGTTTAAAAACATGATTTCAAAAATGGGGATTTTTAAAAGTAGGGGGTTGTTCAACAAATACATCCTCAACTATATTACCATTTAGAAATGCAATTTTGACATCTATTTGATAATGATTTAAATTCAGATGAGCTTCATAGGAATGTAGTATCCTAATGGATTCTATTCTTTCTACAGGTGCAAAGGTTTCCTCATAGTCTATTCCTTCTTCTTTATTATATCCTTGTGCAACTAGTCTAGCCTTGTTTCTAACTATGTTACTAGATTCATCAACTTTATTTCTAAATACCCATTTAGTTCCTATTGTAAAAGTGTCTTTAGGTATTTCTACTAATTCACAAACCTTGTTTCTTTCAAATTGATTTAATTATTCTTGCATATCTATCACCCAAAATTCATCATTGATAGTATCATCAATATCTTTAGGTTCAATTTGTGAAAGAAAGGCTTGATGTTCAACCTAGTTTCTCATAGAAGCTATAGTTTGTGTTCCTATATTTAGATCACCTACTACAACATCTAAAGGATGATTCATTAGAGTTCTAATACCTCTAGAAAGAGTTTAACTTGACTCCTCAGGGTTGTCTATTGGTTCAGATTCACTATGGATGGATTATGGAAAATTTCCAGAACTAGTTATTTTCACTAAGAGTTCACTATCTTTATCATTAAGGTAAAGAATTGAAATTTATTATTTAATATGATCAACTGAGCTTTTGGGTTCATGTGGATCAGTCTCATCAAATTTGACATGAACTAATCCTTCAACAAATTTGGTTCTCTTATTGAATACTCTATAAGCTTTACTAGAGATTGAGTATCCTGGTAAAATTCCTTCATCACTCTTGGAGGAAAATTTTTCAAGATTATCCTTAGTGTTAAGGATAAAGAATTTGCAACCAAAAACTCTAATGTAATTAACCTTAGGATTCATATTATTCCAGATCTCATAAGGGGTCTTCATAAGAATTGGTCTAATTAAGACTTTATTGATAATGTAACAAGCTATATTAACAGCTTCAGCCCAAAAATATATAGGTAGATTATACTCATTTAGCATAGTCTGGGAAATCTCTTGAAGTGTCATATTTATTATTTCTATAACTCCATTTTGTTGAGGTATTCTAGGATCATAGAAATTTTGATTATAGCCATTATGTGAGAAAAAAGATTAAAACTCTTTATTTTCAAACTCACTACCGTGATCACTTCTCAAGGTCTTAATTCTATGATCACTAAGATTTTATACAGACTTGGAATATTTAATGAGGTAAGAACATGCTTCACTTTTGTGAGCTAGAAAGTATACCAAAGTATATCTAGAAAAAGCATCTACAAGAACATAAATATAGTGATTCCCATTTAAACTTGAACCTCTAGATGGTCCAAACAAATATATGTGAACTAACTCAAGCGGTTGAGAAGTGGAAACTTATTTCTTTGGTTTGAAAGAAACATTGTATTTTTTTCCTATTTGACAAGGATTAAGAACTTTGTTAAGTGGGAATTTTAATTCGGGTAAGTTTCTAACAAAACCATTCCTAGTTAATTTCCTAAGTGAGTGTACATTTTAATGTCCTAATCTTCTATTCCATAACCAGGATTCTTTATGAAAAGCATTTAAACAAGAAACATTTTGCTTGGATAAAGAGATTAAATCAATAATATATACATTTTCATTTCTAAGAGTAATAAATATTAAATCATTTTTAGAATTAAAAACATTTCATGCATCATTTTCAAATTTAACATTGAAACCATCGTCACACAAATGAGATATAATTAGTAAATTTTATTTTAACCCATCAACAAAAAGTACTTTTGAAATTAATACAGTATTAGGGTAACCAATTTGGCCTAAGCTGACAATATTCCCTTTATCATTATCACCGAATGTGACATGTCCAACATCAACTTTAATTAGGCTCTCGAAGCACAAATAGCCTCCTGTCATATGTCTTGAACATCCACTTTTCAAGTACCATACTATTTTTTAGCAGCTCTCCAGATAATTTTCCTACAAAATTGATTAAGTGTCGGGTAACTTTGGTACCCATATTTTCATGGGTCCAGAGAGGTTAGCAAGTAAAACTTTGGGAACTCATACATTTCTCAAAAGTTTCCTATAATCAACAGATATGTTTTGAAACATGAACACTTTGTTATGTCCTTTAGAAAATTGTTTTTCAGAAGAGGTTCTAGAACTATAACTATCAGTGAACTGTCCGTATTTTAGAACAAATTTATTTTTAATAATCCTTCTCTATCCTAGTTGATATCCTAGACCAGTTTTCTATTTTGGAGCACTATGTTTTCCAAATAACCAAGTCAAGGTATCTCTACCTGTAATAAACTTCCCAAGATCTCTTTTTAATTTCTCATTTGATAATTTTTGTTCAGTGTTTTCTTTTAACATCTAAGAAAAATTTTCTTTTTTAATATCCAGATCAGACTTATAATTATCATTTAAAGAATGTTGTCTTTTTAAAAATTTATATTTATCCTTGAGTTCATTAAAGGTATCCTCTAGCATTCCACAATATTCAAATAGTTCATCCTTAATCATATTCTCATTATTATTTGATTCACTTTCATTTCCATAATAATAAGCATTATCTATAAGATAATTGGGTGTTACCTCGGATGTTTCTGTCATAAAACACGGGTTTGCATGTTTGTTCTTTTCAATATCAAAAGTTTTAGATCCACTGGATCTATCTTCTGAATTATTCCAAGTATCTTTCATAAATTTTTATATCCCTTTCCTTTGTCTTCATATTTATTATTAAATTTCATCATGGGGAAATTGGCCTTCACATGGCCCTTTCGTTTACACTCATAGTAGACTCTCTCGTTTGTGTTGTCATTCCATTTTCTATCATTTTTTCACTATCCTTTATTGTCATACCTTACTTTATAGTTTTACTTTCTAAATAACTTCTTCTTTTGTTATAACTTCTTGAATCTCCTAGAAATATGAGACATCTCATCATCATTTTCTGAGTCTGAGTCTTTGCTAATGGAAGTGTCTACAAGAGCTTGAACTTTTTCTTTATCTTTTCTCTTTGAGGTAGCAGTCTTGAATGCTATATATTTCTTTCCTGGTTCTTCATCTACTTCTTGATTTACATTAATCTCTTCATCATACAACATAAGTTTTCCAATTAGTTCATTCACTGGTAGCTTGCCTATGTCATAGGATTCTCGGATAAAATAGAAGTTCCTCTCCATTTTTCTTGTAGGCGTCGAAGTAATCTCATAATTTGATACATGTTGTCCACTTGTTTCCCAAGAAAACTCATGGTATTTACTATTTAATTGAACCTAAGATACATTTCAGATAGAATTTCATCAGTCTTCATTTTAAAATTATCATCTTTAATATTATAATTATTTAATCTCATTTCATTAACATTGGTTGTTCCCTCATGAGAAACAGCTAAAGTATCCCAAATCTCATATGCGGTTTTATAGGAAGATATTCTATTGAATTCTGCATCACCTAGAAAATATTACAATGCATTCATTTCTTTACAGTTATTGTTATATATATATTTAGTCAACCGAGACCATGTGTCCTTAGCAGTAGTAGGTAAAGCATGTTGTTCTTCAATTGTGTCCTGGATTTCAGGACCCATGCTCTCTAGAAAAATTTTCATTTTTAATTTCCACTGAGCATAGTTGTTACCATTAAATAAAGGTGTCCTGTTAGTAGAAACACCCTCAACATTGTTATCCATAGTTAATTTGAATTTTATAGAACTGAAAATTTAGATATGATAGAAATTTTAAGATCTTTAAGATATAACTAAAATCACAGTTGAAAAGAATTTGACAACTTGCACAACAGTTCAGATAGTAGTAATAAAGATTGAAACCCTCTGATACCAAATTTTGTTCGGAGTGGAACCTCAAGAGGGGGGTGAATTGAGTTCCTAATTTAAATTTCTAATAAAAAATTTATGTTTAAGATCCCCTAATTTTGAAACTGACCAGTTAATTAATGCAGTAGAGATATAAATGTTTTGTTGTTCAACATGTTTCTCAAAGGGTGATTATACCTCAGTTGAATTAGTGTAAACACTTTTTTAAGTTTCGAAACAAGTTTACTGAATTAAACACATATGCACACTAACCAGAACTAACTATCAAAGTCAATACTAAAAAGTTTTCTGTTTTTGAAATTATGAGCAGTGGAAAATAGAAAAATAGAGTATTATAAAATATAGTACATAGTGGAGTTAAACGAGAGGTCTAGTCTCAAGCCTATACTTAATACTCTCCACTTGGTGATCATGTACCACCAAGCAATTTATATAAATAATAAATTTGATACACGGCATGTATCAGGCTTTACAATAGTTTTCAAAAACTATCCAGGGTTCACACCCTCTACCATAGTTCTTCGTGGGAAAAAAACAATGCAGACCACACATGGTCACTTTCATAGTTATATGTGGGAAACAATGTGCAAGTGAAGTTTGATGTGTGGTTTTTTAGTATCCTCCAGTTCAAGCATAATAGACAGTGTGTGTAAAAAACAAACACACACTTCTTAGAAATGTAAAAGACAATAACACAATAGAGCTAATATTATAAGATTGAGTTTAGAAAGCTTTATGTGTTTTTAGTCCAACTCTTGAATCCTTGGAGTGAGGAAATTGCATTTTGAGTCTTTCTCTAGAATTTTTCCTCAAAACAATGTATCCCACATCCAAGTTCTAGCTTTCAAGAAATGAGTGTTCTACTTATTGTATTGATCTAGATTTGATGAAGCACATAAGTAAGCCTTGAATTTTTTCTACCAAAATGATCTTATTGGGGTTCTTGGGATCACATTGTAAGAATCAAATGGTTCTTCCTTATTTTCTTTGATCTAGTGAGTAACTTATTTCTCATGCATTCCTCTTTTGTTTCGCGCTTCTTCGATGTCACTATTTTCTTCCTCAGTCTTCTCTTTTATAATTGAGATTCAAAAATAAAAATAAGTAAACCACGTGCGGTCCTCCTTATACCTCATATTTTCCCCAGTTACGGTCTCTTGATATGTCTACAACCAGCATTAATTAATGTCAAAATAATTAAATGTACCAAATATGATTGTTAGAATAATCTTTAGAATTTGAAAATGTATGTAAGTGTATGCATTGGTAGACTAGTAACAGTAGCCTTATCAGTGGTAACATTCTCAACGGTATCCTTCATCGGTCACCTTTAGCGGTAACCTTCTCAATGTTAGACTTTTTATCAGTGACCATTGCATTAGTGACCTTTCCATTGGTGACCATTACATTGGTAACCTTTCCATCAGTTAAATTTTCATCGGTAACCTTTCTATTGGTGAAATTTCATCAGTGAACTTTCATCGGTGACCTTTCATCGGTGAACTTTTCATCAGTGTCCTTTGCATCAGTAACCTTTCTACTTAGATAAATTTTTCACTGTAGGCTTAAACAATGGAGCAGTGAGATTAAAAGTATATGGTCATCACTTGATAGAAACTAATAATATTAATGACATACGATAAAAACATGATCATCATATAAATGAAACATGATTTGGGATTATCAAAATAGGTGAGTCCAACTGTATGAAAGACAAGACATAGTGTTACATATAATATGATAAAAAAATGTGAGTCTGATGAATATGTTATATACCCATTATGATTATCATAATTATGAAATATAAGTTTATAATTTTAATACATAATAACATATTATATGTATGGTATAAGATAATGATTTCTACAAAAATATACTAAAACACTTTGGATATAAAAATTTTGTAAACATTTTTTAAGAAGATTTTTGTGATTTCCAAAAAAAGGAATTTAAAAGTGAGAAGTAAAAACTTATAACTCAACAATATCCCGCTTTTTGGAAATCACAAACCCCATTACTTAAATGAAAAAATAAATTGAAAAACTTATAGAAAATTTCTTTTAAGAACATCATATTAATAGGTAGTATTTAAACCTTAACTCCAACAAGTATTGTAAACTTTTAAATATGAGGGAGAGTATGGTGTTGAATATGATTAACTCTTCCATAGGATAATATCTTCCCCTAAAGATTGTATTCTTCCCCATTATTTTATAGCTACCCCTTTCATTATAAGTATCCCTTTAAAGAGACTTCCACCTTTGTATAAAATTCTCCCCCTTTTTGATTTTCAAAAAGGAATGGGGAAAGAATACAAAATTTCCTAAAATGGTAGAGAAAAGAAAGAAATGTGACACAAGTCATTGAATTAACTAATCATCAATAGAAATATGAAAGAACTGGCAGCCAATCATAATTGGAAAACATTCAGATAAATTAGATTTGGATGATGATAAATTCATTACAATGATTAAAATTTTTTACAAAATGAAACAAGTGTTCAAAATAAAAAATGTTCATTATTTCTTCATTAATGTCTTTACAAAAGACATTATCTTCTTAAACACCTTTTAGTCTTACACTAGATTCTGTATCCATTCCTCTTAGAAGGTCAACTTTGTAACTTCTTCTAATAAATTTTTAATATCCTCCTTGATAATGAAAATTTTGGATTCAATATATCAGATTATAATGATTTCTAATTCCATGTCTTGGATTTTATTTTTCAAAGCTTCAACCTATTCAGTATGATTATTTGTTTCATCTCAGAACTGCTCAAAAAAACATCACTCTATCATCCATATCATTATATAACTAATTTAAGGAAACTAATAACTCAACCATATTCTTTTTATCTTCATCAAACTATTCTTCATGCATTTTTATATTAGCATAAACATTATGAAACCACTTTACCATCAGATTTCCTTCTCTTTTGTGAGTCTTATAACTTTCTTGAAAAACATTCAAATCTACCTCATTCCAATTAATTTTTTCTATTAAAACCTTTATTGATTAAAATTTATAATCAAGAGTTTCTTGAATAATAAGGAATTGAGATTAAATGTTTTTAAAATAAGGAATAGTTCTTTCTAACCTTTTCAAAGAATGAACAATATAATCCAACTCCTTCTAGAGAAATAGTTTCAGTAGAGTCTGATTTTTCTTTCTCAAGATCATGAGTTTTTTTTCAGCTCATACCAACTTGAATTTCATTACCTTTGATTTTATATTTCTTTGGAAAATCATTATTATATTTCTTATAATCAACCATTTCATAATATATTTCCATTATTTCCACATCATCATTGTTTGATTTATCATTATCCTTTTTTTTAATTTTTATCATGTTCCTATTTCATTGATGATGATTTTTCTTCTTCTTCATATGAATATTTTTCATATTCAGAACTACTAAATTTTTCTTCTTTATTAGCTTTAGAGGGTAGATATGATGATGATGATGATGATGAATCTAATTTCTTCTTATCCGATTGATTTTATTCATTTTTTTATGCCATGTCACTCTCATCTTCTTCATATTCTCCTTCTTTTCCTTCTTTATATTATTTATACTCATTTTCTATTTATTACTCAATTTCTTCATATTATTATTATTCATCTTTTTTCCCTTATTTACCTTTACTATAAACTTGATCAGAAAATTTTTTATTTATATCTTCCTCGATTCATCTTTTCATTCTCAAACCACACATTCTAACAGGTTTTGGTGCTGATCATTTCTCAGGAATGTCCTGGACTAATTCATCCTCAATAACATTTTGTTTTCCTTTATCTGTGGTGAAGAAATTTCAGAATATAGCATAGCTATTTCTTGAAAGATTAAACCTCCTTCTGTATTTTCCTGATCAGTGTGAGAAGTGGGTAGCACAACCTTCTCAGATTCCCATTAAACATCTTTCAAAATATTTTCAACAATATTCTCTTCTAAAACCCTTTTATTTTGTTTCTTCTTCTTTTATTCTTCTTCTAATGTATCAGATGCATGAATTATTAAATCTTTAGCTTAAATGGGTTCAACTATGATCTTTGGATACCCTAGATTCTTTTCTTCATTATCATTCATTAATTTGTCAAAAATTTTATCTGGAACTTTATTTTGTTTATTTTATTTCTGTGGAGGAGAAGTTTTTAATTTTCCATTATTCTTTTTCATATCAACCTTATCATCCTTCCTTGATAGCTTTTCCTCCAATTTGGAACCACCAACTTTCTAAATAAACTTCTTGGACTTATCATTGAATTCAAACCTCATCATATTTATCAATTCATCACTGATGAATGAAATATTTTCCCTCATAGAATATTATTTGTTTTCAACCTTGAATTTTTTCATAGATTCAATAACCATCTTAATTATCACATATGGAAACATGATAATCTTGGATTTTATTGAGATAATCTGGATATTGACCTTGGTGGTGAAGAGAATCTTTATGAGATTAGTTTTTCTCATGTTCACCAAGAGTTTTAACACAAAAACATCAGAGTCCATCAAGGTATATCGATCACCTTTTTTAGAAATAAGAAGACATTTCATAAAAGGGGAAATAACATGGTTATCCAGTGTGATATGGGGTAATTACATTATCTTAGAATATTTATCAACTAAATATTCTTCAACTCTAGTTTTGATAATGTTTCCAAGAGAGTCTGGAAGATTGTGGGAAGGATAGTAGACTCCCCTTTATAAGGCACATCAACCAGATTAGTTACTTTCTTATAGGATAACATGTACCACTTTTTATAAATACAGAAAGATAAATTTTATTTCTTGTATTCCTTAAAACTTACTTACGCATAGAATTAATGGATAATATCATAGTAAAACATATCAAAATCCTTACAATGTTTTTTTACACATGTAGATTCTCATCCTTAAAAAGAGATAATATCTTTAAAAGTAGAATCATAATTTTTATAGAATTCTATTTCAACTAATATTTCCTTGAAAAAATACCACTTAGAAAATTCATATTTTTTTACTTCGGTCTGAGACTAAATAAAATGATCAGATAAAAAGGTAGACTTTTGGATTGGCCAATATAAAGATAGCAACTTTTTAGGAGAAAAAGAAGAGAACAACCTATGTGGGACAAAGGATCTCCCTCCTTTATATAGGAATTGGATGTGAAAATTAATCTTATAAAACAACATAAACAGTTTTAATGAAGGAGCTTTTTTATCTGAGTGTTGTTAATCATTCAAATAAAGATCTAAATTTTTTTGAAAACTTGAATTTTTTAAAACATTTATCAAATTGAAGTTGAATCCAATTACAAAATGTTTTGAAAAAATTTAAAATCAAATTGTAAAAATAAAAAAGTAAATAAATAATATTATAAAATATATCTTATTAGAATAGTGAAAAGGTTAATAATAATAGAATATTACCTTTTGGAGTGGAATGATTCAATGGTATGAAAAACCTATTATTCTTGGTTTTTTTACAGAATATGTTAGTTTTGAAATGAAAAGAGAATATCATAGTTTTAATACAAAAACTAGTTACGATTTTTTTTAATATAAATATAAATAATATATTATTTAGGAATAAAAATAAATACATTGGTTTTAAATAAAACTCATTATAAAAACTTTTTGAAACAGAAATGTTTTTAAGAAATTTGGTCCATAAATTTTATAAAAATTTTAGAGTCCGAGAATAATTCTTAGAATTATGACTATAAATATTTATAAAAATACCCAAGTATAAAAAATCATTATGATAAATTTTTTTAAAAAAACAAACATCTTAGTTAACTATAATATTTAATAAAACATAAATGTTTTGAAAAAAAAATTGAAAAAAATAACAAATGTACTCCCCCAATGAAAACGAGTATATTAATGTAAGGATATTTGTAAAAAAAAGTATATATTACATTATGTTAATCATTCCAATATTTTTTTTATATATTCAAAACTATTGGAAGAACGAGCTTTTATAAAAATGTCAGCAAGTTGGTCTTATGTTCCAATGAATTGTAAAGTGTTATCTACTTTAAGATTGTGATCCCTAGGGAAATTTTTTCTTATATATGTGTGTTAAGCATGAGAGTGATGTGTTGGGTTTTTACATAAAGAAATTTCACTTTTATTATCACAAAGTATTTGCATTTTTTGTAAAACTCATGCCATAGAAAGTGAGTGTGTGTTGTATCCACAACACTTAATAATAACAACTTCTAGATGCTCCATATCCATCTTCAATAATGGAAAGTGCTACTGAGCGTTGTTTATTACTTGAACAAGAAACTAAAAAATAACCTACGAAATGAAATGTTCTAGAAGTACTTTTCCAATCCATTCTATAACCACCATAGTTAGCATCTGAAAAACATTTTAATACAAAAATATTTCCAGAGGAATAGAAAAGTCCTAAATGCACAATTCCCTTAAGATAATGAAAATCTCATTCTACATCTTTTAAATGGAATTATTTTAGATTTTATTTATATCTTGCATATAATCCTACAAAAAACATTAAATTGGGATGACTAATATTTAAGTAAAGTAAACTTCTTATCATACCTCTATAAGTATTTTGATCAACTGGTTTCCCTGTATCATCAAGTTCAAGAGTATTGGAGGTACCAATAGGAGTAATAATACTTTTAGTATTTTAATATCCAAATTTATTAAAAATATATTTTATATAATTGTATTGATATATAAAAGTTCCTTCTAGTTTTAATGATATTTAAAAACCACGGAAATATGTTAAATCTCCCATTATACTCATTTTAAACTCATATTTCACATGATCCACAAAATAATTTGTTGAAGATTTTGGAGTTAAACCTAATATAATATCATAAATATTAATTTTTATAATAATAATATTTTGGTGAACTTTTTTATAAAAAGAGTTGGATCTGCAACTCCTTTAACAAATTTTTTTTGTAAAAAAAATATTTTTAATCTATCATACCAAGATCTAGGGGATTATTTAAGTCCAGATAATGATTATGTAATATTGTAAATGTATTCAGAATTTTTTTTAGTTTCAAAACTATAAGGTTTTTAGACATAAATTTCCTCCTAGACAAATATATTTAAAAAATATCACTTCACATCCATTTTAAGAAGTTTGAAATTAAATAATGCTGCAAAGGCTGGTAATATACAAATAGAAAAAAGTCCAGATACTAGTGCATAGGTTTGTTCATAATCTATACCTTATTATTGATTATAATCCTTAAAAAAATTATTCATTTATTTACAAAAAATTCTCCATTTTCATCATATTTTTTCTAAAAAACGATTTTACTTCAATTATAGAAGTTTAATTCGGTCGTTCAACTAAAGATCAGACTTTATTACTTTCAAACTCATTGATTTCAAATTGCATAAACTTAATCCAATCCTAATCGTCCAAATCCTCATTAGTATTATTAGGTTCAATTTGGGATAAGAAATATAGATGTTCAATTTCATTTCATAAGTAACTTATAGTTCTAACTAGATGACCAACATCACTAATGATACTCTCACTGGGATGATTCCTAAGAAACAACTAACTTATTTGGTTTAAAATAGTCTTTTATTTAAAATAAGGTAAAAATTATTCTTGATGAATTAATTGAGAAACTAATCTTGAGTTATATCTTTATTAGAATAACTTTCTAACAAATATTGAAAATTTATTTTAGAAATTATATACAATGATATCAGTTGATGTTTTTAGAAAAAAAAATGATCAGTTTCATAAAATTTTACAAGTATAATTTTCTCAACAATAAAATAAATTTTATTAAAAACCTTATACGCCTTATAAGTAGTGGAATAACCTAAAATTATTCCTTCATCATATTTGTGTGATGATTTATGTAATTTACCTCTAGTATTCATGGTGAATACTTTGCAACAAAAAACATTGAAGTAAGAATCATTTGGTTTTCTTCCTGTCCACAACTCAGAAATAGTTTTATTAAGAAAATGTCTAATTAAAACTCAATTTATAGTATATCCTGTAGTAATAATTGTTTTATCCCAAAAAAATTAACAACTGAGTATTCACTCATTATAGTTCTAGTTATTTCTTGAAGAATTAAATTTCTTCTTTCAACTACACCATTTTGCTATGGGTTTCTTGGAGCTGAAAAGTTATGTTCAATACCTTTCTTACTAAAAAAAGTTTCAAAATTATAATTTAAAAATTCTATAACATTATCACTATGAATAGTTATCAGGGATAGGTTTTTCTCATTTTTAACATTGTCAACAAATGTTTTAAAATAAAAAAAGGCTTATGATATCTTTATAAGAAAATAAACCCAATTATATCTAGTGTAGTCATAAACTAACAAATATACATAGTATTTGACACTAAAACATACAGTTTTTTTAAGATCAAATAAGTCCATATGCATAAACTTTAAACAATCATAAGTGGAAACTTCGCTATTAGATTTAAAACCTGACTTCTGTTGGTTGACATGTTGACAAGGGTTATAGAATTTTGAAGTATCAAACCTATGTTTCGTTAGATCCTTAAGAAGTCCTATATTAGTCAATTTAGATAATATTGTAAGGTTAAAGTGTGTTAACCTTCTATGTCATAACCAAGATTATTCTTCCATTTCATTATTTAAAGGTAATTCATGGCTCCTAAGGTATCTTAAGTTAATTCCATAGACATTATCATTCTGATTAGTAGGAATAATAAATTCATCATAATAAATATGTAAAAAATGTTTATCATTACTAATTTTCACAAGGTAAAGTTCATCGCATAATTGACTTATGCTTATAAGGTTTTCCGTAAAACCCTTATCAAACAAAATGTTACCTATTCCAATAATCTCTCCTTGAGCATTATCGCTTAATGTGACTTTTCCACCTTGCATCATTATTAAATTTTCAAAGAATACATTGTTACTAGTAATATTCCTAGAACATCAACTATCCATGTACCATGTATTCTTATTGTGGATACTTTATTTATTTTTTTGAAAACAAAAACATTATAATTTTGGTACCCAAACCTTATTGGGTCCAGTAATATCAAAAAATAAACCTTTGGGAATCAACATTTTTTTTGAAAAGAATGATTTATAAAATCTTGTGGATTGATCTTTATTTAATAAAAAAATTTTGTAATGACCACTACTTTGAAACTTAGATAAAAAAGGGGAACTCTATAAAACAAAGTAGTTGTTACTAAAAATATTTTTTTATAAGAAACCCCCATTCCAGAACTAATTTCATGTGTAATAATTTGTTTGTACATTTTTAAAAAAAATTACAGAGGTAGAGTTTAAAAAAATTAATTTAATGAAGTAATTTCATATTTTAGTTTCAAAACTAAAATATTTTACTCACTTTTAATAGTTTTGTAACTATATTTATCAAAAATAGTTTGTAAATAATTTTTTTCAGAGACTACTTTTTCAAAATCATTAGAAATAGATTTTGTTTATAAATTATTTTTATTAAGATATTTAGAATGATATGATATTTAATTAGTCAAAACATTTATTCTTGAATTATACTTAGAAAGTTTTACTTTATCATTATAATGTTTTTTTAAAATCTTATAATTCTCATATTCTATGTGTTTTTCAAATTAAGAAACAACATCATAGGAAGGTAAAGAATTATCTTCACTAACTAAGGATGATTATCCATACAAAGATGTAGAATTTTCCTCATCAGGATAATTTTCACATAAAATCATATTAGTAAGGTTTTAAATTGTGTGTATCATTTCCATAAAACAATGATTAATAGTGGGTACATTCACAAAAAACCTATGTTCCCCTATCTAGAACAATCATTCTCAGAAGTATCTTTAGAAGAATCACCACCATTGTAAATCCAAGTGTCAAAGGATTTAAAGATTTTATTTTATTTTTATTTTTATTATTTCATGGAATTCTTTTTAAAATTTATTTCTTTCTATATTTCCTCTTCAACATTGGAAAATCATGTCAAATGTGTCCATATTTCATACATTTGTAACAAGTAACTTCAAATTTCTGGTCACCTTTTTCCTTATAAATTTTCTTATAATGATATTGAATATCCTTTTTTCCAACAATCTTATTCATCATTCTGACTAGGTTTTATAATTAATTTTTAGAATTATAAGAATTACTAAAATGGGATTAAAAAACAAATTTCATCTTGCATTAATATTTAACAATTTTTTGTGGCTTTGAGATTTATTATGAATATTAGAAGTAGTAGTAAAAGAAGTTCCACCATTTTTCTTCATAGATTTTTTGGCATATCTTTTCAATCTACCCTCATACTACATAAGGGTTCTAATAAGATCATCCATGGTAGGATTATTCATCTTTCTTTCCTCATCAAGGGCTTTTATTTATTATTCTCATTCATTAGGAATGATGTTAATAATATTTTTTATAAGAATCTCATCATGAATACCTTTCTCACCAATATCTTGTAAACTATTTATGATATTCATAAATCCCTAGTGAATCTTGGAAAGAGATTATCTAAGTAAAATATCAATGTCTTGATAACCAACTCTTAGTATTTATCTTCTTGTTTCAACAACTTTAGAAGTACCTAAATGTGTAAGTTCAAGCTTTCTCTAGATATTATTAGTATCTTCACAAGATGAAATATGACAATAAATTCTTCTTATCATAGAAAATAACAAAGTATTACTTACTCTATAGTTTAACTGATATTCCTATTTTTCTTAATGACTAAATGTAGTTACATCTGTATCAAGAATCCTATAATATCTAGTAAAAATAAAATAGTTATCTACTCTAGTATTGATAACCAAAGTCTTCATCCTATCTCTATAGTACTCATAACCATCACTATCAAATATAGTTGATTTTTTGGACTTAAATTATATGTTGAACCAACATTAAGACCTTCCATAATGAGAAACAAATACAAAAAATATATTTTCCACAAATACATTTTAGTGTAACAAACTTTTAGAAAAAAAATTTATATAAAAAATTTAACAAACATGAAATAGTAAATAAATTTGAAATCTTAGAAAATATATGATAAATGTAATACTATTTATGATATTGATTGTTAGTGTCACCTTAAAGTAATCAAAGATACTCACTACCTATATAGATTGTCAAGTTTAATTGAAGTTTGAAAACTTAGTTTTAAATAATTATACTAAACAAACCAAAATCCTCTTTAATTAGGTTATCATACTTGGTCCATATTTTGATTATCAAAGTTACAGAATCAGAGTCATAGAAAGTATAATTAAATCAGAGTTAAAAAATCATAATCACTATGGATATGATTTATCAAAATTTTGTTTTTATCATAATTAGAGTAATATAGATAAAATAAAAAAATTATAAAGTTGAATATGATAATAAACTTTCTGTTACATGTTTTAGAATAAAACTCTTGTAAAACAAGTAATAATAAGTACAAGTAATAATGACTTAATAGCTATTAAAAACAATATCCACTTTTAACCTTAAGAATAAGGTATTCAATAACCCTGACTAAAGGTATCCCATATTTTAAACTTAAATTAAAGTCTCCCTTTAATTACCATGTAAATCCCTTGATACGATGACAGGATTTTCTCTATCTTCCTATCCTCATAAAAACCTGATACGATGATCAGATCTATCTTATTATCCCCATAAGACCTCGATCTGATGGATCAGATTCTCCATCTTCCTATACCCAGAATACCTCAATCATAATTCCAATTGGATTATGATTTAAATTGTAAAAAAAATCATAAGGAATCATCCCTTATAAGGATTAATTATAACTACAAAGATCTAGAAAACTATAATGACAAAGAATGATCAATTCATGCTTTAACAATATTCAAATATCTCGCTAGATCAACAATCAAGAAATTGAACAAATGTATTATCTCTAAAATATTCAAATGACTCAGTATTTATATACATACTTCCAATAGTCATCTTGATGAGTTTTTTGCAATATCCTCGGACACCTGTCTCTTTGATTGGGTCACATTACTCTGGTATAATCGAATGTTTAGCATCATATTGATTTAACATTATTATAATGTTAAAGGTATTCATTATGATAAAAAAATATTTTTATTCTGAATATAAAAATAATTCATTCTTATGTACTTCCTTAACAATTTAAATACAATTATCATAATAATGTTCGTTTAGGTTTATTGGTACCAGTGTCAGTCCAACGATGGATACTTTTCTCAGTATGAAAAACAAGACAATAGTTTACATCTGATTTGATAAAAAGGTGATTACAATGAATCAAATATATACCCATTATGATTATTATAATGAAGGAATATAAAGCTATAATCTTAATACTTAATAACATATTCAATGTATGGTATAAGATAATGTCTTCTACAGAAACATACTAAAATGCATTGGACATAAAGTTAGTAAACATGTTCTAAGAAGATGTTTGTGATTTCCAAAACCAACGGAATGGAAAAGTGAGAATTAAAAACTTTTCACTTAGTAATAAATTCAATGGTGGTCATTTTATTGTGATTTAACAAAAATATGAAGGTTTTTTACTATGTTTATATCCTTTTGTGCATGTTTTTTATGTCTTTTAAAGCTTTATAAACACACTTTTTGTTATCCCGAGAACAATGCATGTTAAATAGATGAGTTGTCTATTTTGACATGTCCAAAATTATTGGAAATTTTTTTTCTTATGATTTGATAAAAATTCATGGTTTTTTCTTAGGTTTTTAACACTTTATGTACATTTTATAACTTTAAATCCAAAAACACTCTTTTGGACATCCTAAGAAAACCACATGTCTAATTAATGTGGGGTATATTTCTACATATCAAACATTGAACAAAATTCATTTCTATGAGATTTCATGATATCCTGGGGTTTTTACCAAGGACATGACCCTTTGAAACATGTTTTTAAGGACTTTAAAATGATTTAAAATGCACTTTTGGTTATTTTGAGATCTCCACCTATCATATTGACAAGATGTTTATTCCAACATTTCAAAAATTATTCAACAATCATTATTCAATTATTCCATGATAATTAAAGATCATTTTATCTTGGTATACCCTTTGATGAACATTCATTTCTCTTATAAATACATAAAAACACTTATGAGAATTTTGAAAAAACCACATGTCGTATTGATGTGTGGTCTATTCCAACATGGAAAAAATTAAACGGAGGTCATTATCATGTGATGTCATGTAAATATGAGGTGGTTTCTTGGTTTCAACACATTAGATCAAATTATTAAATTATTAAATCTAATGAAGATAGTATTTTTGTTATTCTGAAAACATTCTACATCAGGCAATATTTTTTTCAATTTTAACATTTCATATATTGACCATCAACAGTTATCTTGTGATTTCATGAAAAGTTTATGTTTCTCACTAGGTTTTGTCAATTTTATGCACGTTTTTTCCATAAATGGAGGTTATCACACATCATACTAATGGGCTATCTAAAATATCTTCTGTATATCTTATTTTGTATTGAGAAGATGTATTATTTGGAATTATTATTCTATTTTTTATTATAATGGTTATTGGATAATTTTTTGTTGAAATTTATTTATTTTATTAATGAAAAATTAAAATTATTTTTCTTTTTCTTTTTCTTTTTCTTTTTCTTTTTCTTTTTTATTATTTAGAATAAATGATAGTATTGGTGGCCACCATAGGAAGCCTCTATCAATATAAAATAATCAATACAATATATATATATATATCAAATTGGGAAACATTAATATATGGTCACCAAAGGCTATTTGTGCCCATATCAACCGTGACTACTTGGTCTTCATAAAATGTTTTGGAAACCAATTTTGGTAGTTCATAAATCTTAGTTATCAACAAGTGAAAAAATTGATATTCAAAAACTCTATTGTATTTGATGATATAATCCAAAAAATTATGATGAAAATCTTATAAACTCTAATATATTTATCTAGATACTTTTATAATGATATTATTTTTGTGAAAATTTTGTTGACGATTCATGATACATATAGATGTGTATCTATTTATTCAAATAATATTTTTGATGGTGGTCGTTTTCTTCACATTTCACAATAATATGATAACATTTGTTAGGTTTTGATCGATTAACGTCTGTTTGAATGATTTTTAAATATAATAAAGTAGTTTTTTATATTTCAAACCATATCACAATGAAGTATGGTCTATTAACATTTATCTCAGATTAATAAATGATATATTACATATTATTTAAATAAAATATAATGTTTTTCTCTAGGTTTAACATTTTATTACATGTTTTTTTAATTTTGAATCACTAAAAACACACTTTTTACAATTTATTGAAAACAAAATAATTAATTGATGTGTGATCTATTTCTATATGTCTAAATTTAAACAACTGTCATCTTTTTGTAATTTCATTAAAATTTGATATTGTTTAGTATTTTTTATTGTATAACCTATTTTTAATCATTTTTTAAAGTAAAAATTATTTTCCAATCATTATGACCACATAGTACATTGGAATGACGAGCAGTCAATTCTAAAAAATTCACAAATTAAATTATTTTTTACATTGCTTTAATGACAATATGATGGCATTTTCTAGGTATTAACCCTTTGGAACATATTTTTTAAATACATTTAAAATCATTAAAAATTATTTTCATTATTCTAATATTATAAGGTGTTGGATTGAAGAGAATTCTATTTCTAAAAGTTAAAAATTATTTAAAAAATGGTTTCCTATGATTCCATAATAATTTGAGGCACATTTCTAGGTTTTGAAAATTTGAAACATGCTTTTCAAATTTTAAAACCATAAAAACATATGTTTTCCTTCTGCATCTGTCATTACATTTTCCCAAACATCGAATTTCACTTAATTTATGACTCTAGTTTATTGATTTTACTTCTATATTGGATTCAAAAATTACTTTTGGCTTCTCACCTATTCAATTTCAATAACTACTTTTATGTTCTTAAATTTTCTTCTGTTATATTTTTATTAATATTTTAATTTATTTTTCCATGATTTCTTCATTTCTATGATACTTTTTATTCTTTTATTCCACTTATTTTTTCAAAAATTTATTCTCTTTCATATACATATACTTCTATTTCTAGTTTTTTACTTTTATCTAATGGTTTTTTTATTTTAATTAATTTTATTTTTATTTTGTTTATAATTGATTTTACATTTTTAGTTATGTTTTTTTTGTTTACCTTTTATTTTTTTTATTACATAAAATGATATTTCTTATGAATTATTTTCTTATCTTTCACCCTGGATCATTAGTTTGTCTTTCACTTCTAGTTATGTATCCATTTAATAATATTTTCACTTATGCTTCCAGCTTCTACCTTTGAATATTTGTTTTTCATTCATTTTCACATCTTCTTTTTCCTTTGTTGTCTTGGGGAATCCACATGATCATAGGTGGTATCCTAAAATTCATGAAGGGGGTTTTAAAATCTCCCTCAAGATATCAAATATCCATGCTCGAGGATATATGGATACCTAGTACCATATAGAACTATTGGAATCTGGAGCATCATAGGAATTCAAAATTGTTTATGGGTATCTCTATTTGAATCCTAGAACCTAATAATTTGATCCATGTCATGCCAAACATTCATTAATGCACATAAACTCATGTCTATGTTGATAGGTTACATACCTAGGCATCCACTCCTTCATAATTCATATCACTAGAAGCTAGTAGATCTATGAATCCACCCCCAATATATTGTGATATTAAATCAAAACCATACCAGGAATCCCAAGGTCTCATCTAGGTCAACATGGGATTTTCAAGCATCTGTGGTAGTCACAATATTGTCATGCCCAAAATATGACTCACCATCCTAAAAAATCACATATCGTGATAAAGTAATAAAATAAAAACACATCTTAGGGTGGGATAATGTCTACGCCCATCCTCATAATCATGACCCAAGATGATAACATTTTGATTCAGGTTCTAGTTGACACCTGCAGCCTTCACTACCCATAGACATATACCCCAACTTAGTGTCATCTCTCATAGTGTGACCCACAAGGTTCCACTATAAGGATCCCCCTTGGGATTCTCAGTCACAACCGGTCTTTGGTCCAACTCCCAACACTCAACCAGGACCTCATCAATGTTATCAACTATACACATAAGCCTCAAGGGTGTTCATCACCAGAGACCATTTCAAGAAATAGTTCAATGATAATCTATCCTGGCCGACCAACTCACCCAACCCATGTCCACTCTACCTATTATTGATCCACATAGTATATTTATGTCTTAAATACCCTTATGGGGCCTAGTAGTGTTTTCCATCTCAAATCACAACAAACCCCCTTTTGTAGGTGTCCAAATAATTGTTTATCATTTTAGTCCAGGACTCGGCCATCGGTGACTGAGGTGTCAATCTTGTGAAAAAGTTCCATGGTGGTGTATGAGCCATTTATATTTATTCTCAAGGTTATCATATGAGTAAAAATTTAATTTAAATTTATCTATTACAATTAAATTAAAAAAATAATAGTATGGACCCCATCATAAGATTATAGTCATATGAAATTACATGCATATATATATCATTCATAGAAGTAATTATACTAGTACCAAAATCACTGTAAAGACCCATATTTCTTCATGTAATTTCTTTTAATTATATGGGAATTTTAAGAGTCCACAAAAATTGACGGTGTGTGATTCTGAGGCCCGGTGTGCCCAGAATAAATTTCTGAACATTTTTTCGGGTACGTACAGTAAACGTGCAAGTGGGTTTTTGTAACTTTTTGAACCTGTGCTCAGAATTTAAATATGAGGACACCGTTGAACTCGCAGTTCCAGTATTCACTTTAAGAGACATTAACCTCAGCTACAGTTGTTCATGGGTGGAAGATAGTTTTTGCTACCCATCGTGGGAAAATAATAAAAAGGGAAATAAAAATAAACTAACTTTATTTTAATTTAACTTTTGTATTCTTTTGAATTGTTAGTGGGGACCACCCGAACTCTTCAAACCTTCTTCTTAATTGTGCCAAACCACCAACATTTAATGACTTCAATAAATGAAGTTATTCAACCTATCAATTAAGTGGAAGGCTCTTCATTATCTTGATTAGTCTCTTGGTAGAGGATCTGGTGGGAGGAAACCCCCCTCATAGAGGAAGATATCTTCTCCTTCAATGAACATTTCTCCAATGAAGAACTTCGTAGAAGGATCTCCAAAAAGAAGCATCTTCAATGACGACAAACCGATGTCCGTCCTTTCCTCTACCCACCAACATCAATGAGCAATCGAGGTAGGGAATGTTGTTTTTAATACCCCTTACCCTGTTCTTGTCCATCTTCTTGATTTAAGAACACTTATGTAACTTGATACCATTCTAATGCAGATGGTGCGGGCCAAACAAATGCGGCCTAACCTCTCCACAACCTTTGTGTTTTATGATGGTCTTGAATCGATGGCGATGTCCCGAGTCAATAGCAAGAGTCTCCGGAATGAAAAATTGGCCACGAGGGCATGCCCGGCGACCCGAGGAACGTCTTCGGCAACCCATGCCGGCGACCAACACTGGTGGGGCTTAGGAGAGGCAGCCAGCACTCCGGTCGGCTGCGATGATATCGGTGGCATGACCATGCCGCCAGAGAAGGGTTGTGGCCTGTCGGCCGCGGTAGAGCAAGGGTGGCGGTCGGCGCACGGTCGACCGAGTGAAGAAGTTGGTGGCGCGCGACCACGCCGTCGGGCATGCGGGAGCTGCGGCACAAGGTTGTGATGGCAAAGGAGGGTGGTCGGCTCGCTGCTAG
The DNA here is from genome assembly GCA_963277665.1 of Viscum album. Taxonomy (NCBI): domain Eukaryota; kingdom Viridiplantae; phylum Streptophyta; class Magnoliopsida; order Santalales; family Viscaceae; genus Viscum; species Viscum album. The sequence goes on from OY728126.1 coordinate 309,155,420, forward strand.
CAGTCGGTGGTGGCGCAGCGCATGACTGCTCCGTGGAGGAGGGCTGGTTGTTTGGCCATCCTGGGAGCCGAGCAGGACCCCGGGTCCCACGTGCCAGCTGTCGGTACCACGTGGTGCTGACCGGTCAGCTACCCAACCCAAACGGCCTACCCGTTTGGGGTACCCAGGGGGAGCCTACCCCTTGTGTGGCGGCTAGGGTGGAACCCACCACAGGGCCACCCAGCCGCGGGCCACCAAGTGTAGGCCTCCCAGTGGGAAGCACCGCGCTGAAGGGTCGGGTCGCGCCGGCGGGTCGTGCCAGAACCAGGGTCGAACCTGGGTAGGGCCGGGTCGACCCGGACCGGGTCGGGTCAGGTCGGACCAGACCCAGACCAGCTTCGACCCCTTTCCGCTCTTTTAGCCATAACTTGAGCTACGGGCGTCCGTTTGACGAACTGTCTCTGGCACCAGAAACGTTGGATCGAGATGGTCCTTTTGGTATGTACCACTTGAGTTTTGGATAAAGTTGGGTTATGGCCGAGTTGGATTGAACATGAATCCAACCAGGCACAAAAAGGCCAATAACTTACAGACCGAGTGTCCGATTGATGAATCGTCTATTGTGTTGAGATCCCTGTTATATGGAAGTACATTGAGATACTTTTTTGTGGTAAATCGTGGAAGTTGGAGTATAGACATGTGGCTTAAGGAGCGGACCATCTCAGAATCAAGCGAGCATAGTGAGGGAACCCTTTAGCTGGTTGTAACATGAGAAAAGGATCATATGTGGGTCTGTGCTTTGGGATCCGATATGGGTCTATGTTCTTGTATCACTCTTGGATCCACTATATGAATCCACATGGGACTACTCTAGGATCCCACGTGGGTCTGTTGTACTATGATCCTACATGGGTCTGATGATTTAGGATCCTATGTGGGTCTGCCTCTCAACAGAGTAAAATGATTCAATAGTTACATCTAATCATCTTTACTACTATAACTAAGTTATACCTCGTGCGAGCTAAGTCCTTATCTATGTGGTAAACTTCTTTGTGATGATTCCTTTTTGGTATCTTTCTGTCTGGCATTACCTATATTGTACTACCTTTGTGGTACTGACCTTCATGGTATTACTTCCTTCATAGAACAGTTGAGCTTTGGGCATTGGGTTGGGCGCTATGTTTCCTCATGATTGAGATGGGTATACTCGACAACTTAGGTAAATGTATGGGTATATACCTAAGAAGGGTTGTCAGTTGTTTTCATTCTTTGTTTTTTATCCTCTATGGATTTTGTGAGACCTTCGAGGTTCTCAGGGTCCTTACTGAGTATCGTTGTAATCACCCCTGCATGGTCTATGCAGGAACCTTATTGTGTTTGGTGCAGACGATGAATAGTGATGACTGAGGATGAGAGTACCAGGACTGGAGGTAGCTCGAGGTGGAAATTATAAAAGATATACCATAGAGACGACCGTTCGATGGTTGTACCTTACCTTCAGGTAGGATCCTTAGCGGTTGTTCACTGGAGCTGTTTTTAGTTTTACTTGTACTTTTCAGTTTACTTGTACCTTTTATGTTGGTCTTGTATTCTGGCCCCTTTTTCTTTCTATACACACCTTGTTTACTATATAGTTTTACTTTGTGCTTGTATCCTTCTCTGTGCTTAGTTGTGTGAGTTTAAAGGTTATAAAGGCAATGCATTCCCAGTTTTAGGGAATACGCCTTTTGGTGATATTCACCTGCCCCTGACCTATGGGAGGCAGGATTTGGGCTGTCACGACACGGGCCCCAGGGTACGGGTCGTGAAAAATTGGTATCAGAGGATTCGGTTCTACCGTAGAACATTTGACTCTAATATTTTCTTTTAATGGTAATAATATTAAGTGTAGTGAGTGTGGTTATCAGTTTTGGGAATCTAGTGTTGGGGTGGTGGCTGACATATCCATACACTAGGACCCTAACTTCTGATTTCTGACTTAGTGCATGAAAACACTGATTGCGTGTGTGTTTTGAAATGTTTTATTTGTGAAATATTTGATTCAGCTCACCAGTTATAACTAACTGACCATGGTGCACCTATTTATTTTCAGTATGCCTCCACGCAGATAGCCAGTTAGGGTTCTGGGTATAGTACGTGATGATAGCCCAACGAGTGACGAGGCCTCGGTGCAAGGCCCTATTTCAGTAGGGGCACTAGTGGAGGCACCAGAGGTACCATTACCCATTGGTCCACGGATGCCACCAACCCCAGCATCAGAGGGTGCACGCTGCTTGAGCATGTTGCACGAGTTCCAGTGCCAGAGGCCACCTAGGTTCAGGGGAGAGATGGACCCACAAGCAGCTAAGGATTGGATGGAGGTCATGGTGAGAGTCTTCCGACTATTAGGGACACCAAGTGATCTCATGGTGATTCTTGCCACCAGTCTTCTACAGGAAGAAGTAGGAATATGGTGGAGCTTAATTCTCCAGGTTCATAATGAGGTGACACTTATCTGGGAAAAATTTGAGAGCCTATTGCGAGGCAGAGTTTGTCCCAGCGACCCTTCGTACAGTGCGCATACAAGAGCTTCTTCATCTATAGTGGGGTAGCATAACTGTGGCTCAGTACTCAGCATGGTTCACCAACCTCTCATGCTACTCTACTGATATGGTGTGGGACCCATTCTTCAGGGCCCGGACCATCGAGCAAGGTCTCAGACGGGAGATCAGGGCTTTGATGATTTCTCTCATCATTCCAACACGGGGGGTATTAGAGTGATCCCTATTAGTGGAGAGTTTTCTTGCTGAGCAGTCACCAGCAGCGAGACCCACCATCGGGAATCACGTAGTAGAGTCTTTTGTAGCTAGCATCAGACAGATGTCATAGAGTTCAAAGAGGACATTACCTATATGTGGATGACCGCAGGACTTAGGGTCTGTTGTGTGGGGCACCAGAGGCAGAGCTATTCCTTTGAGGATCATTCAGTGTTACACATGCGGTGGGAAGGGTCACATGGCTTGTGATTGTCCGACCCGCCATACAGATGATCAGCAGATGGTCGAAGGACCACCCAGGCAGAGACAGAGTTTCAACCAAGGAGGTCTGTAGGGAGAAGGCAGACATGGATGAGGAGCTGGTTATGCATCTGGCAGTGGGTGATGATTTGAGGTGTTACCGCCACCACCACCAGGTGGTCCACCATGACCAGAGGAAGAACGTGGACAGGGGCGAGCTCAGCTCCAGGCAGTTGAGGCCTATTCCCACGGTGCTTCAGAGATGATATGAGGTATGATATGTGTCTAATCCACCTTAGTTGCAGTACTTATAGACACAGGTTCCATTCATTCTTTTATTTCCACTACCCTCTTTCAGAGCTCGGAGATTCGGGTGGAGCTGTTGACTCAATCCTTACTGTTAGAGACTTTTATGGGAGGGGATTCTACGATTACACACTAGTGTTGGCAGTATGAGATTACTCTAGGAGTCTAGAGTTTTGGCTAGGATCTCTTAGTAATGGCGTCGAGGCCTTATGACTTCATCTTGGGTATGGACTGGTTATCTACAGTTCATGCATAGATTGACTGTATTAGGTGCAAAGTGTGGTGTTTCCACATGGATGGGCTAGGTTTACCTTCACCAGAAAAAAAGGAGCTTTTACAGCACATGATGGAATTACCCGAAAGAGAGTGCAGCCGATCACTCATCTGTTGGGTAGACTTACCCTTGAAGCTATTGATGTGGAGAGTTCGAGTTATCCTATAGAGGTGGACCAGTACACAGATGACTTCCCTGATGATGTCTTGGGTCTAACTCAATGCAGAGAGGTGGAATTTTATATAGACTTGTAACCCGGTATGGAACTAATATCTACACTACCGTATCGAATGGCTCCCGCAGAGCTTCATGAGCTGCGGGTACAGTTGGAGGACTTACAAGGGAAGGGGTTCATCCGGCCCAGTGTTTCTCCTTGGGCAGCCCCGATTTTGTTTTCCAAGAAGGTGGATATGATATTGAGACTTTTTTTTACTATCGGTGCCTGAACCAAGTGACCGTGAAGAACAGGTACCCACTTCCGAGTATTGATGACCTCTTTGATCAGCTGAAGGGAGCTCGGTTGTTCTTGAAGATAGACCTCAGGTCAGGCTATCACCAGCTCAAGGTACGAGAAGAGGATGTGTAGAAGACAGCTTTCAGATGTAGGTATGGCCACTACGAATTATTGGTTATTCCATTCAGTGTAACCAATGCTCCATCTGTGTTCATGGGACTAATGAACAGAATCATTCAGCCATAACTTCATTGCTTTGTTGTAGTCTTCATCGATGAAATTCTGATATACTCGGCTACTGAGGAGGATCATGCCTATCCTATGTAGGTAGTTTTGAACACACTCTGAGAGAACCAGATTTATGATAAGCTCTTGAAGTGCTAGTTCTCTATTCTAGAGGTTCACTTTCTGGGATATGTCATCTTAGAGGCTAGAGTTGCGGGGGATATAGTGAATATTGAGGTGGTATATTCTTGGAAGCCACCTAAGAGTGTGACAGAGGTACGAAGTTTCCTGGGTTTGGCAGGATACTACAGTAGATTTGTACCAGATTTCTCTAGAGTTTCAGCACCTTAATTGGCATTGATAAAGAAGGGGAAACCCTTCTTGTGGTCCGAGAGATTCCAGTGGAGTTTTCAGGTGCTTAGGTAGAGGATGACCAGTTCCCCCATCTTGAAACAACTAGAGGAGGGCGTTTGGTATGTAGTCTACTGCGATGCATCAGGGACTGGGCTCGGATGTGTCCTGATGCAGGAGCAAGCAGTTATTGCATATGGTTCCCGATAGCTGAGACAACATGAGATGAACTACACTACCCATGACATTGAGTTAGCAGCAGTGGTCTTCACTTTGAAGATGATGCGACACTATCAGATGGGTGGGCATTTTATAGTCTACTCTAATCACCAGAGTCTCATGTATATATTTCCCCAAAAGGACCTGAACCTGAGATAGTGACGTTGGATTGAGTTCCTCTAGTACCATGACTTCGAGATAGTCTATACTCCTGGGAAGTGGAACATTGTAGTAGATGAAATTAGTAGGAGATCTGGTATACAGCTGCAAGGTGAGGCGACGGAGCAGTTCGCCGCTCTAAAAATATCCTTTGTGGATCGAGATGGAGCTGCTTTTCTTCGGTATCTTACAGTCACTCTCCCACTCCTTCAGTGAGTCGGGTAGGTGCAACGTGGGGAAACTGACTGTGAGGCTTGACGTGCTCAGATATCAACAGAATAGGCACCTGATGGATTCTATGAAGGTGGCGAGCACATCATCCTTTTCAGAAGACGTACCATGATACTAGTGTCGCTTTGGGAGGAAGTGCTGAGGTAATTCCATACGTCTCCTCTAGCAGTACATACAAGAATGGTGAAGATGTACCAGGACCTCTGATGAAAACACTGGTGGCTAAGAATGATGAAAGCAGTAGTAGAGTTTGTCTTCAGGTGCCTTACTTATCAGCAAGTGAAGGTGGAGCATCAGGTACCAGCAGGCTTAGTTCATACTTTAGAGGTCCCATAGTGGCAGTGGGATAGAATATCCATGGAATTTGTGAAAGAACATCCATGTACAACAAGGGTTCATGATTCTATCTGTGTGATCGTTGACCGACTCACCAAGTCATCCCACTTCCTACCAATTAGAGAGAAGGGTTTAATAGAGAGCATAGGACACCTATATGTGCAAGAGATTGTGCGGCTACATGGAGTACCCTCGACAATTGTCTCCAATCATTATTCACATTTCACTTCCCACCTATGGATGGGTTTGCAGGAGGCTTTTGTGACACATCTTCCTTTGAGCACTGCCTTCCATCCTCAGAAGGATGGCCAGACTGAGCGGACCATTCAAACCCTGAAGGACATGTTTGGTGCTTGTGTCCTCAACTTCGGTCACAGAAGGGAGGATCACTTTCCCTTGGTGGAGTTTTCATTCAACAACATCTATCACTCCACCATTGGGATGGAACCATTTTAAGCTCTATACGACCAACCTTACAGATCACCTTTGTGTTGGACTGACCCTGGGGAGTCAGCACTTGTAAGACCAGAGATGACACGGGCTACCACAGAGAAGGTGCAGATCATCCAAGAGAGGATGAAGATTACATAGAGCAGGCATAAATCCTAGGCTGATAAAATACAGAGACCTCTGGAGTTCGAGGATGGTGACCACATCTTTCTTCGAGTCTCAACACAATGAGGTTTCGGAGATTTGGACGGGGCGGCAAGTTATCTCTGAGGTTCATCAGACCCTTTCAGGTCCTCAGCAAAGTTGGTGAGGTGGATTACCACCTAGAACTTCCCCCTCAGTTGCACCGGGTGCATGATGTTTTCCACGTACCCCAGATTATGAGAAACCTGCATGAATCATCACACGTCATTGACTGGGGTGAGATGGACATTGACGAAGGGGCGATGTTTATGGTGGTTCCAGTGGAGATTGAGGATTGACAGGAGAGAGTCCTTCATGGGCGATTGATATCTTTATTGCGTATACGTTGTCAGCATAGAAACCTCTAGGAGAGAATATGGGAGTGGGAGGCTTAGATCTATGCTCAGTACTCCCACCTGTCTCCTTAGTTTATGTTGTGTCATTTGGGGATGCGAATCCCCGAGGTGGGGAGAATGTAATGACCCAAATTTTTTCATGTAATTTTTTATTAAATTATATTGGAATTTTATGAGTCCACGAAATTGACAGTGTGATTATGAGGCCCGGTGTGCCCAGAATGAATTTCTAAACAAAAATTTAGGTACGTTCAGAAAATGTGGGAGCAGTTTTTTGTAACTTTTGAACCAGTTCTCAGAATTGAATTTTGAGAATACCATTAAACTCGTTGTGCAAGTATTTGCTTTAAGTGAATTTTACCTCTACTGCAGTTGGTCGTGGGTGGAAGATAGTTTTTTCTACCAATCGTGGGAAAATAAAAAAAAATGGAAATAAAAATAAACTAACTTTATTTTTATTTAACTTTTGAATTCTTTTGAATTATCGGTGGGGACCACCTGAACTCTTCAAACCTTCTTTTTAATTGTTCCAAACCCCCAACATTTAATAACTTCATTAAATGAAATCATTAAACCTATCAATTAATGGGAAGGCTCTTCATTCCCTTGATTAGGCTCTTGGTGGCAGATCTTGCAAGAGGAAACCCCCCATTGAGGAAGAACCGTTCTCCTTCGATGAAAATTTATCCAATGAAAAACTTCATCGAAGGATCTCCAATGAGGAGCATCTTCAACGACAAGAACCGATATCCGTCCTTTACTCTCCTCACCAAAGTCAACGATCAATTGGGGTAGGGAATGTTGTTTTGAATACCCCTTACCATGTACTTGTCAATCTTTTTGATTTAAGAACAATTATGTCACTTGCTACCATTCTAATGTGTAGAGGTTGAGGAAAACGAACACGGATTCACCTCTCTGCAACCATTGAGGTTTATAATGGTCTTGAATTGATGGCGACATCACATGTCGAGAGCGGGAGACTCCAGAATGAAGAACGGGCCACCGGGGCACGCCTGTTGCCCCGAGGAACATCATTGGCAACCCATGCCGGCGACCAACACCGGTGGGGCTTGGGAGCGGCGGTCGGCATTCCAGCCATTCAAGACGACATAGGCGGCCTGACCATTCCGCCGGAGAAGGTTTGCGGCTGGTCAGTCGTGGCGGAGCAAGGGCGGCGGCTGGCGCACGGTCGGCCATGCGAAGAGAGCGGCGGCGCACGACCACGCCGCCAGGCATGCGTGAGCTGCGACATGAGGCCACGACAATGAAGGAGGGTGGCCGGATCGTTGCCAGCCAACTGTAGTGACGTGGCGCGTGACCGCGCCGTGGAGGAGGGCTGGTCGTCCGGCTAGCCGTGGAACCGAGTAGGACCCCGGGTCCCGTGTGCCAGCTGTCTACGCCCCGTGGCGTCGGCCAGTCAGCTACCCAACCTAAACAGCCCAATCAATCGGGGTACCCAGGGGGCACCTCCCCCTTGGGTGAGAGCTTGGGCAGACCCCACCGCGGGGCCGCCTAGCACGGGCCGCACCAAGAGCCGCCCAACATGGGCCACACTGCGGGCCGCCCAGCGCAGGTCGCCCAGCGCGGGTCGGGACATGCCGGTGGGTCGAACCTGACCCTTTGAGCCGGGTCAGACTCAGAGCTAGACCCGGGTCGGGTTGGCCAAGGCCGGGTTGGACCGGACTCAGACCAGCTTCGACCCCTTTTCTGCTCTTTTGGCCATAACTTGAGCTAAAGGCATCCATTTGATGAACCGTCAACGGGGTCAGAAACCTTGGATCGAGACGGTACTTTTGGTATACCCCACATGAGTTTTGGGTGAAGTTAGAATACATCTGGGTTGGATCAAACACAAATCCAACTGGGCCCTCGGGACTAAAAGGCCAATAACTTACAGACCAGGCATCCGATTGACGTGTTGTCTGTTGCATTGAGATCCCTATTATGTGTAGGTCCTTTGGAATACATATTAATTGTACATAGTGTTATTTGGAGTATAAACTTGTGGCTTGAGGAGCGGACCCTCCTGGAATCAAGCGAGCTTAGTGCGGGAACCCTGTAGTTGGATGTAACATGAGAAAGGGATCCTATGTCGGTTTGTGATTTGGGATCCTATGTGGGACTGTGTTCTAGTATCCCACTTGCATCCACTCTAGGAATCCATGTGGGACTACTCTAGGATCCTATGTGGGTCTTCTGTACTATGATCCTTCATGGGTTTGATGATTTAGGATCCTACATGGGTCTACCTCCCAACAGAGTAAGATGATTCAGTAGTTACATCTAATCATCTTTACTATCGTACCTAAGTTATACCTGGTGTGAGTTGAGTTATTATCTTTGTGGTACACTTCTGTGTTATGATGAATTTGTGGTATCTTTCTGTGTGTCTTTACCTATAGGGTACTACCTTTGTGGTACTCACCTTCATGGAATTCTTTCCTTCATGGAATAAGTGAGCTTTGGGCATTGGGTTGGGCCCTGTGTTTCCTCATGATTGAGAGGGGTATACTCGATGACTTGGGTATATGTATGGGAATATACCTAAGTAGGGTTGTCATTTGTTTTCATGACTTTGTGATTTATCCTCTGTGGATTTTTTTGAGATCTTCAAGGGTCTCGGGGTCCCTACTAAGTATCGTTATACTCACCCCTGCACGGGCTATGACCGTACCTTGTTGTGTTTGGTGCAGACGACAGATAGTGCTGACTAAGGAAGAGAGTACCAAAACTGGAGGTAGCTTGTGGTGGACATTATAAGAGGTGTACCGCAGAGATGACCGTTCAAGAGTTGTACCTACCCTTCAGGTAGGATCCTTGGCGGGTGTTCACTGGAGTTGTTTTTAGTTTTACTTGTACTTTTCAGTTTACTTGTACCTTTTCAATTTGGCTTTTATTATGGCCCCTTTTTTATTCTGTACACACCCTATTTACTATATAGTTTTATTTTTTGCTTGTATCCTACTTTGTTCTTATTTGTGTGAGTTTACAGGTTATAATGGTAATGCCTTCCCAGTTTTAGGGAATACGCCTTTCGGTGCTAGTCACCAGCCCCTAGCCTATAGAAGGCGAGATTGGGGTAGTCACAACATGGGCCCTGGGGGACGGGTCATGACAATCACCTACCTTATCAGGAATCTTTTTAATTTAATTTCCAAAGTCCAATAGTGGTATCCCATTCTTGCCCAATCCCACGAACCTATATTTACAAACATTTTATATTAATTAATTATAATAATATTACAATTTATCAAAAAATTAAATTTAATTCCTCTAAATTTTAATCAGAGTGGAAAACCCAATTACAATTCACCCGAACGCCTCATCTCTGAGGAACCATGACCAAATGTGCACCAACAACCAATGGAATTCCCCATCCTAAACTGAGGAAAATAACCAAGCATTCCCCTGATCCCATATTTAATTTAACTTAATTATATGACCACTCCAAATAATTTTGTAGTTCAAAATTCCTTTTCATAAATTGTTAATGACGGTGGGAGGACATCATCTCAGGATAACCTCTAGCAAGGCTACATTAAAGACTCATTGATCATGGTGACATCCACCTTGATCTCGTGTAAATCACTGAAACCATTTCCCAAAATCATCCAAATTAGGGTGAAATTAATCTTAGGAAGGGTGGAGTGAGAACCTTATTCTGAATTGCTGCAAAATGAAAACAAGAACCTCCCTAAATCATGGGTGAAAAAGAGGGTGAGATTCGGTTGTCGGCTCTCCCATGTGGGCCCTCTATCATCCAAATGATTGGGAAAAATCCCCCACATATTTTTTAAAAACCAAGAAAATGTTTTTCAAAAGAATCAAAGGAGTCCTACTATGAATCTCTTTAGGTAGTGGATCGACCCCCTACCTCAAAAGTTAACACTGTGAATTGCCTAAAATAGCTTCTAAAAGCTATCATACCATTCCATCCTTCCTCTAACTTCCTCCAAAACACATATAACACCTAGAGGACATTGAAACCCATCCAAAAACACTACATGGGGTTTTTGAAATCCTTGGAACCTCATTCTAATCCTTGTTTATCAAATTAAACCATCCACCAACAAAAAAACGAAAATTCTCTCTTGAATTTTCACACTCGTATGAAAAAAAAATTCAAACTCTCCACCATAACACATCATGTCCTTGAGAAGTTACATTGACCATTTTTTCATCAACCTGACCCCCTCGGGTCTCCAAACCATGCCCATTTTTTCATGTTCTACTATGGAACCCCAAATGATCTTATGTTTTGCAACTAAAAATATGAAGTGAATAATTAATCAAAACTGAACCACAACTCATAACCATCATCAACACTACTGGAAGACACCCCATGATACCCATATTTCTTATGAAACGACTATTTCATGAACCATTTGATCATCTGGTCCATGGTGATACTCACCATAGTTCATTACTCACAATGCCTGATTATAATCTATAGTTCTCCCCACCATATGAATCGCATACTAAAAACAAATCCTCTGGTAGTCCACTAACCTAAAAATTGCATGCAACATGATTCTCCTGACATGGTTTCCCCCAAACATGCTTATCTTGAAACACAATTCCTATCTATCATACTTTGTTCAATAACACTCAAAACACTCATTTACACCCATATAATTTTCTACATTCCATGATATATTTACCAAAATTTCTTTTCTTATCAATCAATTTTATCTTAAAACAGAACCTCCCTATGTTTTGTCTCATGATTAACACCCTGACCCACATGATGATATAGGTGTTCACCCCCTGAATTTTTTCAACAAAATTGGTTCACCCCATAAACCATGTCATGAAAATTGATTCTCCCTAGAAACATGTCATGAATTGTGTCTCATGCAACCAAGCACCCTTGAGTAATGCTGAGATCACCCCATGACCATTTCCAATGTACTGACTCTAACCATTATTTCATTAGAACTTCAAATATATTATCCACCTCAAAACTAGATAAAATTTGATTTGATTACTAATATTGACCATCCAACGACCGAACCTATCATGGCCACTACCTAAAAACCTAGGTTAATTCTTTCATGGCCCATCCTACATTCACTACTACACACAATTGTTGGATGTGATCATATCACTCATACTAGAGAACCAAAATGAAACCTAAATAAATAACCTTTCCTATCTCATGAGAACATAATTTTTTGAAACTACCTCATTTCCAATAATAATGAGGGTCACACCATCAAATGTACAATTTTTCACTCCTCGTTATATTGATTACCATATACCGCTCCTTAAGCACCACCTCAAAATGTTTTATCACTGCACATGTGTTTCTTCTCCCAATCCATGATCCTCGTCATGTTAATACCTTTCTGGGATTGAGCCTAATTAATTATTCCTTCTAGCTAACCATATACCGCTCCATGAGTGCCACATCAACAGGTTTCACCACTACACATGTGTTTCTCCTCTTGAACCATGCTCTCCATCTTGTCAATATTTTACTAGGATTGAGCTATATTATCTGGTTGACTACACCCAATCTATTTCTGATACCTACTCTATTCCAGAATGAAATTTCTCTTTTCTATATGACTTATGGGAAATGATACTCACAAATTCCATTAAATCCTTAAGTTCTTTGATCAAATGATATCACTTACTAATTCCAAAACCAAAAAGGATATATTATGGAATACTATGTATCACCATGATCTCTATATAATGGGTGTACTCTCCCATGCCACCTGATCAATGAAACCTGACCCACGCTCCTTTGTGTATCACACCATCAAACTAGGATGAAGCACCCAAAATCGCTAACTATAATCCAGATTATATCAGCTCATCATGCCAACCACATGATTAGACACCACCCAGGATCCTTAAATGTCATGGGAGACTATAAAAAACCATGATTATAAATAACATAAATGGTCTATTGGGTCAAGAAAATGAACAGGCCTTTCTTCTGAAGCTAGTTTCAATACCATGACACTCCATGTGCCTCACAATCCTTGAATAAGTACTAATGGTGATTCCCATAAATAAGGCACTATAGATTCAATATGCCTATACTATAGACTTGATATAACCTCCCTAACAACTCAAAAAACACATGGTAACTCACATACCATACTACCCATTGTCAAACATCATATACAAGCAATCAGAATCTCATAAAAACTATCATCTCTCCATGAACCAATCATTACCTAGAATCCACCTATAGGAATACATTATAATGTTTTTTAATAAAACATTAAATTACTTATTCTACATTATATATTCAATCATCATCACATTATAGTGATTAATAACTAGTGAACTGTTATCGCACTATTTAGTTATATAGAGTTTCAATCCAAGATATATAAGAAAAAATCATATACATTTTATTATTATTTTTAATAACTAATCCCATGAAATAGAAACCCACCAGGGGATTCCCACTATTGCACCATGTTTCTCATATGTCTATTATTGTCACCTCATATCACATTTACTGAGGTACCATGTCACCATTTTTGATAAGAATATAACTATAGATTCATATGACCTACCATTAGAAAAAATACATCTGCATTTCATTCCAGCTGAGTAAAATTCCACATACTTCTTGTACAAGAAAACACCATATGAGTATTTTCAAAAAACATAAACAATTAAAAAACTCATTAGTGCAAAAAATCACAGTATTTGGTCCCTACATGTCATGTTAATAATATATTCTAATTCATGATTCATGATATACTTCTCGCTTATATAGGTCAATAATAAAATACAATAACTAGCCTCTTCCAATTCGACAAGATCCAAAAATATAAATATTAATAGTTTAAAACTCTCAATAACCATGTGATTCACATGAAGTGAAAATCATATCAAACGTAACATCACAATTTCATAACATCAATATCCTCCCTAGGAACCAGGAATTCCAAATAATGAAGATGTTCTTGATGCACTAGCCTGATACACACCACAGGATCTGAAACATCTATATATCTCTTTTATACCATATCACAAATTGTAATAAAATGAAACACAGGCTTTGATACAAATTTTTAATACCCCAACCCATATCACTCTGAACTATAGCCAAACCAAACCACTACATGACCTTAGGCATGCCTCCCCATGCACCAAAGGCTACCATCTTGGAGAAAGGGCTTATAGAACTATTGAGAGGAGACCATAACCCCTATATATGAGAGTGGAATAATAAAAGAAATAATTAAATAATAGAACATGTAGGAAATAAAAATATATAAGATCATGATATAAGAAAATTAAATGTATCACACAAATTCAAATGGTTATACTCTCATAAAAGTAAATAATATAGGACTCTTTGAATACCTCATACCAATATTATAAACACCGTAGCTATCCTCCTCGAACATGTAGTTTTGTGACTCTAATAAAATTGTACCTACAACTAGTGAAAATTTATCAATTAACCAATTATTATAGTCATATGAGCAGGGTGTGAGTACATAACTCAGTCGAGCACCACCATCATGGAACATTACTATTCTATTGATGTTGTAATATGTTCATGTGAAAAGATATAATATAATAAACAACTGATTCAACTGAATAAAAAAACCATGATTAATACCTTCTCTGGCCCGACATTGAAATATCATTATGAATCTCACAATGATCGTGGCAACAAATAACACCATTTCCCCATGGGAATTCTCATATAAACCCGGTTATTCCTAATAACCACTAGCGATCCTCATGTCAGTAACCTCAACCAGTCATACCTTTGTTAGCTAGTTTCAGAGTGTCTCTAAGCATGAATATCATTGTGGGGGAACCTATATCCTCATATTGAGGATCCCATACTCAATCCTCTATCATGATGAGTGTCAGACCCTAGGGTGTCATTAGGAAGCCTGTATCCTCAATCCCTTAGACCAAACCCCACCATAGTCATTTGTCACTATTAGGTTGACGACTTCTTCCTATGAGGTGGAGGACCTAGGAAATCCTATAAGTCCATAAATGATTTATTCTTGGGATTCCTAGACAACCAAAGGGATTACCCTTTCTGTATCTTGTGGTAAAACTCTTAGGAATCCAGTATATCATGACTCCTCATCTCATCCATTACTGGTGCATCCCCTTGATTCTAGAGGGTATCATCGGCATCAATCAAGGGGATTTTATTGTATCCCATAGGATTTAAAACATATTTTCTAGGGGATATATTCCTACATGACACCTCATACATTGATTTGAATCTTGAGCATCACAGGAAATAAGAATTGTGTACAATTATCAGCATTTGAATCTCGAGCTTTGTGGGAATTTACAATGGTCTACTAATATCACCAGTTGAGTCCCAACACCCAATCATTCCCAATGGTATCACAAAATCAAAGGATTCATTTCAATCCAAATCCTTCCTATATAAATGTCTTCTCATGGATCTAATGTTGGATCCAAGGTACCGCCACATTCCATTTACACATGTATCAAATGTATCACTTCATGCATGTCAAGCGAGAAATCCACCCACAATATACCATGAGACTAGATCCTAACCACACATGGAATCCTAGGGTCTCATCTATGTTAATAGGTGATTCATGGGAATCTATAAAAATCACAACAATTATATACCCAAAAGTCAATTATCAGGCATCCTAAGAAATCACATATTAAGAAAAAATAATAAAATAAGAATAATGTATAAGGCAGACCAAATGCCCACACCCATCCTCAACATCATAGCACCATCGGTATACCTTCTCATTTCAGATTCATAGTTACACCCTCAACCATCACAACCCATAAAAACATACATTCACATATGGTAATCTATTTGAGGGGAAACCATATGGTCCACCTAGATTATCACTACTACATAGTCCTCAATGGAATGTGTCACTTGAGATTGTCTCAAGATATGTCTCAAGCCCCATTATTATGTCTTAGGCCACTCCAGACCAGTCAATTCTCTTAATCCATATCCACCCTACCTATGTCTGATCCATTTAGGATTAGCATGTCTCAAGCATTTGTACAGGGCCAACTAAGTCCATCCATATGAAACTACAACATACCCGGGGAGGTGTCCTTGTAATTGGGTATCCTCTTTGTGCATCCTCGGTAATCAGTGACTGAGGTGTCAAACCAATACACAAGGTCCATAGTGGCCCCAACACCTTTACCTTTATTCATATGATTTCATACAAGTGTAAAAATTTAGTTTAAATTTTAAATTTTAAATTAAATTATAAAATTCAATAATAATATGGATACCACCTTATGGGTGATTCCACATACACCTGCATCAATATATACATCAAGCATAAAATCCATAGGGCTATTTCAAGCTCAGGCCATCACCTAAGCACCAAACTCACTCCAAATATGCCATATTAATTAATTATAATCACATTATAAAAAATTAAATAAATAAATAAATTTTATTTAAATTTTATTCAAATAAGAAACCCCCCCCCCTAAAATTCATAGGTAAGAATAATCACCCCCGAATAGTGACATAACACATGCCAGTAACCCATGGCATTCCCCCTAACCTGAACCAAGGAAAAATCTATAATATGTGTCACAGATCCCGTTATCAAATTATTTTAATTTGAGGTAAAATATAAATAACATTTTGATGAATTGTTCCATTTAAAAGTTGGTGAAACACGGTAGGTGTATGTTGTCTCAGTACATCCTCTATCCAGGATACATAAAAAGACCCATCGAATGGGGAAATTTCCACTAAGCTTAAGTGGAAATCACCAAAACTCTAAACCAAAATAGGAAAATTTAGAACGCATTGAAAAAAATAATAGAGGAGCATGAAAATTACGTATAATCATATCAAAACACCACCAAGAACCACCCAAAATCAAGGGGAATAATATTGGGCAATATCTAATCATCGAAACTCTCATAAAAACCATACATTTTCCAGAAAAGGTGTATCAATGATCCCCTCTGTTTATTTTAAAAAAACACCCAAAACATGATGTCACAGCATGAACAAATATTTCACACCAGGGATCTCATTATGAAAGGGTTAAACCCTACTTCCTTGAATATTCGCATCCTGAATCAATGATTCACAGCATGAAGTTCCTACAGCTACTTCCAAAAGCTTCCCAACATCCCCTCTGATCCTTTAGCTTCCTCCCAAACACCTATAACACCAATGGGCCCTTAAAGCCAATTCAAAAATCGTATTTACAGAAACTAAACCCTTTTAACCTCATTCAGAGTGTAATTTATCAAAACAAACTATCTCTATAACACCCCGAGTTTTAATAAAAGATTTATTTATTTCATTTTTATTAATTCAATATAAATTTTATCGAATTTTTAAATAAATATTAAATTTTTATAATAAAAATTTCATAAATAAATTTTGAATAAATTCTAATTCGGGAATTATTATTAATAAATATATATATTATAATTAAACAACAAAAATATGTTTTAATAAATTCACTTTTGAAATTGTTTTTTAAACGTTGTATATAAATTGACATATAAATATTTTTTTTAAAACCTTATTTTAGTTTTGAGAAGTACTTTTTCAACTTTAATAAAATTAAAACATTAATGTAATTGAAATTTTGTCTTAAATTATAGAAAATAAAATATTTAATATTTATTTATAATAAGATACGGTAATAAATTAATATTTTAAAAAAGATGCTTTTCTAAACAAAGTTTTATTTAAAATAAAATTTTATTATTTGAAGTTATGTTATTATATCAAGGAATTATGAACTATTATAAATACTCATAATACATAAAGAAACAATAGAAATTATAAATTATTTTTTGAAAATTAAAAAAAGTAGTAATGTTATGCTAACATATAAAATCATGTATATGTTTTAAATATAAAAACTATAAAATTTATGTTTTGAGATTATCTTAATTAGAAAAAAAATAAATATAGGTATTTATATATATATAAAGAAATAATATATAATTTTTTTATTTAAAAAAATAAAACTAAAATGATAACCGGTAAAAAATGGAAAATGAAATAAAAAACCGAAGAAGGAAATTGGGTTTCATGTGTTTGGGACGAAGGTAGGGAGAACTCACTATGAGGGAAGAGGGAGAGGCCGAATCGAGTTTTGGCTGAGGGTTGAAAAAGACTTCATTGGAGTCAAGTTCGGATGAAGATGAAGCGACACACTCCGATGATTAGTTGTGAGGGTTATCTCTGAGTCTGATCTCAGTTTAGGGTTTTCAGTTTCGGTTTTGAGGTCAAGCGGCAAGAGGAGAGCGAGATCAGTGGTGAGGGTTCACCTTCTTCTTCATATAAAGCTAGGTATGAAATCTTATTCTAGATCTAAACTGTGATGGAGACGGAAAACCATTCTTCATCCACGCGTTGTCCTGTTTTGTTCAGAATAAGTTTTTGAAATTTTTTTTATGTTCAAATATTATATGTTGGGATGATTAGTATTACAATTTCTTGTTTTTCATCTATTTGAAAGTCCTATTTGGGTTTTAAAATTATTGAACTTGATTTCAGTGTGGATTAATACCAATTTTATTATTTTTGGATTCAATAATCATTAATTTTTTATTTTCATTACTGATATTAAAATCTGAAAACACCCTCTACATCATTTTTCAACAATTATGATTGGTTATTGTATGGATCTAGATTATTGCTTTGTGAAAAAAATCTCGACTGTAAATGATATCTTATTTATCAATTGAATTTTAACTGGTTGATTATATCTATAACTATCCATTGTTTATAAAAAAATACAGAACATTAACATGATATTTACCTTAGTACTTTGGTTTGTTTCTGTTAGGTCAACTAGGTTAGATACCCTAAGAGGGGGGTGAATTAGTGTATGAAAGAATAAAAAAATTTCCCCTATTGATCTTGTTTGAGTGTTAAGCAAGACTCTCTTCTCTCTCTTTCCTAAAGAAAAGTATAAACAGAAGGTAAAGCATGCACATGACACAACAATTTTTACTTGGTTCACCCTCACTAGGCTACATCCAAGGATCATACACTAGCGATGTGTCGATGTACCAAATCCACTAAAAGTGAACTGCTATTTAAAAAGTTCGAGATAGATCACTTTTATTCCCAGGTTCACTGCCTTTACAATGTTTAGGTTTAGCTCACTGCATTCCCAAGGGTCACTCCCTGTTTCTCTCTCTTTGGCTCACTACCGGTGGAGAGGATAACCTTCTTCCTCTTCTTTTGCTCACCACACTAGAAGGGATCCACTCACCGTTTATAGACCTCTAGGTATCTTCATTATAAATAATTAATGCATCCTTTGTTTTATGTAGATGCTCTGTTAAAGTTCAACTTTCACCCGTAGATGAATCTCACTTTGCACCGAAGGTATCGGGCAATCTTCCAGCTTTCACGTTGCCCCGAATCACTGTCATGCTTCAACCACACCTAGTGCCCTTCTCCAAGCCGGAGAACAAGTCTCGGCATGAAAGTTATAACTGGTGTGAAAGTCCACCTCAACCAATTGTGTGACACAAGTTTCTACAACTCCAAACTTTTCGCGACTCACACCCTTTTATGCCCAAACCGATATTGGCGAGCAACCATAAACTATCATGCTTCTTCAAAACCTGGAACGCAAGTGTCACCAAACCACTTGCACGACACCCCCTTCTTCAACTCAAATCTTGGGTGACTCCCTTACTTTCTCTACCAAACCACTCTGGACGGGCAACAAACAACTGGCGCACAACTTCTACTTGCGCGACCACACCACCACTTACGCGACCACCATACCTACGCGGCGGGAGCTCTGATTTTCTCTAAGTGTTGAACTCACACCGAATGAGGAGGGGTAAACCTCTACATATAGGCATTTGGACACCACGCACGACAGCGTACAAGTCTCCTCTCGGCCTGCAAGTTTCGGCACGCAAGTCTCTGTCGTGTAAGTCACTTGCACGCCCAACCCTAAAACTTGATCACCCCTTTTCACATTTCCATATTTTGATGTTTTGATCTTGAAAAACATATGTACCACAAGTTTCTTCTCCTTCAAGAAAAAGGCACACAAGTCCCTTTGCCAAAACCACTTTTCTCCATTTGTCGATTATCAGGCCCAAAAATTTGGCAAACACTAGAAAACGGCACCACCTTGTTTCTGCTCTTTTTGTACTACCTCCAGATCATCCCTTCCTTTGTCGATGTTATTGAATAAAACATGGATCGTTAACCACAACCCTTGAACTCGACATGCCACAATGAAAACCCCTTTTTCAACAATTATTTACATCATGGTTATCTTTTTCAACAATCACAACACAGATGTCACTGTGTTAATAAACACAATCACCTTAAAAATGTTTCAATGATACCTTGAAGGATTTTTTCCCAACAGTTTAAAAATTCAACGAATCTACTATTTTGGATATATATTTTTTGGTGATTCAGTTATCAATCAGGCCTTCCTCTTAAAAGATATAAACCAAATTTGTCATATAATATAATATCACTACAGTTTTTGAAGTCAATAAATAGATAATTTTTTTTCTTATTTGGGGGTATGTATTATGATATGTTGCACTCCCTATTTGAGTGATTCACATTCTGTACATACCTAATTGGGTGCTACCGCTCTCCATAATAAATTTTAGAGAAAAAAAAAGCACATGTCAAGGCCTTGCTTAGCTCCATCAATGGTATGATAAGGTTCCATTAGAGGTAAGGGTTTATTATTTTTCAAATAAATTCTGTGAAATTTCCATTTATAATTTCATATGGAAGATTATATATATATTAATCATTTTCATGTTTTGTATTTATGTTTGTGAAAGGTATTTTACAAATCAAATTATATTTCTTATAATTATAATTTGAAAAATTATATTAGAATTTTGTTTAAAAATTATTCTTCCTTATGTTCATAAATTCCCATTTGGTAAGGGAAAATATTTGGTTTTCAAATATTTAGTTCTATGAATGAATTTTATGTTCAAAGTTGATTTTGATTTCATTTTTTTTCTTTCAAATCAATTCCATTTTTTTTTTTGTAATGGAAACTCATTTCATTTATTTTATTCTTTAATTTCCATGTAAATATAAACTATATAGATTTAATAATGATGTCTTTTCAAAATTTAATTATTATCTTTTGAATGGGTTCTAGTAAGGGAATGATACATTTAATTATCGGTTTCATTAAATCTATACTTTCTTTAGAAATAAACACATACATTTATATTATTTTTAAATTTATCAATTGCAATTTTATTTTCATGGGTAATTCATGTATTCAAATATTATTAATATGTTATATATATATATTGTTAAGAATTATTCAAATCTATCAAAAGGATGGGTCTTCAATTTTATTCTAATTGAGTTTATATTCTCAAGAAATTTGAATAAGGAAGAAAATTACCTATTTGTTTAATTCAAAATCAACATGTTTTTATATTTGAATTTATCTAGGAAATCTAATATTATATTTATATATATATATATATTTACTTACATGATGTTAAATTTTATAATTGTTTTAAATAAATTATTAACCAAGTATTAATTCACATATGAAATTATAAATTAAGAATGTCATAATTTTATGATGTGCATGACATATAAAAGTCAATATTATAACCATACATCAATGATTTTGTTATCATGATATTTATACATTAATATATATATATATATATATGTGTGTGTTCTTAAAGTCGTTTTCCTTAATACTTAAGTGCATATAAAAGGAATATTGTATTTAATAATGAAATTTTGTTTTAATGATTTTTGTGTGCGACACATAATTTCTATCATTATTGAATAATTTTAAGAAGATAGAATTATATGATTGTTATTGTTATTAGATTAAACCTTCATGTATAAAAGAAATTTAAAAAATACGTATTTTAAATTTCAAGTGTGTGGATGTTTATTTAACATTCATGTGATTATGCAAAGTCGTGTATCATGAGATCTGATCTTACAAATTCGAATATATAATTTTTAGTAAAGAATATTATTTTTTTCAAACATGATTATAAATATATTTTCAAAACTAAAACACTAGTGTAAATTATATATATATAAGGCAATCTAAGAAAAAAAATTATAAAAACCGTTACTCAAACATTGTAAATATGATAGGGAGTTTGATAGTGAATCCATCCCTCAAGTGGGTAGGCCCAAGATTGCCTTCAATGTTTCGAGCGGCCCCGGTTTTTTTTAAGGGATTGCTTAATATTTTCAGGTGAATCACTGGATTAGTTTAAAAAGGTTTTTGAATTATAACTTTTTTTCAAATCATTATATTATTTTTTAAAAGTTGTTTTACAATTTTATTTTTTGGATGTATTATCCAAGGGATATTTAAACATGATTTATCAAAGCATTTCAAAACTCCTTATGGGACAATTGAATGCTAACCGTTTTATTTTAAAATGATGTTTCACAAGTATCTTAGGATATTATCATAGATTCCATTTCTTTTGGAGTTAGTGAGTGTGGAAGTGTAGTGGACAGTTGTTTTTTTCAACTCTGATAAATGTAAGGTTTTGTCTAATTCTCCAGAACCTAGATCGGTAAAAGCTCATATTTTCTGTTAAGTATTGTGTAATTGTTTATTCACTTTTATAAAAAAATTACATAGAATTTTTCATGAACTGAGTCTAGAAGAGTGGGCTTGAGTTTTATACTTGGTATCATAGGAACGGTCTAGAAAAATTTGGAGATTAGATGTTGTCGAGTCTGGGAGTTTCTCAGCAATAGTGTTTCTTTAATTCTGAAGAAGGAAATTCAGAATTTTCATAATTTTTATGAAATAATAGCGAGGGTACAATTCATTTAAGGGGGATAATGTAACACCCCATGATTTAATAAAATATTAATTTTTTTCATTTTTATTAAGATAGTATTAATTTTAAAAAATTTGTAATTCAATAATAAATTCTTATAATAATAATTTCATAAATAAATTTTGATTAAATAATAATTTAGGAATTATTATTAATAAATATATATATATTGTAATTAAACAATAAAAATATGTTTTAATAGTCACCTTTGAAATGATTTTTTTAAACTCTGTATATAAATTGACATATAAATATTTAAAAAAAATATTATTTTAGTTTTGAGAAGTACTATTTTAAATTTAAGAAAATTAAAACATTAATGTAATAGAAATTTTGTCTTGAAGACTAGAATATAAAAATAATTAATATTTAATAATAATAAGATATATTAATAAATTAATATTTTATAAATGATACTATTTATACAAAGTATTATTTAGAATAAAGTATTATTATTTGAAGTTATGTTTTTATCTCAAGGAATTATGAACTATTATAAATACTCATAGTAAATATAAAATAATAGAAATTATAAATCATTTTTGAAAATTAAAATAATTAGTAATGTTATGTTAACATATAAAATCATGTATATGTTTTAAATATAAAAAATGTATTTTTTTTTAGAATCAGTTAATTAAAAAATGAATATCGGTCATTATATATATAATGAATAAAATATATAAGTGTTTTATTCAAACAAATAAAACTAAAATGATAACTGATCAAAAAAATAGTGAATTAAATAAAAGAAGAAGAAGGAAATCGGGTTTCACGTGTTTGGGACGAAGGTTAGGAGAACTCACTGTCAGGGAAAAGGGAGATGTCGAATTGAGTTTCATCCAAGGGTTGCATAAGTCATCATTGGAGTCAAGGTTGACCGAATATGAAGTGACACACTTAGCTGAGGTGTTGTGAGGGTCATCTCCGAGTCTGAGGTCAGTTTAGGGTTTTTAGTTTTGGTTTCGAGGTTGAGCGTCGAGAGGAGACCGAGAGCAGCAGTGAGGGTTTGCCTTCTTCTTTGGATGAAGCCAAGTATAAAATATTAGACTACATTTGAACTGTAAGGGAGACGGTGAACATTTCTTCATACAATTATTGTCCTATTTTATTCTTGATAAGTTTTTGCATTTTTTTACGTTCAAATATTATCTATTGGGCCAATTGGTATAACATTTTCTTGTTTGTCATCTATTTTCAAGTCCTATTGAGTTTTGAAATTATTGAACCTGATTTTAGTGCTAATTAATATTGGTTGTAATTTTTTTTGATTTAATCGTCATCTATTTTTTTCATTACCGATATTAAAATATGAAAATGACATGTCCATCGTTTTTCAACAATTCTGATTGATTTTTGTGTGGCTCTGAATTATTTCTTTGGGAAGAAGTCTCGACTGCAAATGATATCTTATTTTTCAATTCAATTTTTCTTTATTGATTCTATCTTTAACTATATTATGTTTATAAAAAAATATGGAACATTAACATCAAATTTATGTCAGTACTTTGTTTTGTTTTAAAAATCAACAAATTTACTATTTTGGATTTTTTTTTGTTTGGTATTTAGTTATCAATCATACCTTCCTCTTAAATGATATAAATAAAATTTTAAATATAATATATTACCACTACATTTTTTGAATTCTATAATTAGGTAATTTTAGTCCTTATTCTGGGGTATGTATTATGATATTTCGAACTCCCTCTTTGAGTGATGTACATTTTGTACATAACTGATTTGGTACTACCGCTATACATGATATATTTAAGCGAAAAAAATAACATGTCAATGCCTTGCTTATCTCCATCAATGGTTTGATAAGGTTCAATTAGAGGTAAGGTTTTATTATTTTTCAAATACATTCTCTGAAATTTCCATTTATATTTTCATAGGTTAGATTATATAAATTTTAATCATTTTCATGTTTTTTATTTATGTTTGTGAATGGAATTTTTCAAAGAAATTTTATATTTCTTATAATTCTAATTTGAAAAATTATATTAGAATTTTGTTTAAAAAAATTTCTGCCATATGTTAATAAATTCTCATTTGGTAAGGAAAAATATATGGTTTTCAAATATTTAGTTTTATGAATGAATTTTATGTTCAAAGTTGATTTTGATATCTTTTTTGTTCTTTCGAATCTATTAAATTTTTAAAAAAAAAGAAAAATCATTTTATTTATTTTATTCTTTAATTCCCATGTAAATATAAACTATATAGATTTAATGATGATATCTTTTCAAAATTTAATTATTATTCTGTGAATGGGATATAGTAAGAGAATGATACTTTTAGTTATTTTTTCATTAAATATATACTTTCTTTATAAATAAATACATACATTTATTTTATTTTTAAATTTATCGTTTGAAATTTCATTTGCATGGGTAATTCATCTATTCAAATATTATTACTATGTTATATATATTTTTTTAAGAATTATTCAAATCTATCAAAAGTTTGGGTCTTCAATTTTATTCTAATTGAGTTTATGTTCTCAATAAATTTCAATAATGATGAAAATTACCTATTTGTTTAATTCAAAGTCAACATGTTTTTATATTTGAATTTATCATGGCAATATAATACTATATATATATATATATATATATATACATGTACTTACATGATGTTCAAGTATATAGTTGTTTTAAATAAATTATTAACCAAGTATTAATTCGCATATGAAATTATAAATTAAGAATGTCATAATTTTATCATGTGTATCACATATACAAGTCAAGATTATAACCATACATCAATGATTTTTTTGTCATGATATTCATAAATTAATATGTGTGTGTGTGTGTGTTTGTACTTAAAGTCAAGTTCCTTAATACTTAAGTACATATAAAAGGATGATTGTATTTAGTAATGAAATTTTTCTTTAATGATTTTTGTGTGTGGCACATAATTTCTATTGTTATTGATTAATTTTAAGAAGATATAATTATATGTTCGCTATTGTTATTAGTTTAAACCGTCATGCATAAAAGAAATTTAATAAATATTTCTTTGAAATTTCAAGTTTCTAGATGTTGATTTAACTTCCATGTGATTATTCAAAGTCATGAATCATGAGATCTGATCTTACAAAGTCGAATATATAATTTTTGGTAAAGAATAGTATTTATTTTCCAACATGATTATAAATATATTTTCAAAACAAAAACACAAGTGAAAAATATATATATATATAAGGAAAGATAAGACAAATTTTTTTATAAAAACGGGTACTCAAACATTGTAAATACTATAGGGAATTGGATAGTGAATTCATCCCTCAAAGGGGTAATCCCAAGATAGCCTTCAAAGTTTCGAGTGTCCCCATTTGTTTTGTTTTATGGGCTTTCTTAATATTTTCAGCTGAATCACTCGATTAGTTTAAAAAGGTTTTCGTATTATAATTTTTTTCAAATCATTATAGTATTTTGTAAATGTTGTTTTACAAATTTTTTTTTGGATGTATTATCCAAGGGATATTTAAAGGAAATTTATCAAAGGTTTTCAAAACACATTATGGGAAAATTTAATGCCCACCTTTTTATTTTAAAATGATTTTTCATAGGTATATTAGGAGATTATCATAGATTTCATCGCTTTTGGAGTTAGCGCGTGCAGAAGCGTAGTGGACAATTGATTTATTTTTTATTCAACTCTGATAAATGTAAGGTTTTGTCTAATCCTCTAGAACCTAGACTAGTAAAAGGTCCTCTTTTGTGTTAAGTTTAGTGTAAATGTTTATTCCCTTTTATAAAAAAAATAAATAGTGGTATTCAAGCACCGATTCTAGAAAAGTTGGCTCGGGGCATTATAATCCCCAAACAAAAAAAAAATCTATTTGTAATATTCATACTCATATGGACTTGGGGAATTAAAGAAACACTGTTGTAACTCCCCGACCCCAGTTACCCAGAGTCGGTGCATTATTTTACTACATTGAATGATTACAAGGAATCAGGTCCTGAAGGACCGATCAGTTTAGCCGTCTTGGAAAATAGATTATATACATGAATGTTATATTACACTTCATAACATACAAAAAAACATAAATAATCCTTTATTAATTTCATTATTCCCTTGTCTTAACCCTGCATATCAATCACAATACACTTCTTAGAATCCTGGGAAAAATAAAACATAGAAAGGGGTGAGATCAGATGCTCAGTAAGGATAAAAATACAGCAGAAATTTTCATAAATAAGAATAAACATTTAAGTCAATGTATAACTAAAACAAAATCCTTTTAAACTTGAACTGCAGCATAATATGGCAGAAATAAAATGAAATAATGTCATTTACTTATTCACATGGACATTCTAATATTAGAATAATCACATGCAATATCACTAACCCCTTTCATAATGATGGAATGCATAGTGTTGAACTTTAATTTCTTTGTCAAGGCCTCATGCAAAGACCTAGTGGCTAACTGTAACTGGAACCCAACCTAGAGTGCCTCTAATAACCAGACACTAACCCAGAGTGCCTCTAATAACCGGACATAATCCTGTAGTGCCTCTAATAACCAGACACCAACCCGGAGTGCCTCTAATAACCGGACACCAACCTGGAGTGCCTCTAATAACTGGACACCATCTCAGAGCGCCTCTAATAACCGAACACCATCCCGGAGGGTCTACTATAACTAAACCCCAACCTAGAACATACTAGTCCAACACATTCATCTTAACAAGAGGACGAAATGTAACATAAACATTCGTATTAAAACTAGCATACGAAATGTCAATACTTTACCCATAAATCATGATTGGTAAAAGAATAACACATCCACATTAAAACATATCACAAACCCTTCAACCCAATATGAAATATTTGAATCATGATAAATCAACTTCAAAACAAGTTTAAAATCTATTAAAGGATCTTAACATGGATGAAAATGATTTGTAAAACTCTTTGAGAGAAATACACCTTTTTCATGAAAACATTTAAAATTCATACAATTTAGGAAAGAAGTCATTTAAATACATTTTTGAATCATAGTGTTCCATACCACTTTGAAACTTTTGAAAGGAATTATCATTTTAAAAACATTAAATTCCATATAAATAAATCCTTAAAACCCATTTTGAATACATGGACATTAATGAGGAAGATTTAGAAGAATAAATATTTAAAACATTTGAAATGATGTTTTAGCAAAAAAAACTCCCTTAAAATAATCCCTTTGAAAACTCTTTCATAAAACATGGACATGGATAATAAATATGTCCCAGTAGATACTTACGTAAAAACAACCTCAGATAATAAAGAGATTGTGAAATTAACCCTTACCAATTTGGTAACTTTGGAAACATACAACCCATGAAAGAGGTATCATACAATGAAATAAACATAAATTAAAGTGTATTACACAAATAATACAATTATGGGCAGTACATACACCACACAAAAAGTTATAGTGGCAATATGGCATGAATCTCATAGGAATAAGGAGTGAGATGAAAACCCCTTACCTTGTATCCGACTTGACCCGTTCGTTCTTTAACATCCGGAATAATAAACTAAAGTTAATTTCTACTTACTTAAGAACCTTTTTAAAGTTTATTATTCATTTTATATCACTTATTACCATGTTATAAACATTATGTAATCATTTAAGTTAATAACGTTCGTTTTGTCAATATTTGGAACTTTAGTCAAAAATGAACACCTTATAATTACAAGTTGTTCACATGGTCAAAAGATCCTTATCTACAGAATGATATTAATAATGTAGATATCATATATATCATATATATCATGTATATATATATACATGTATTTATAATAGTACATATCATTTTTGGGTAAGAATGAAATGTACCGTTCATGGAGATGGTAAGTCGTACATACGCATGAACGCTACATTCATCTCTATTTCTTATTTTAATAGACATAAAACATAATGATACATAGTTATATTATAATTACAGTATAATATCATATATAATAACATTAAATCCATACTTTATATGTCCCACATATGGTATTAACGAGTCATATCACTTTGAGGGGGCAGTAGTCTGCACTTCCTCAAATGAAATTATCGCATTTAATCATAATGGAAACCATTAAGGTATGCTATAAAAGAAAAATACAGAAGCATGAAGAAACCACAAACATAATATATATCATATATATATATATATTTCCATCATAATGGCCACCATGAGAGGCTGTAGTAGGTAATTAAATAATCATCGTTTCGTGAGGCGTTAGTTTTCCATCCACAGAAACATTATGTTCTTCACCCAATAGAAGGAGGTGCATGTAATTGTAATTCAAATATATCTCATAAAAACATCCTAGTATATTTAGTATACTGTTTTTGTTATAAAATAAAGTAATAAAAAGATTTTAGGGGTTGGATAAGTAAAATAAAAGAAAATAAATTAATAGAAATTGTTACCTTTAATATGGGTAACTTCCTTTGGTTTGAACCAAAAAGACTCCTTGAAGTGCCTTTTGGAAAGGGTAAGGCTTCTAGGAGGAGGAGAGGGATGTAGCAAGTATAATTTGGTAGAGTTTGGACGAGCCTAAAGGCTCGAGATGTGTGAGGAATTAGTTAGAAGTGGTCTCTTTTTATAAGGGGGGAGGGGCTCTTTAGGAAAGTGTGAAAATATTATTTTACTGTATAATGATATTCAGTTTATAAAGGTCAAAAAATCATTAGAGTCAAATATAAGATGACACACGGTCGAAATAAAATCATCGAATAAGAATTGTACATGTTTTGGATATTATTTTAATATTTATAATCAAATTTATTTTAATCATTTATTAATGAGGTAAATACTGCATCATTGTATTTTCCTTAATAATTTAATTTATTCGATGTCTAAAACATATAAAAATATACCATGATGTATGAAATATTTCTAGATTTCCAATTAATATATATAGTCAAAAATATTACTTATATAACACCATATAAAAATTAATTACTAAAAGGTTTTTGTTTATGTCAATTTTTCCTTTACATTAAATTAATTAATCTAAAGTGTCATTATCATTCATAAGTTGCTCCATGGGGACCCAAAGTCGACCCAATGATGACCATGGTTGGCCATTACTCATATAATAATGTTAGGACATGTGTTAAGATAATTTCAAATTATTACAATATTCTTTTTACCTTGAATTTCCCTATTTACCTTTAACCGCGGTAAATAAAAGTAAAAAGTTACTATTCATCAAAAATTATTTTTATCTTATTGAACCACATTTTACTTCTTGATATTAACCATTACTCTCAGTTTTTAAAAATTCAACTCAAAGAAGCGGTAAAATTACGTTTTATGTGAATTTTCAAATTCTCTTAGGGGGTGGGTAAAAGAAAGTGAAAAGTTCAATAAAAATTTTCTATATCTAAAATTATTATAAACTAACTCCAATGAATTACAATGAACTTATATAAGTTTTATGTATCTATTTTTACATAAATTAATTTAAATAAAATAAATAATTATTTAAATAAAAAAATCGGTTTTAACCAATAACTGGGTGTTTTTCACTATTCATGAAAAATTGATGTTTCTCAGAAAAATACCAAAAATTAGGCCTAAGCTATATTTGATATTATGAATTCAAAAATGATTTCAATTTTTCCAAATTCAAAACATATAAGTTTCATTAATTAATTTATAAATTAATTCCCGTTGTCAAAACAAATAGCGTGTTTTTAAGAAATAATAACTATCAAAAGATTGACACTTGTTTATGTTTGGTTTAAATGTGAAATTACGTCCAATGACCAACATTGTATTAAATGGTAAAAATATATTCTAAATATACCTCAAAACCACTCAAATTTATAATTTATGAATATTAATTATTTTGATTAAAAAAGTTGTTTTTAATTAAAATTTAGTAATTTTAACTATTCATCAAAATATGAAAGTTATCCGAAAAGAACCAAAATTTCACCCTAAGATAATTTCGATATTCCAAATCAAAAAATGAAGTCCATTTGGAAAGATAAAATTTATAAAATTTCAAAAAGTGGGTATTACTATTCATAACAGCTAGTTTGATTGGTTGTGGTGTGTTATAACTCGATGTTGCGTACAACACACGCTACTGTATTATTCAAAGTGAAGCGTACCGTGGAATTTTGTGGTGTTACATTATCCCATCCTTCAATAAATTGTGTCCTCGCAATTTGAAATTGTTCTTCTAAAATAAAAGGTTGAAAATAGAAAATATCTTTGTGGGAAAACCCACATTGGAAAAATTGATTAATGAGGCCTCTATTTAAAATAAAGAGTGGTAAGTATGAAGGTTACCGAAAGTAACACATAATAGGGTTCCATGTAGGAAAAATATGGATATGGAAGAGAAATATAACCATCAATATCTGTTGGAGAGTAGTGGAGAACATGGCTATGAAAAGGGAAACAATCCCAAAGCTATAAATTTCTGATGATCTAAGGTACCATCTTGGACAACATTTTTGTTCTAAGTTCTTTTCATTAATTTGGATTAATTTATTTATGATATTGGATAAGATCATAAGGAGATATACTTACTTTATAATTAGAGTTTTATCCATTAATATATTTCGTTCACAAACTCATCTTTCACCCCAAAACATAATACAAGTCAAAAATACTCTATTTATCCTAATCGTATAGGGTTCCAAATATAATGAATTTATAATTCACATATCAGACCCTTTAAAAAAAGAAAATACATTATATCATCCACGAAATTCAGGTAATCCAGTGGTAGGTGATAAATCCCAATTGCAGTATGGTTGTGGGTTCGATTCCTGCAGCTTTGTCCGACGTGACGGGTCGTCACACGGTCTACGTGTTGTCCTTTTATAAAAATCCAAAAATAACCTTTCAAACTTAATCCCTTCATACCTTTAGACTTATCTAAAATACTTCTATAAACTCTTAGTCCAAAATTTATATGAAAGGTAAACATAATGTAGATCCTTTTTACCCCGTAATAGCATGTGAATACCTTCATCATGTATTTTTTTTTAAACACTGAAACATCATGAATTACCATAAAACATTATTGATTACATTCATGCTCCCTTATTCCTTATAGAATACTAGATATATTACTTCTATCCAAAAATTTTGTAAAGTCCAATGATGAAAGATCATTAATCAGTTTCAAGGTGGTCAAGAATATCCAATATAATTATTCAAATCAACCATCTCTTATTTCAAAATCACTACCTCATTATCGATACCATATTAAGGATTACCTTTCCTTAAACCATGTAATTTCCAAAAAGTTTAACTCGATGTAGAGTCACTTTTCATAGTACCATAATATCTCATATCCTAAATGAAATATTACTGCAGTACAATCCTTATTTATTTTCAGTACATCATTGATATAACACTTCAATGAAATAATTACAAAATAATAACATAATAACACTAGTCAATCCTCTTTATCTATGGTAGTATCATAATTTTATTATCATAAAATAGCATAATTTGCTGCATACTATGATTATTTGGACATTGGTTTGCGTAGTGTCCCAACTCCTTGCAGATGAAGTATTGTACATTTGAAAATGTTTTCTTACCCTTGCAATCACATACTTGGTTTCCTTTTTCTCCACACTTATAACAAACTCTCATTCCCTTCAAGAATTTAACAAGGTGATTTATTCCACATTTATCAAATATTGGAAAATCATTCTTTCCCTTATTCCCTTTATCCATATTTCTTTATACCATCCTTTTCTTATCTGGCATCCCTTCAAAGCCATAGGATTCAGAGAGTTCTTTACTATTCTTTTGATACAATTTATTCATATGATGATAATATGTGGGAGACCATTTCCTTTCTAATTTTTTTTAATACCATGAATGATATGACCCTTCTTACTATTTGGATCATACTTATTGTTGGAGTTCTCATTCCTTTTAATGGGCACCATTTATAAACAATGGCATACACTAAGTCTGTTTATGAATCATAATTCATAATTCCAAACATGTAAAATACCTAACATAAATTGAATAGTTTGTGGATATAATCCATAATCACCAAAATGTTTTCTTGGATGAGGTATATACTCATAAACCCTTCATAGAGGTTTGTAAAGAAAATGAGAATTATCCTAAGCATATCCCCCGGGAGTGTTGTAACCAAGAGTGCATCAAGGCCCGTTGTCACGCACTAGTTCCTGTTCAAGTCTAGCTCAAAGAGGTGTTTTCAGGTTTTAACCCTAGGTACATTTGTGCCAGAGCCACCTCTACCTGCTCATATCCAGACAGGGATGTATTGCTCAGAAAACACAAAAAATTTATACAATACCAAAATTCTAGGAAGTCCTTCTATAATAATCCTCAAATTCTATCTTAGGGTAATGTTCTCTAATCAGAGTTTATCTAAATATAGTTTCCAAGTTTATTGCTAAACTTCCTCTAATACCAACTGTAACACCTCGACCCCAGTTACCCAGATTCGGTGCATTATTTTAATACATTGTCATGACTACAAGGAATCAAGTCCCGAAGGACCGATCAGTTAAGCAGTCTTGGAAAATAGATTACATGCATGAATTTTACATTACACTTCATAACATACAAAACAACATAAATAATCCTTTATTAACTCTATTATTCCATTTTCTTAACCCTGAATATCAATCACAATACACTTCTTGAAATCCTGGGAAAAATAAAACATAGAAAGGGGTGAGCTTAGATTCTCAGTAAGGATAACAGTACAGTAGAAACATTCATAAATAAGCTTAAACATTTAAGGCAATGTATAACTAAAACAAAATCCTATTAAACTTGAACTTTATAATAATATGGCAGAAATAAAATTAAATAATTTCATTTACTTATTCACATGGACATTCTACTTGTCGAATAATGACATGAAATATCACTAACCCCTTTCATAATGATAGAATTCATAATGCTGAACATTAATTTCTTTGTCAAGGCCTTGTTACAAGACATAGGGGCTAACTGTAATCGTAAACCCAACCCGGAGTGCCTCTACTAACCGGACACCAACCCGGAGTTCCTCTAATAACCGGACACCAACCCGGAGTGCCTCTAATAACCGGACACCAACCCAGAGTGCCTCTAATAACTGGACACCAACTCGTAGGGTCTTCTATAACCGGACCCCAACCCGGAACATACTAGTCCAACACATTCATCTTAAGAAGAGGACGAAATATAACATAAACATTCGTATTAAAACTAGCATACAAAATGTCACATACTTTACCCATAAACCATGAATGGTAAATGAATAACACATCCACAGTCAAATATATCACAAAACCTTCAAAACAATATGGAAGATTTGTATCATGATAAGTCAACTTCAAAACAAGTTTAAAATCTATTAAAGTATCTTGACAAGGATGAAAATGATTTGTAAAACTCTCTGAGAGAAATACACCTTTTTCATGAAAAAATTTAAAAGTCACACAATTTAGATGGGAATTCATTTAAAGACAATTTTGAATCAAATTGTCCCATATAACTTTGAAACTTTTGAAAGGAATTATCATTTTAAAAACATTCAATTCCATATAAATAGATCCATAAAAACCATTTTGAATACATGGACATTAATGAGAAATATTTAGAAGAATAAATATTTAAAACATTTGAAATGATGTTTTAGTATAAAAAATTCACTTAAAATAATCCCTTTGGAGACTCTTTCATAAAACATGGACATGGATAATAAATATGTCTCGGTAGATACTTACGTAAAAACAACCTTGGATAATAAAGAGATTGTGAAATTAACCCTTACTAATTTGGTAACTTACGAAACATACAACCCATGAAAGAGGTATAATACAATGAAATACACATAAATTAAAGTATATTACACAAATAATACAATTATGGGCTTTACATACACCACAAAAAAAGTAATAGTGGCAATATGGCATGAATCTCATGGGAATAAGGGGTGATATGAAAACCCCTTACCTTGTGTCCGACTTGACCCGTTCGTTCTTTAACATCATGAACAATAAACTAAAGTTAATTTCTTCTTCCTTAAGAACCTTTTTAAAGTTTATTATTCCTTTTATATCACTTCTTACCATGTTATAAACATTATGTAATCATTTAAGTTAATAACTCTCATTTTTTCAACATTTGGAACTTAAGTCAAAAATGAACACCTTATAATTACAAGTTTTTCACATGGTCAAAAGATCATAATATCCATAATGATATTCATGATGTAGATATCATATATATCATATATATCATATATATCATATATTTACATGTATTTATAATAGTACATATCATTTTGGGGTAAGAATGAAATGTACCGTTCATGGAGACGGTAAGTCGTACGTACGCATGAACGCTACATTCATCTCTATTTCTTATGTTAATGGACTTAAAACATAATGATACATAAGTATATTATAATTAAATTATAATATCATATTTAATATCATTAAATCCAACCTTTATACGTCCCACGTATGGTATTAACGAGTCATATCACTTTGAGGGGGCGGTAGTCCGCACTTCCCCGAATGAAATTATCGCATTTACTCATAATGGAAACCATTAAGGTATGCTATAAAAGAAAACTACAGAAGCATGAAGAATCCAATATCATAATATATATCATATATAAATATATTTCCATCATATTGGCCACCATGAGAGTCGGTATGAGGTAATTGAACAATCATCATTTCGTGAAGCGTTAGTTTTCCATTTACAGAAACATTATGTTCTTCACCCATTAGATGAAGGTGTGTGTAAGTGTAATTAAAATATATATCATAAAAACATCCAAGTATATTGATTATACTTTTTTGTTATAAAGGAAACTAATAAAAAGTGTTTAGGGGTTGTAGAAGTAAAATAAAAGAAATGAAATTAAGATAAATTGTTACCTTTAATTTGGGTAACTTCCTTTGGTTTGAACAAAAAAGACTCCTTGAAGTGCCTTATTCCTAAGGTAAGGCTTCTAGGAGGAGGAGAGGCATATAGGGAGCATAATTTGATAGATTTTGGACGATCGTAAAGGCTTGAGATGTGTGAGTAATTTGTTACAAGTGGTCTCCTTTTATAAGGGGGAGAAGGGGCTCTTTAGGAAAGTGTGAAAATGTTATTTTATTATATATTGATATTCGGTTTATAAAGGTCCAAAAATCATTAGAGTCAAAGATAAGATGACACATGGTCGAAATAAAATCATCCAATAAAAATTGGACATGTTTTGGATATTATTTTAATATTTATAATTTAATTTATTTTAATCATTTATTAATGAGGTAAATACTGCATCATTGTATTGTCCTTAATAATTTAATTTACTTGATGTCTAAAAATTATAAAAAAAATACAATGATGTGTGAATTATTTTTATCTTTCCAATTAATATTTATATTCAAAAATATTACTTATATAACACCATATAAATATTAATTACGGAAAGGTTTTTGTTTATGTCAATTTTTCCTTTAAATTAAATTAATTATTCTAAAGTGTCATTATCATTCACAAGTGGCTCCATGGAGACCCAAAATAGACCCAAATATGTCCATGTTGTGACATTACTCATCCAATAATGTTAGGACATGTGTTAAGTTAATTTTGAATTATTACAATATTCTTTTTACCTTAAATTACCCTATTTACCTTTAACCGCGGTAAATATAAGTAAAAAGTTACTATTCACCAAAAATTATTTTTATATTATTGAACCACGTTTTACTCCTTAATATTAACTGTGTCCCTCTGATTTTCAAAATTCAACTCACAGAAGTGGAAAAATTAAGTTTTATGTGAATTTTCAAATTCTCCTAGGAGGTGGGTAAAAGATAGTGAAAAGTTCAATAAAACATTTTATATATCTAAAATTATTATAAACTGACTCCAATGAATTAAAATAAACTTATATAAGTTTTATGTATCTATTTTGACATAAATTAATTTAAATAAAAATATTGGTTTTAACCAATAACATAGTTTTTTTCAATATTCATGAAAAATCGATGTTTCTCAGAAAAATACCAAAAATTCGGCCTAAGCTATTTTTGATATTATGAATTCAAAAATGATTTATATTTTACCAAATTCAAAACATATAAGTTTCATTAATTAATTTAATAATTAATTCCCGTGGTCAAAACAAATAGTGTGTTTTTAAGAAATAATGACTATCAAAAGATTGACACTTGTTTATGTCTCGTTTAAATGTGAAATTATGTCCCATGGACAACATTGTATTAATTGGTAAAAATATATTCTAAATATACCTTAAAACCACTCAAATTCCTAATTTATCACTATTAATTATTTCGATTAAAAAATTTGTTTTTAATTTAAATTTAGGAATTTTCACTATTTATCAAAATATGAAAGTTATCTGAAAAGCACAAAAATTTCACCCAAAGATAATTTTGATATTCTGAATCCAAAAATGATGTCCATTATGAATGATAAAATTTATAAAATTTCAAAAAGTGGGTATTACTATTCATAATGGCTAGTTTGATTGGTTGTGGTGTGTTATAACTCGAAGTTGCGTACAACACACACTACTGTATTATTCAAAGTGAAGTGTACCATTGAAGCATGGTGTGTTACAACTGCTTTGGCTGCTCATGAATCCATGAATTTATCCATACCTGATGCCTTGTATAGGGGGATATTAATGTCCCAAAAATTATTTTTTTCAATCTCTTGATGTTTTTTAATTATGATTATATAGAAAATAAGTTGAATAGAGGAATATATAGTATGTCACGAAACTCAAAAATATTTTCTTAGTTGATTTTTAAATTGGGATAGAGAATGATAATAGAAATATGAATTATAGATAGTTATGGATCTTTTAATCATTTACTCTAAAAATATCACTTACCATTCGTTTTATTTATGAATATTTACAATATTAGGTTCTAAAAGATTATTTCCAAATGTTTCTTAAAAATAGAATATAGAAAATATCAAACATGATCTAGATATTTATATCTTCATGAAGGTAGTCATTATGATGGACTAGTCATATTTATATCAAATTTTGAATTTAAATGTTGTGACCCCAATTGGATCATAAGTTGTTTACTGATATGAAAACAGCATTAACTGATGGATATGGAGCGAGCATCATCACTGAGTTTATATTGAAGGTATTATTTTCATCAAAAATGTTATATATGTCACATTTACAATATATCTTAATGCCTAACTGTTTATTTATTTTCATAACATTGGGAAAATTGATCATGGGGATGGATATAAGTGGTAATACCTTTGTCGGGGATAATGTGACTAGGGGAAAAATTGTGTGACAACTGGTAAAATAATTTGGTTTTTTATGTAAATTTGTTATCTTTTATCTTCTTAATTATGATAAGTTTGGATTTTTATTCTTAGGATAATTTATAGTTTTTCAACAAAGAAACTATTTGTGGATGAATTTTATACTAGTTCAAATAGTTCAATGACATTCCAAATCATGGACTTGATCATGAAAGTTGTCCACATCCTCAATGGAACTAATGTCATCTCCCTCCTTCATCTTAAACCTACGAAGAACCATCTTCCACGATATCTCCCTCATACTTTCCCAGGTTTACTCATTAGCTGGTTATGGTGATGTGAAGAACGGAAAAAACTATTGTCAAACATTTTTCAATCCTCACCCCCCCCCCCCACTTATCAAGTTGGTTTATCATCCTTTACAAAGAATGTTAGAGGGTATTATAGATCAATTGTCTTGAATGAATGAATTCATACTCAATATTGAATTGTTGTTACTAATTTTAATTATTAAGGACATTACAATGTTGATATTAAAAATATACATTATTCTACATTGACTACTGAGGTTATCTGTAAGTATGGGAAATTACCAGTTTCAGATAATAAACTAGATAGTTTTGGTAATGAAATTATGGAGGATAAACCCATTTATTCAAAATCTATTAGCCCAAAATATTATTTCCTCTCCATGTTTATAATGGGAATGGTGCAATTTTTTTATTTTATGATTTCAATTTTAAATATATTACATATTGGAGGATTATATTCCATTACATGAAAAGCATCGATTCTACCGTAATAATAATGTTCCTCAATATCAATATTATGTTCACTAAAATATCTTTTTTGGTCATCTAAATCCATTTAAAAACTAGTAATGGAAAAAAATTATAAAATGAATGATTTTTAGAAATCAATAAAAAAATATTGTTTTCAAGTACTCTAGAAAATTAAAATGGAATAATTAAATCATATACTTATTGAAAAATCCATATTATTTTCTATAATATATTTTACTTTGTTTTTTAAAAATTAGAATAGGTAGGGTGTTCGTATAGACAATGCTCTTTTAATTTTTCCATTTGAGGATATTATTTTCTATTTGTTATATTCTTTATTGAATTATCATCTTTTTCGTGCACAACATGTTGAGCAGTGAAGAAGTTAGGTTTTAATTATTATTATTTTAAATTATTGATCATCCACTATGAATTGGTTCTTATGATTTCCCTATTCTTTTTCACTTAAATAAAACCCAAATATATTATATTACTAGAAAAAATATAATAACAAAGGATGTAAATGTGTTAATATAGAAATATAAAAATTTTAATTAAAAAAGTAGAATCACGTTCATGTGGTCTTCTTTTAGTGAATTGACAATTTTGCTTATCATTATTATTCTTATAGATTATTCATAATATTAAAAAACCTTAAGAAGCATGTTTTTGAGGTCATTTCATTTTGTGGGTGTTCATATAGGTGTCATAATGCATCAATTATCATCACCATACCATTTAATGATTTTAATTTGTTGAATTTTAATGGAATGCTCATGATATCTCCTAAAGCAAGAAACACACTTCATATTATCATACTTTCACGCATAAATATTCATTGAAATAAATTGATAGAATACATTCATTTACCATAACCATGGAATTAATGAAGGTACTACTATCCTGGTGAACTAGGTCTAAGATATCACTTCCTTATGGAGACAAAAAACTCTATATTGATTATGAAATCCATGTCATAACACCAATGATGCACCCAATGCAAACTTCCATAATACAAATTCAATGCCATTTTTTCCATTAATCTAAATAAGTGATGAAATTTTATACATTAATAATAACCTCATGTTATGAGTCCATTACACAAGTCTGTAGATTGGGATTACTAATGAAACATGAAACATGTGGCGTTCCTATTATTGGGTCACTTCTCATGATCTCGTCTACTCAAGATCACAAATTGTAAAATTCATTAGAAGAAGTCTCAATGCATATGATCCCCTAGAACGAGATATTCAAACATCATATGTGTCTATTCTATATGATATATCCTATACCATATGACTTATGTTTAAAAATAATGGCATTGTACCATGAGTTTCTCATTATATCCTGGTAACTACTATAGACTTTTGATCTGACCAATAATTGATGGTAATTACCAAGTAAATAGTGTATGTATAACTATCAACATTATTATTGTATGTATACATCATGCATAAATCATTGTATACATGATATAGTAATATAAAATTATTATTTTTATCGATTATGGTAAACAAAATTTTACTGTACAATGGTTGTCATTAAATAAATTTAAAACTACCATCATTTATTTTTTTTCCTGTATCAAAATATCTCACAATAATCCAAGGTCAGTTTTTAAATTTTGACCATTTCATGCACATTTTTAAATATTATTGTTTTTTTAGAAATTTCGACTACACTGCATGATGGATAAATATGAAGTATATTCATAAATATCTCAAATTAATTAATGATCATTTTCCTATAATTTAATGGAAAAATGAGGATGATTTTTTTTAATTTTTATTCACATTTTAATACTTTTAAATAATTAAAAATACAAATATTTCTATTCTAAGAAAACTGCAATTATGATTTATAATTGGTACACCTACATGTCAGAAACTAAATAATGAGTATTTGTCTAAAATTTCACAACAATTTGTATTTGATTATATTATATTGAGAATATAACCTATTTTTACTGATCTATTAATTTAAAAAATATATCATTTAGATAAAATAGGACATTAGTGTGACATGTGGTCTAACATTTCATTTATAAGTGGTGTCAAATTTTTCATATATCTGCATGAATGAATAGTTTTTTTGTCATCACCACATTTTAGTTATGGTTCTTAAAGTAGGTTTTATGAATACATATGTTATTTATGTCATGATTTATATTTTGGTAATATATATTTTTTATTCAATTAGTAATATTATAAATTAATAGTAATTAAAAAACTAACCACCTAAACAAACATAGTTTGAGGAAAAGAGATTTAGTTATAAGTGAGAACCACTTTTTAATTTACCTTCATCATCTAGCACTTCCAAAATTTTGATTCATCTCATTAACAATTTAGGAAAAAAATATTTATAACTAACACATACTATTTCTTTTACCTCCATGAATGAAATGTTTTATTCATTTTCAAAAATGTGATATGTCGAATTGTAAATGTTATTCTATGATTTCATGAATATATAATGTCATTTTCTAGGTCTTAACTCTCTGAATAATATTTATAAAGTCTTATAAATCTTAAAAAATGAACTTTTGGTTATTCTTATCTCACTACATGTCAGATTCATAGGTCATCTTTTCTTACCTTTCAAAAAAATTCAACAATCATTATGCTATGATTTCATAGAAATTTGTGATAGTTTTCTAGGTCTTGACTTTTCTTTCTTTAACATATTCCAACTAAAAATATTATCATGTTTATTGATTATATTTTTACTTCTAGATAGAACCATTTAATATGAATAAAATTTAATAAAAACGTAGGATAATGATCCTAAAATGATTTGGGTCCTTAGTAATCAATCACATTTAAATCTAATACCTAGAATTCTCAGTATGATTCAATATATATGTTCACATTGATATTTCTCTTAAAATTACATATCACAAATCAAGAATTAAAATCTGAGAAGATGACTTAATATTGATATAGAAACTTAAGAAAATTAAATTTTGGTCATTTAGATCAGATCACAAGTTGGATTGATGTGCAGTCTGTTCCTAAATGTCAAAATTTAATATTTAATTTTGTTCATGAAATTTCTTGACAATTAAAGGCCATTTTCTAGGATTTTACTCTTTGAAAAATGTTTTTAAAGGCTCAAATATTATTAAATTTAATTTTTGTTCATTCCGACCACATTAAACAACATTTCATCATACGGTCTATTCATAATTCATTAAATATCACAAATTCATTTCTAATCTATATGAATTCAATGCATATCAATCTGATGTTGAGGTGTCTTAATATATTGGGATCTATGATTTCATATATTTTTTTACAATTACTAATAAATTAAAATTAAACCATATAGGGGTAAAAAATGTGACAATGAGCTCATATTGGTCTCACAACATAGTAAAATGAACTTTCAGTCATTTCTGATATGTATGAACCAACTGCACATTTATTAAGAACCTGAATTGTTTCGTATTATTTAAAGTATCTTATGAATTTCAAATTTTTATTAAAGTTAAAAGTCACCAAAAATATTTAAAAACTATTATAGGACCCCAAACACCTTGAAAGGGTAGTGTTAATTAGGGTGTTAAATTTTATATTTTAAAGAGACAGATCTTATTCCCATGTTGGTAGGAACTTTCTAAACATGTCTGATGGAAATGAGTAGAAAAGATAAAATAACTTGAAAATATACAACACATCAATTTTACTTGGTTCACCACTAAGGGATAGTTGAAAGAGCATATACTAACAGTGTGTTGGTCATACCGAAATCAACTAAACTTCACTAGTTGTGGAAAATAGAAGTTCAAACATAGTCACTTTGTCACACACTGGCCGGGTTTGAAGCACGACTTGCACGCAAGTTATAAAACTGTGCGACAATACGCGTTTTGACTTTGTAGGCAGTCAATGTCATGTGGCACGGTTCAAGCGCAGCTCGCTCAACCACACACTTGATGGCACGTGACCCGTGTGTTTTCCCAACATCAAAAATAAGTAAATAAATTATTTAAAGGATAAGTGAAATGAAATGAAGTAAAATAAAAATAAAATTAAATATAGTTTTAGAAGAAAAAATGTTTAATAATAAAATATTATTATTATTATTGTTTTAATAATAATATTATTATTGTTCTATTATTATTATTGGTGTTTTTGTTGTTTTTTTGTTATTATTATTATAATTATGATTATTATTATCATTGTTATTATTATTATTATTGTAATTGTATTATTATTATTTTAAAAAAAATAAAAAAAATAAAGGGGGAGAACCCCAACCCGCCGCAACACCCCCCCCCCCCCCGGCCTCCTGTACATCTCCCCTAGTGCGTGACTAGCCTCCAGCACCACCCTCCTATTGTCCATCTTCCCCACACCCCTGCCTTTCCCCCCTTCTCTACGCAACCTGCCTCCCACACCGTTAGCTCTCCTTCCGGCTGGATCTCCTCTCCGGTGTGGCCTCGTCCGACGGCGCCCCTCCATGTGACGTGATCCCATCAGGCAACACCCCCTCTTCGACTCACAGCCCCCCCCCCCCCGTTTGGACTCCTCTTCGATGCACAACACCTCTGGCAGCCACCCCTCCTCACAAAGGTGCATCTGACCTCCCCTCATTCCCTACCAGTAGGTAATAATCCATTTTTGTGATTCTTATTTGGGGTTTTTATTTTTGTATGAACCCTAATGGATTGGGTCTATGTTTGGTTCATTTTTCTTGGATTCTAGGAGTTTTGATTGGTCCTTCTGGTTGTACTCTTCCTCCTCTGATGGTTTTGGTAAAATCACGCACATTTGAGGTAGATAAATCTGTATTTTTCCTATTCTAGAGCAATCTTTTAGTGCTTTTTTAATTTAAATATAATTTTTACTTGATTCACTACTTAATGATATAGCTAATTAGTCCATTATGATGTTTATGGATTATTATAACATGTCAAAAATATCTTTTTAAGTGTTTCTTGTTTATGTTTATGCATGTTAATGCCCAATTTTGTTTTAATCACCTAGTGAATTTATTGTGGTGTTTTCCTGATAGTATAATTTGTTAAAAAAATATATTTCAAAGTGATTCTTCAATTATGTCTATGTGTGCATGTGACAAATGTTTTTTCTTAAATTTCATTTGGGTTTTAAATAGTGAAATTAGATATTTTATGTGGTGTGAAATATATTTTGAAAGTGTTTTGACATGAGTATATGGTCAAAGGGAATTTTATAAATGATATGGTTATGTTTCCATGTGTAGTACTTAGAATTACTTTATAAATTTCTTAATTGATTTATTAAATTATGTGTAGTGGTTTCGGTGCCATTGGAAGACCTGCACAGATATACGAAGGTATGTCTATATATATATATATATATATATATATGTGTGTGTGTGTATTCCCTCATGGAATGGGGAATACGGGCATTGGGTAAGAGTATACATAGATATATATGGAGGTATGTGAATGGGAGTGGATGACTGCTTGAGTTAGAAAGCATTGAATGCCAAGCGTTTTCTTGGCCTGCTCGACGTAGGTGAATCCACTTTTTCTTTTCTGATTAAGCCTATTTAATTCTTGAGTGTTTTAAATTAGATCTTTAATGTGATTCGCATCTTCGCAATTTATTTTGTTAATCTACTATAGTGTTTCCAAGCTAATTGGTTTTGATAAAAATATTTTTTAAGTATTCTCCCTCATCATGTTTTATGTGTTTGTAGAAATTGTGTTCTTTAGGTGTCAAAAGTTGTATTGGTAGTGTATTATACTTTACACGCACATTCGTGATACTCTTTAATAGTCTCTCATGGTGTTTTTTTTTGTGCAATTTGTTTGAGATGTTTATGGAATTTTTTATAAACTATTTTATTGGATTATAAAATTGCTAGTAAACTGGTTGTGTTGATTATATATTTGTTTGTAACTTGTTTGGTCTATTTTCGTAACTCTGATAAATTGTTTAGTAAGTTTTACTGGTTGATTTTTTTTGGAAATGGGGAAATTTGAAATATTCTTGACAAATGTATTTTGTTTTGGTCCTTTGTGTGGATTTTATGAAAGGTTTGAAATGTTGTGCTCAAGGGGCCATTTGGCTGTTTCATAAGACTGTGTGTTTTTTCCTTAAGATTTTGAATCATTTTACTAAAAATGCAATGGAGTCTTTGGATTTAAAGGCCCTTTTGTATCTTCCAACTCAAAGGTTATGTTGTGTTAACTTTTAGAATGGTTTGCGTTTGGAAATTGTGTGTGCCTGGTCAATGTTTTAAATGTTTTTTTTAGAAAATGGTTTCGACATGGATGTGAAATGATGGCCTGGTTGGCACTTTGTTAATGTGAAATGATTGAATGTGTATTTGGGGGTTCTTCTATCTAGGGTAACACTTTATGGGTGAATGCATAGGAAGTGTCCGTGT
Organism: Viscum album; assembly: GCA_963277665.1. NCBI lineage: Eukaryota > Viridiplantae > Streptophyta > Magnoliopsida > Santalales > Viscaceae > Viscum > Viscum album. The sequence goes on from OY728126.1 coordinate 309,200,190, forward strand.
TTGAGGTAGGTAAGTTCGGTGAGATGAGTCACGCGTGCAAGGGCCCCTACTTAGTATTATTATAACAACCATGGATTCTTGGGTGTCTTTTAGTTGATTGAGTGATGGTTTCTTATCAGCCCTGATTAGACGGGTTGGTACCCACAGGTAGGTATAGAGGCCCGATGGGGAGTTCTACTAGTTTCTTTTTCCGTGAGGGCAGGCAGTTGGTTATAGACATAGGAGTTTCACCATACTTCGGTAGGTGGTTCTGAACCAAGTACGTATAGGGGTCTTATAGGTATGTTTAGGATCACCCATGGTTACTTAATTATTTACTTTTCTTGTTTACTTTCTATTGCACTTGTTTATTTTTAGTTTACATTGTCTGCTAATATTATCCTTGCACAGCTTCGGTATCACCTGTTTGGTTTTTGTTTTCAAATGATATTTGGTTTTGGAAAATGATTTTTATTTGTGTCGGACTTTAAAATGGATAAATGACCTTTGTTTTATTAAAATGTGAAAAACCCTTGTTTTTATATCTGTATTTCAAACTAGCATTAATGGACTATTTCATAGAAGGAAAGATGTGGATTCTGTGGTGTATTCCTACTAAGCATTTCAGTTCTCACCCCTACGTTGTCTTTAAGTTTCATGTTTTCATTGGCACTGGATCACTCTCAGAGCGAACTTAGTTCTGAGATGGGTGGTGTCCTAATAGGTCACATGGGGGTATGATGAGAGGTTCTGTTTATTTATTTTTCCAATGCTAAAATTTAGTTTTATTGTTATGTTATTCATGTTTATTTATTTATCTGTTTAACTTTTTTTCTTGGGCCAAATCATTCCCAACAGTTAATTTTTGATGCCCGACACTGGTTTCCATCCCATGGGGATCGTGAACGCCCCTCGGGACATGTCGCAGACTATCTCGGGTGACCGGTTCTGAGTCGATTTGGGTTCGTTTGTGAAAAAATGGTATTATAGGATTCTCTTGTTGTTTGGGATGTCTGGTAGATGGAGATTAGGATTTCCGGGGCTCAAGAGGTAGGTTGTGGGTATGTGCCTGATCACCACTGCTCGTGGCATGTCCTATGTTACCAGTGGTAGTCTGAGTTTTGAGTATTTTTTCTTTGTTTTGGATTGAGGGATGACAATAGAGGTGACTCGGTGTAACTTTGTGACCCCACATGGAGTAGTGGCCCATGTGGAGCCTAGGTTCCCGGTTCAACGTCCTCTGAGGTCATATCTTACTTGGGGCTTGTCTCACTACCACGTCACCGGGTTGGGCATAAGCACTAGTTCTTTATTTTGATTGTTCATTGTTGGTTGTGCTTTGTCTTGATTGTGGTTGGTGATAGTGTGATTTCTGGAAATAAAGGAGGATTTAAATTCAAAGGGATCTTTCTCTAATGGTTTTAAAAAAATAGTAAAAAGGGGATTTCTTTCAAATTGTTTTGAAATTTGTGAAGTGGTTTCTTAAAGAGGAAGTGAATCGGTTTGGAAAATTTTTCTTATGTTTGGATTTGGTAAAGGAATAGAAAGTGAAAACCTTGGTATTCCTTAGGATCATTTGTATATGTGTGGGTAGACATGTGAAGTTCATTTTGACACATACTTATTAGTGATTTGAGTTGAATGGGATGAAGGCTTTTGCAGCGGTTATAAGGATTCCATGGGTGGGGTTTTGAAAATTAAGGATTGGATTGATTTTTTCTAAAATGGACTTGAATGAAAAAGTTATATCATGACTTTTTTTATCATGAAAAGTGGGTTTTGCCTATGTTTGTATATGTTTGATTTATGAGTTTGTAACCCTTGGCTTGGTGTGTTGCCTTTGGTTGTGTTTAAGCGTGTTCAGGATTCCAGGTCGATTGTCTCAGCTCAAGCTGTTTCTTTTTATTGATTTTTGTCTTGATGCCTGTTTCGATTTTGTTTTTCATTTTGTTCTGAATATTCCACCCAGAAGTTCCCTCAGAATTTATTAATGAGTATTTCCCAATTCTATTTTCTATTGGGTTTTTCTTGTCCTTCAAGGATTTTAGGGTCCATTAGGGGAATTGAAGTGGTTTTAGGGGAGTAAAACGTGTATTTGGGTGGTTGGGGACCCCTGAGTTTGTTAGAGTTCGTATTTTCTTGGGTTTAGTAGAGGTTCCAGTCTTGGACTAGTGGAGGTGGATGTCTCATCATACATCTATTTGGGATTATGTGGGAGGTTTTAATGTCTGTCTTCATCCAATTGATCATACCTGAGGAGGTGAAGGAAAAAATAAGTAAGAAAATGTCTGTAGTTAACAAGGCTAGTGGTTGGTGAAGTCCTATGTCGGACGCTTTCAGGACTTGGCATTCGGAGAATGAGTGCTTGGAAAATTTGATGTTCATCGTCATTCGTGAGGGTTCCCCATTTTGCAAGAAGGGTGTACCAGAGGAACTCATTTATGAAGAATCCCTTTCATCGGTGTCGACTTCAAGTTCATCATACCACCTTCTGATGTGCCATATGGAGGGCCGGTTTTGGAATTCCAAGACGCCTTGTCGCATCCCTACGAAGCCTTGTCGTCATTGTGGCCATTTAGGTAACTGGGGAAAGTTATGTAAGAAGAATCTTTAGAGGAAGGAGTTCTTATCGTGGGTTCTAGTGTCTGACTGTGAGACATAATATGCTTCATCCATCAAATCCCCAACCTCATGTCTAAGGGTGAAGCTCACACACAGTCAGGGTGTCAGAGGCATGTGATACCTTTACTTGGATCTTTATCCTTCATCTTGGAATAGAGACATCTAGGGTTTCCTTGTTCTTGTTTTCCTGTTTTTGTAAGTTCATCCTTTATGGTGATACTACGATGAACTTATTCTTCCATGACTATATTAGTTGTGTTCTTTTGAATGTGGCCACTAGAATCATTTTTTCGTAAATGTTTATGTGTTCCTTGTGGGGGTTGATCCTAGTTTTATTAGTGATCGTTTGGAGATGTGAATGTTGGGAGTTTTTGTCTTGTGTTGAAATTTCCAGGTTTTAGTGGAAGCGTTGTCTCACTGGTATAAGAGATTTAGATGTTTTGTAAGTTTTAGATCGGTGTGGGGAATTCTTAGTTCTGGCAGTGTTCTTATAGGGAGTTCCTAGTTTCGGTGCCCCAGTATGCTGGGGTGCCTTGTAGTGGTTTTCCATTTAAATCTCAATGGTCATGTTCAACTCATGTGGATAAGTTGGTAAGTTCAAGTTGAGAGTTCTCACGTTATACCCTCCTTGGGGTGGTGTATGTGGGTTTTAAAAATTCTGTGTTAGTCGAGTTCTTATGGTGGGTAGAACTATCCTGTATTCTCCCCTCATTTTATGTCATGGTTTCTTCATGATCGGTCGGGTGTGACTTTTGGAGTGAATTGTCAACCAGAGGTTCTTGATTTTCCTTTTGGATTTATTTAGGAACGAACTCAAGCATTTTTTATCTTATGACTTGGTGACTTTCTGGGGGCAGAAAGTGTCTGTGGTGGGGAGAATTTTCACACCCCAACCGGGTTTGACGTGCGACTTGCGCGCGAGTTATAAAACCGTATGTCAACATGCATATTGACTTTGGAGGCGGTCAATATCAAGTGGCACGGTTTGAGCATAGATCGCTCAACCGTACACTTAACGGCACGTGAGTCGTGCGGTTTTCCGACATCTGAAATAAGTAAATAAATTAATTAAAGGATTAGTGGAATGAAATGAAGTAAAATAAAAATTAAATAAAATAGAGTTTTAGAAAAAAGAAATTAATAATAAAATAATATTATTATTATTATTTTAATAATATTATTATTATTATTTCAATAATAATATTATTATTATTTTGTTTGTGGTTATTATTATTATTATTATTATCATTATTATTGTAATTGTAATTATATTAATATTAGTTTGAAAAATGATGGGGGAGAACCCTAACCCGCCGCAACAGCCCCCCCCCCCCCCCCCGGCCTCCTGCGCGTCTCCCCTGGTGTGTGACCGGCCTGCAGCACCGCCCTTCTCATGTTCATATCCCCCAAGCCCCTTCTTTTCCCCCCTTCTCTGCACAACCCGCCTTCCACACCGGTGGATCTCCTTTCAAATGGACCACCTCTCCGGTGCAGCCTCTTCCTACAGCGTCCCTCCATGCTGACATGACCCCATCCAGAGACACCCCCTCTTCGACACATAGCACCCCCCCCCCCCATCTGGACTCCTCTTCAGCACGCAACACCTCTAAAAGTTACCCCTTGTCGCGGTGGCGCATCCGACCTCCCCTTTTTCCACACAGGTAGGTATTAATTTGTTTTTGTGATTCTTCTTTGGGGTTTTCATTTTTGGAAGAATCCTAATGGATTGGGTCTATGTTCGGTTCATTTTTCTTGGATGCTAGGGGTTATGAATTGTTCTTCGGGGTGTACTCTCCCTCCTTCGAAGGTTTCGTCACAATCACATGCCATTGATGTAGATGAATCCGTATTTTTCCTCTTCTGAAGTAATATTTTGGTGCTTGTGTTGCATTAAATATTATTTTTTCTTGATTTCTACTTAATAATATAGCTAATTAGTCCATTATGATGTCTATGGATTATTATAACATGTTAAAAATATATTTTGAAGTGCTTCTTGTTTATGTTTATGCATGTTAATGCCCAATTTTTTTTATTCACTTAGTTAATTTGTTATGGTGTTTTCTTGAGAGTATAATTTGTTAAATAAATATATTTCAAAGTGAATATTAAATTATTTCTATCTACGCATGTGTCAATGTTTTTTGGTTAAATGTCATTTGGGTTTTAAATAGTGAAATTAGATATTTCATGTGGTGAAAAATATATTTCCAAAGTGTTTTGACATGAGTATATAGTGAAATAAGATTTTCTAAATGATATGGTTATGTTTTCATGTGTGCTACTCAGAAGTACTTTATAAATTACTTAAGTGATTTATTAAATTATGTGTAGTGCTTCTGGTGCCATTGGAAGACCTATGCGCATATACGAAGATCTGTATATATATAGATGTGTATATCCTTTATGTGTGTATTATCTCATGGTGCGGGGAATACGGGCATTGGTTAGGGGTATACATAGATATCTATGGATGTGTGGGAGCAGATGACTGCTTGAGTTAGAAAGCACCGACTTCCAAGCATTGTCCTGGCCTGGTCAATGTAAAAGAATCCTTTTTTCTTTTCTGATTAAGCCTATTTAATGCATTGGTGTTTTTAATTAAATATTTAATGTGATTCACATCTCGGAAATATATTTAGTTAATTTTTTGTAGTGTTTCCTATCTAATTGGTTTTGTTTAAAATACTTTTTAAGTATTCTCCCTGATAATATTTTATGTGTTCATGGAAATTGTGTTCTTTACATGTCAAAAGTTGTATTCGTAGTGTATTAAACATGACACGCACCTTTGTGATACTCTTTAATAGTCTATCATGGTGTTTTTTTGGTTTGTTTAATTTGTTTGATTAGTTTATGGAATTTTTTATAAACTTTTTGATTGGATTATAAAATTTCTAGTATATTGGTTGTGTTGATTATATAATTGTTTATAACTTGTTTGGTCTATTTTTGTAATTGTGATAAATTGTTTATTATGTTTTACTATTTGCTTGTTTTTTGGGAAATGGGGAAATTTGAAATATTATTGACAAATGTATTTTTGTTTGGTCCTTTGGGTGGATTTTATGAATGGTTTGAAATGTTGTGATCAAGCGGTCGTTTGGCCATTTCATAAGACTATGTGTTTTCCTTAATATTTTCAAATATTTTACTAAAAATGCAATGGGGGCTTTGGAGTTAAAGGTTTGTTTTACTCTTCTAACTCATAGTTGATGTTGTGTTAACTTTTATAATGGTTTGTGTTTGGAAATTGTGTGTTCCTGGTTGGAGTTTTAAATGTTTTCTTTTATAAAATGGTTTCGACGTGGATGTGACGTGATGGTCCGATTGGCACTCTGTTAATGTGAAATGATTGAATGTGTATTTAGGGGAACTCCTACCTAGGGAATTCTTTTGTGGGTGAATTAATAGGAAGCATCTATGTTTGGGGTAGGTAAGTGCGGTGATATGATTCATGTGTGCGAGGGCCTCCTACTTACATGGTATTTTTATAACTACCATGGGTTCATGGGTGTCTTTTAGTTGATCGAGTGATGGTTTCTTATCATCCTTGATTAGATGGGTTGGTACCCACTGGTAGGTATAGAGGCTAGATGGGGAGTGCCACTGGTTTCTTTTACCTCGAGGGTGGCCATTTAGTTATAGTCTTAGGAGCTTCATCATACGCTGATAGGTGGTTCCAAACTGAGTGCATCCAAGGGTCTTCTTGGGATTTTTAGGATCACTCATGGTTACTTAATTATTTACTTTTCTTGTTTATATTTCGTTGCAATTGTTTATTTTCAGTTTGCACTATCTAATAATATTATCTGTGCACAGCTTTGGTATCACATTTTTGGTTCTTTCTTTCAAATGAAATTTGGTTTGGGAAAATGATTTTTCTTTATGTCAAACTTTAAAATGTAGAAATGACATTTTTTTTTAAAAATGTAAAACCCCCTATTTTTATATCTGTATTTCAAACTAGCATTAATGGATTGTTTCGTGGAACGAAAGATGTAGATTCTGTGGTATTTTCCTAATGATCATTTCAGTGCTCACCCCTACATTATCTTTTAGTTTCAGGATTCATTAACGTCAGATCACTCTCAGAGCGAACTTCGTTCCGAGTTGGGTGGTGTCCTAGAAGGTCACATGGAGGTATGTTGAGATGTTATGTTTCTTTATTTCTCCACTGCTAGATTTTATTTTTAATGTTATGTTATTATTTTTTATTTATTTATCTATTTATCATTTTTTTCTTAGGCCAAATCATTCCCAACGGTTAATTTTTGATGCCCGGCACTGGTTTCCATCCTGTGGGGATCGGGAACGCCCCTTGGGACATGTCGTAGACTGGCTCAGGTGACCGGTTCAGGGTTGACAGCGGTTAGTTTGTGACACAATCCCTGTTAGGCTTACTAACTTTTCAATGTTTTAATGATAACACACTATCTCCCTTGTAACAATATCATTGACTCTCCCTAGATCACTATTTTGGGGAAGCCTCACTTAGTTTAACGAATTGAATGTCACTTTAGTAGATTAGAATTTAAGTCTTTTCCCCTGACTAGCACCAGATTCTTCTGGAATCGAAGTCCTAAGTAGATTCTCTTGAAATAATTGTTCACTTGAACCAAATTTTCAGAAACCTCTATTCACAGATCCCCTTCACAAATCTCCTTTGCGATGCTCACTACCTTTGTGATGAAAACAACCTTCGCAGAACACTATGTGATCACAGAATGACCAATCATCGTGAAACACATTTTTTCGAGATACCTAAGCATTGGTTAAGACTAAGGTAGTTTTTTCATGATTTTTAGGCTCACTTTGAATACCAAATTCATGAAGCTCTTATCCTTTGAGAACTTATATCAAGTAATCCTTTTTCCCTAATTATCTTCCTATCAAATGAAGTGGGGGTAGACTCATATTTATAGTCTTGGACCTTCGCGATGCTCCCATGCCTTTGGAGGATTTTTATTGAAACTAAAAATAATGTTCACAATCCTCCTTCACTCGTGAAGCTCTAGTGTAATTTCTCATAGTCATGAAGATTACCGTCATCCCATCACGCCGTTCGTAATTCCTGTTCAAGATGCCCTACATCTTCACAAATATTATCCTTTAAGAAACCTAGACTTTTTGAAACCCATGGCTTTACCATATTTACGAATATTCAATTCCATAAAAACAAATTTTTCAATTCTTTCCCCATCCTCCTAATTTTGGGCCCAAAAAATTGGCAAACACTGGGAAATCATGCCACTTAGAATAATGTAGTCGGATTTTACTATATGATCATTGTAACATCTCATTATCATTCTGAAATGTATTCCATAAAACCTTGTCATGTTATCTCATTTTCATTATATCCTTGAGCCTTTGTATTCCATTAAATTAACACCCATGTCACAAGTTGATGTTGATTGGAATTCATAAGTGTTAAGGCTTTAATCCAAGACTTAACTTAACTAGGATTCTAATATCAATCATTACTTGATTGTGGTAGTGTATTTAAGGTCCCAATAATTCATGGAATCCATACATTAAACAAAATATGTCATTAATCCATGACATGTTAAGTCCAACATACACAATGTTAATTCAAAGAATACTCATCAAGAAAAAGCTCGCAATCGCTTAACATCAAAAAATTATAACTCACCCCAATGAGAGATTTACTCATCCATTAAGATATTTATTAATTTGGTAATATATTTTTATGGTGATGAATTATAAATAGAACAAAAATAATAGGATAAGAAATGATTTGTGCGTCGAACACACACACACGCGAAGGGTGGTAAAAATTAAAAACAAAATTTAGATTGAATGAGAAAGAAAAAGAAGTGAAAGGGTTTTAACTTGATTTAAACTAGATTAAGAACATTAATATTAAACTACTGGATTTGGATTGGATTAAGATATATTGAATAAGAAACTTGCATTAAAATAGAATTACAAAAACAACACTTACACAATTACAAATGAAGAACAACACAAAAGTAAATGAAAACAGAGAAAGGAGGAAGGCTATCTCAAGTAAAAACATGAGTATTTAAGGTCCTCCCAAGCCTTTTTCAAGGCTTTTGTCATGCCAATATGTTCTCCCCTCTTCTAAAATTCCAACCCTTTTGAAAGGAGAGGAGGGGATGTATTTATAACCCAAGGTGGTGGATTGTTTGCATTCCAAAACTATTCCTCCACTTGGATAAACAATTTGGACATCTATATAGATGAATCTCGAGATATATCCTTCTTCAAAGTTGTAGATAATAAATTTGGTCGACTAATGTCAAAATTTGGAGGCATTTGAAATTTTGGGGCCAATGTTATGGTCGTTTGATTAAATAATAGTAATCTGTCCATTTCAATCAAGACTTTTTCAATGTCCTAAATGTGAACGGATTTTTTAATATGAATATGCCTTAAAATCCAAATTATTTCTTCAAAAAAGTCATCCCTATATTTTTCCTATTTCACACTGCAAAATATCAGATTGATTTGATGATTAGATCATGCGAAAAGTCAATTTTGGTGTGCTGATTTCATTTCCCGGACAGAATGGTTGGATGGACTTAAAAGCTTTATTTGGGCCCCTTATTCTTAGAGTTGGGCCCTGAAATTTTTATCCCTGATTCTTTTGGATCATCAAAAACCTATGGTGGAGTTTAATAAAATTTGGGTCTAGGTGTTTAGACCAGTAACTCAATCATCATGGCTTGTCAAGTTTCATCACAGATTCTTTGGGTCTTCTTGTGTGGACCATTTGACCCTCCAAATGGACGATTTGTCCAAAGGTACCTTATAATTAAATGTTTTAATTTGAGTAAGGAACCCTAAAAAATTAAAATCATGACATTTGGATAAGTAGGGTGACAGATATTATTAAAATATTAAACAGACATGAATCTGGATGAATTCAAATAGTTCCCTAAAATTATATTTAATATTTAATCATTAATATTTCACAAAAATTATGCACATTTCATATAAAATAAGTAAATAGATTATATAATTAGTTATTAAAATATTAATAACATCAATTTTTTGCATGATAATTTTGAAAACCTCCAATTCTATTGAATTGGGGTGCATTTATGGAAATTGGTTGATTTAAATTGTCTAATTTAAATTAGAGTTTGGATTGAAATAATTCCAATTAAATTGTTGATTTTAATTTTGTGAATTAATTTTAAAATTATGGAATTGTTTCTGAATGGATTTCAAACTTGAAAAAATGGATTTAAATGTTTTGATAGAAACACAGTGGTTTTATATTATTGAAGTGGCATGTTTTTTATTAAAACCTGTATCGGTTTTAAATGAAAGATTATAATTTAAATGTAAGAATGGGATTTAATTTAATTTTAAGAAGTCTTAAAATAAATTTCTCATCATTTATTTTGTATGATAACATGAAATCCTTAGGTAGTTTTTGAGATATATGGACACACTCTACACTATTACAATGTTCTAAAACATACATGGAGTAGGTCACATCCCCGATGGGATGGTGATGAGTCTCCCTTGGACAGTGTCGGGGGTGTGGGTATACATATTTTTCGGGGTTCACATAGAGACTGTGGAGCCCTATAGTTGTAAGTATTAACATACCTATTTGGAAGATGACCATGTTGCTTTCTTGTTATCTATATTTGAGATATAAATGAATGCCAATGTTGTTTAAAATGCTTTACGTTCCTGCTAGATTTACATAAAATATTTTATGTAACAATTTTATTTAATCCATTTTTTTAGAAATATGCCATCTTTGTAAAGCCTTTAATTAAAGTATATTTCCATAATTTGAACTATATAGCATGATTTTTTTAAATATTATTTGAAATTGTGAACCTATCTCTTCAAAATTAAAAGAATTTTCTTTGGTTAATCTATTATTATAATCTGTTATGGAATCTGTGGTGAGAACCTACTTGGATGTTTATCCCACACCCTACTTGTGCCTTCAGGTGTTTGTAGATTATCTTCTTCCAGGTTTGAACAAAGGGAAAGGATCTCTTTGAGGTGGAACCAACTGTTGAACCATGGTCTTGGTGAGTTGTTCCCTTAAGGACTTGGGATGTGATTTCCTATTTTGGTACTTGGTATGCAGTACTTTGGGCTTGTTTATTTCTTGTTGTATTCTGGTACTTTACTCCTAATGAAGTATCCTTTGATATGAATATTGTCTTTTTGTCTTTTTCTTATTCATTTTTAGTGTAAAAATCATTCCCAATTGCATGTTTTATGATGTAAGGTGCAAGTCGCGGACCCATGGGGAAAGGGAATGCCCTTCGGGATATGTTAGGGTTGCGGTTAGCAGGTTACCAGGGTCCCAGGACTGTTTCATGACAATCACTCTCCTTGAAATCTCCCATATCATCCTAGTAAGGATTGACAACAAATAAAAACCAAACTCGATTTCCAGTCGTGAAGACCTTAGTTCCAAAAACTATGCAAACATGTTTATAAATCTATGAAACAATTATTGAAGGAATATTAAATCAATTGTAAAATGTAAGAATAAACCGCATGTTAATCTAATCCCAATATTTCTCAATATCAATCAAAATATTATCTCACCTAGATATTTTTAGTAAAACAAAATATCAGCTATCGTGTAGTCAAAACTGATCAAATGATATTGTTTAATGAATGTTTTTTAAATACTATAAAAATGTTTCAAATGCGCTTTTAATTATTCTGAACTCGCCACATGTTGAATTGATGAGATGACTATATCAACAAGTCCCAAGTTATTTGAAAAAAATTACTATGATTCAATAATAATATGGGGAACTTATCTTAATTTTATACTTTTTACAATCATTTTTTTAATTTTAAATCCATAAAAAACAATTTTGATCATTCCAATAAAACCACCTATGGAATTGATTAATTGTAATTACCTATATATAAAATATTAAATGAAGGTTGTTTTCATGTGATTTCATGATGATCAAAGGTCGTTTACTAGGTTTTTACCATTTGACACATGTTTTCTAATGATTTTTAAATCTAATAATATTTCATTTTCAATCATTGTAACCACAATGTACATCAAATTGATACGAGATCTATTCATACATGTCAAAATTTAGTCAAAAATATTTTTATTATGATTCAATCATAATTCAAGATTATTTACATGGTTTTGACCATTTTATGTTCAATAAATAAAAACAAACTATTGTCCATTTTTACTAAACCACATGTTGGACTAATATGATATATTCTTATATAACAAAAATTAATAAGAGGTATTTTACTTAAAATTTCATGACAATTTATTGATCTAACCATTTTATAAACATTTTTAAATAATTTTCAACTCAATAAAACTTATTTTTCATCCATTCTAACCACACTTCATAAAGAATTAGTATGTGGTTTATTCATATGTGTCAAAAATTGATCAATGATCATTTTTCTATGATATCAAAAAAAATTGGGGTCTTTTTTATGGTAATTCTAACTACACTGCATTATAGACTAACATGAGGTGTATTTTTACACGTCAAAAATTAAACATTGATCATTGTCTTATGATTTTATGACAATTCAATGTAATTTGGTAGGTTTTTACCCTATGATGCGTGTTTTGAAAGACATTAAAATATAATAAAACTATATTTTTTATCATTCTAACCTCATTACATGTCTGATTGATGTGTGTTTTTTTTAATACTTATCAAAAATTAATCAATTATAATTTTCCAATTATATCAGTAAAATCAGTGGTAATATTCCATATTTTATATATTTGATGAATGTTTATTGACTTTAATATCAATTATAATGAACTTTTGGTCATTCATTACGAGCTGACTGTGAGTCGAATTGATGTGAAGTCTATTCCTACCTATAAGAAATTAAACCGCAAGTCGATTTAATGTGTGATCTATTTCCACATATTCAATATTGGATGGTTTTAGCATCCATGTTTTTTTTATGAACGTTTCTTTTTAGAAATATAATCATAAATGATTATTGAATTTCATTCATTTATTAAATTGAATATTTATATAATGATGTATCACATTAGTTAATTAAGTAAAATAGAAATTTATGGTTTTATAAAAATGGAAGCTCAGAGGTCGAGCGACAACTCATCATGTATAGCATGGACACGGGGCTCGAACCCATTATTGAAGGATGAAAAGGGTGCATCGCCTTCTATTAGCCTACGGGATTCCATACATCCATATATTTTCCTTTATATATATATACACACAAATATGTCATTTATTATATTAAATATTATTTAAATATATTGTTTTATATGTTACCTACATTCCTTTTATTAATAGTTAATTTTCACATCATATGTGTAACTATGTTATTGTATTTTAATGGTAAAAAAACTATGATGCATGTTTTTATTATGATTAAATTACAAAATATAACCATTATAGGTACTATAAAATTACATCTTATTTGAAACATGCTAAAATAAATTTTTCAATATAAATAATATATTATTATAAATTTATAATTTATATTATAGTTTATTTACTTTCTAAATGTTTTTATTTTTTCTTATTCTGTGTATAGTTTTTATTACATTAAATTTTTCATTTTAGATTTCTATGTACCATATTTCATAATAAAAATTCAATAGTTATTTTATTCATTAATTGAGAACATTATATGTAATGAATGGCCATATCTAATAAAATACCCACTACTACAAAAAGTAGACACATTAGAATATTATTACATTTCATTAGAACGTTTCACATCATGTGTTGATGTCTACTAGTAATGCTAAGAATATTAAAGGTATATAAACATATAAGAATATTAACTTCACTAAAAGGAACTACATAATCTTGAAATATCCAATAAAGATATCTCTAGTCAAAATAGCATTAAAAATAAAGAGAAACACTAGGAAAATGATAAACATGATCAAAAGATGTTTCATATCAATTGTAAGCAAAGTACTGAGTGATGAAGTGTGAATGATGGTATCTTTATAAAGTAATTTTTTTGTTTTCCATTATGATTTCCATCCAATATTTTTGATGGTCATTATGACCACTATTCAATAATACAATTACTCATTATTATTGTTGGTTATGTGGGCACAATTAAGTGTCTATAAGGATTATTTTATTATATAAAAGAAACTATCTTATTTGTAGAGATTATAAATACACTCAACTAAAATTTGTATTATGAGAAATATGTAACTTTTATGTAATGTTTATTTTCTTTAAAATATCCTATAAAAACACATTAAATGATAATAATTTCCTAAGTAATTTTTATAATGGCTAGAATGTTTACTAAGTTATAAAATTATTAATTTTTCAAAAATATTTTTTCTGTTTAAGACTTATAATTCTCATAATTAGAAAAAAAATCTAAAATTAATTTTTTTGACTCAAGACACTAAAAATATCTTAGGGATAATTTTTAGGAATTTTTTGAAAATGTTGATTTTTTAGTGAAAATGTGAAAATTACTATTTTATGAGTACTATGATTTTATTACATCATTATTATGTGAGAATGATTAAAAAATTATAAAAAAATTATTCAATCAAAACATTATTTAATAATAAAAATAATGAATTTAAAAATAGTTATATTAATTTATAAATTTTTATATTATATTATTGAAATAAAAATATGGATTTTGTAGGAAAATAGTTTTACTAGATTCTATACATTTAATATGTTTTTTAGAAGGTTATATTTGAATTTCAATTGATTTTAATGTCAACTAACTCACTTTAACTTGTTAATAAGTGAGAAAATTAGTTACTATTAGTTGCATCTATGTTTGGATGGATTGTAAAATAAAATAACCAATAGTGTTGGGCCCTTTAAGGTTTCTCTCTTAGAGGGTAATTTGTCCAAAATTGTAGGAAGATACCTTGGTTGTTAGGGCTCGGATCTGTGTGGATCGACCCATTGTGTGGTTTCAAAGACTTAAGTTCTCAGAGAAGGCTCAGAGGAAGTTTGGAAGAGTTCTTTAGTGGAAAGCTAGAAGCATATAGGCTACACGACGTGAACAAGGCATACACGACATGTACTATTTCGGGTTTTTAAAAAATAAAATAAATTCTGAGGCGAAGGGTTTTTTGGCGGATCCCAACCTCAAGGCAGTACATGACATTAATGGTAAGTACAAATCATTTACTAACCCACTGCAATGTGTTTTAAAAACATTCAGTCATTTGGTTTTTCTAAACTCTACGACTTCACCTCTTTTCTCTCTCATTTCGGGTGACCCAACACCTCCATCGAGGGCGTTTTAGAGATCCCTTTGATGATAATTGATCTCAAGCTTCCTTCTTTGATCCTTCTTTGATATGATGTAAGATCTACCTTTTTTCCTGTGGTTTCTTCAAAACTATTTCTCCTTTTTCTCTTTTCCATGAGATTGAACTTGTTTTCTATGGTTCTAATAGTGTTTTCATGATTGTTGGTTGGTGCGGTTATGTCACGGCATCCTCGGGTGGATGCAGTTTTCATGGGGGGGGGTAGTGGTGATCCGTTGTGTGGACCGTTCTCATGCAAAGAATGTCAGAAATATTTTGAGGTAAGGGATTCATTACTTCTCTAATCTTTTTATGTTCAATTATAGAGTTATCATGATTTATCCCCTTGGATCACAATGAAATTGACCTAATAATTATTTCAACTAGATTAAAGAATTGGTTTCGATAACATTGCGATGTTTTTTCTTTGTACTGTGAAAACAGTTTTCCTCTTGATTTTTTAGATAGTGTGAGATCTATTCCTTTCTTGTTTAGCATGTCATTCTTGATGTAAATTGGTAAAGAACTCAAAGTCATAATTAATTGTAAATTGATTGGATAGAGATAAGAGGCATGTTAATGAATCCAGTTGTGGTAATTTGATGTTAATCAAATTGATATAGCAATCATGTTTAATTGAATTGATAAACCGGGTGCATGTTGATTCTTGTTGATGAAATAACTAAAGGCATGAAAAATTAAATTTCTTAATTAATTTTTGATAGATTTTGAAAGCTTGATGTTTAGGTTTTCCATCGTTAGAACCTACGAATTAATGAATCATTTAATTCAAAATTAATTAAAGAACCATTTGTTTGATAAATGATAATGTCTAGTATGGTTTAGAGTTTCACTCTTTCTTATAAAGTCTAAGCTCCTTATTCTTGGAGCTGTGAGTGCTCATTGCCTGTGAAGGTTATATGCCTTACTTGGGTCCAAGAGCCTAGTTACTTTGTTGTTTATTTTCCTACTGCTTGTATTGTGTTGTGAGACTATGATGGCTGATCCTGGAGGGTTGTTTTGTTATGTAGGGTAGGGAGGCCCAATGTTCATGTCATCAATTGATGCCTATAGTGGTTAGATGCATCGGTTTATGCATGAGGGTGTCAGGGAGTACACCATGGATGATGGAATAGGTTGAAGCTGGGCTTACCTGTTGATATGAAAGTGGTTTCTTGTTGAATCTGTTATTTGTTTATCTGATTTACTTTCTCCACTACTTGAGGTAGCTGGTCTTGCTTACCCTCCTTCCAAAATAGGTGAAGAAGAAAGGGTATTCCATGTGCTTTCTATGTTAAGCCTCTCAAGTATGGATGGGTCTATGCTCCTACTATAGGTGATAAAGACTTGACAGATTGTCCATCTACTCACCGTGTTGATCCCCCTATTTTTGGTAGCATAGAATTCTTTTCTAGAATGCCTGGAATTATGGAATATGATAATGTTGTTATTAAATTATTGAATAATTATGTTGAACTAATGGGGCTGGAGCTTACAGGGATGCAATGCCGAGGTTATACTTTTGAGATGTTGTAGAACTGGTTGGGTTATGCCTTGAGGGCATGGATCCTTGTTGTGATGCTAATGAAATGTAATGTGGAAAATGATAATGGTTAATTAATGGTTAAGGAATTAATTAATGTAAAGTGAAACTGATAAAAAACGATAGTATTATTTAAATAAAACACTTTAAATGGTTGTGTACTTATATGATATCTAGTCTTAATAGTGGCACTCGGCAGTCTGAGAGACGTTATCTATAGTTGTGTCTAATACTAGGTTTTTCCCGTAGTGTGGTTGTGAGCTATACTATATCATGTATTTTTTGTGTTTCTATACACTACCCCACCATTTCTATTAGGGTGACTGACACCCTAGGGATTCTGAGCCCTGGGGTTGTTTTCCCCAACATCCTAGTGGGAGGATGGATGGATGATTCCCCCTTTGGCCCCGCTCTCTTCTCTTGGTAGTTACATGTGCTAGTATGCACAGTAGTTAGTTTTCTCCATATATGTGTGTAGAGGGATATAATGGATTGTGGTTATTTTACACACATATATTCTGGATATAGTTTTCTATGGACTACTAAAGGAATAACGTGTATAGGTTGTGATGGCTTCAGTATTCATACTCAATGTATGGGATGTAATTGCTTGAGAAATAATACACGATGTTTGATACATGTTATATGGGATGTGGTGGCTCTTGGAAATCACTTGGTTACGTATGGTTGTGTGGATGGTTTGGTACTTCTCCCACGTGTCTCTGGGAAAGATTTTTGTTGCATGAGGTGCATGTTGTGTTGTTCAACCAGGTTTCTTCGGGCTATCCTTTTTGGAGATAGATGCCCAGGATGTTTGTTGTTGGGGAAAAGCGGAAAACCCATGGGAAAGTGGTAATGAGGTACACTAGATATTTTTTCTTATATTATATACTCTTGTATGAAATACCTGGTGAGAGTATCCTTGGTGAGGATGGGAACATAGCATACCTGTTTAGGTGACAAGTTGGTGTCACTTGTTGTTCATTTTGATTTAGCATGCTTTCATTAATTTTGAATGAGAGGCTCTGGGGAGAATCCTACTGAGTATACTATTATACCCACCCTATGTTATATAAAAAAAATTCACATCACTTGAAGAGGGTTAGAGATCAGGCTGGTTACTATGAGCTTGCGGTTTGCAGGAGTTGTTTGGGCTTTGTGGTCGCTGACGTTTTTACTTTCTTTTGGTACTTGTAGTTTTCCATTTCAGTTGTATTAGTTTTGTATGAAATTATATATACATACATGGGTTTCATTTTTATTGTAGTCTGAGTAGGTGTTGGTTGGTGTATGTATTATCTCTCTCTTTCGCGTGTGTTCTCTTAGAGGGTAATGCCTTCCATCTGTGAGTTGTGATACCCTCAATGCTAGTCACCAACCCAGGGCCTACAAGAGGTGGGACTTGAGGTTCATTATCTCCCTTGTCACATTACCAGCCGAGAATGGGTACACTTTATGGGGAGGGGGTCATGACAGTGTGTCACGACCCGTCTTCGGGGCCCGTGCCGTGACTACCCCAAGCCCGCCTTCCATAGGCCAGGGGCTGGCGACTAGAACCAAAGGCGTAAAATCCCGATAACTAGGAAGGCATTGCCTTTATAAAAGAAAACAAGCACCCCAGAGTACAAGCGGAAGAAGTAAACACTAAGTAAAAACAGATTACAACAGTAAGGGCAGAAAGTAAAAAGGGGCCAGAAATACAAGCCCAACTGTAAAGTACTACTCGAAAGGGAAAACAACAACTGAAAAGTAAAGCTGTTACGCCGAGCTGTCCACTGGAAATCCCACCTGAAGGGTGGGTACAGATAGCTCCTCTTCTCCTCAGGTCCCGCCGTCCGCTCCGAGTATGTCTCGCCGAGTGGTCCACCTCCGGGTACCGCCTCGTCGTCACGTCCACCTCTGAGTACCATCTCGTCGTGAGGTCCTCCTTCGGGTACCATCTCTTCATATAGTCCACCTCCAGGTACCGTCCAGTCCTCGAACACTCGACCTCTGTCAGCACTGCCCGTCGTCTGCAACCAACACAACGAGGTGCGGGCATAGCCCGTGCAGGGGTGAGTATAACGATACTCAGTAGGGACCCCGAGACCCTCATGGTCTCACTAAACCAACAAGGATAACCACAAAGAATATCTCAACAGATAACCTCTACTTAGGTATATGCCCATACATATACCTAAGTTATCAAGTAACCCATCTCAATCATGAAGAAACACAAGGATTGTGAAATCAACGGATAACCACTACCCGGGTATATGCCCATACATATACCTAAGTTAGCAAGTGACCCATCTCAATCATGAGGTAAACACAAGGTCAAAAGTCTCAGCTCAAACCAGGATTTTCATTATCGAAACCGTAACTACTGAAGAGCTCTGTCTCTGGAGTGTACAGTGGTCATGTCACGACTCTGAGGTACTGCTCACTAACCTAAGACTGCTGAAGAACTCCACCCATCGAGTATTGCGGGCCAGCTGCTACAACCAAGCGCTCCCAGGTGCCGCTACAACCAAGCGCACCTCTGTCGTGGGTCTGCCGCTACAACCAAGCGCTCCCATGTGCCGCTACAACCAATCGCACCTATGTCGTGGGTCTGCCGCTACAACCAAGCGCTCTCATGTGCCGCTACAACCAAGCGCACCTCTGTAACACACCGAGTCGTTCGATCAGCAGTCGTCGGGTCTCAGCCAGCTACACGGTCTCCGTACTCCGCACGCTCGTCACTGGGAGGGTCCGCTCTGCGAGCTACAGGTCGATACTCAAAGTATCTCAAAGTCCCATGAAGAAGTATCTCAAAGGACCGCCACGTCATAGGGGTCTCAATGCAACAGACGGCACGTCAATCGGACGCCCGGTCTGTGAGTTATTAGCCTTTTCGTCCCAGGGGCCCGGTTGGTTTCGTGAGCGAACCAAACCCGGCCATATCCCAATTGTACCCCGAACTCTCATAGGGTAAACTCATTGAGACCGTTTCTCAACGCGATCACCAACGCCGCTGACGGTTCGTCAAACGGACGTTCTGTCAGAAAGATATCAACTTTTCCATTCCAGGGGCCCGGTTGGATTTTGGTGCGATCCAACCCCGCCACTGTCCATCTGCATCCAAAACTCGGGCGGAGGATGCCAAAAGTTCCGTATCGTCAACAGAAACTCAACGCAACAGACGGCGCGTCAATCGGACGCCCGATCTGAGAGTTATTGGCTTTTTCGTTCCAGGGGCCCGGTTGGATTACGGTGCGATCTAACCCGACCGCACTCCGTCGGCATCCAAACCTCGAGCGGAGTAAGCCAAAAGATCTATCTCACTTAGAGGAATTCAACGAAATAGACGGCGCGTCAATCGGATGCCTGGTCTGTTATTTATTGGCATTTCCGTCTCACACCCACCCTGGGAAACTTCCCAAGAGGTCACCCATCCTGATCACTACTCTAGGCCAAGCACGCTTAACTATGGAGTTTTAACCACGTAGGCTCCCGAAAAGGAAGGTGCACCTTGAGTATAGTATACCGAAATGACCGTCTCGATCCAAGGATCACGTTGCCGCTGACGGCAAGTCGTTTGGAGGCTCGTAGCCCAAGATACGGGTATTTGACCAAACCGCTCGGTAACTGGGGTTTCGGGCCCGGGCCGTCCCGGCCCGCGACCCCCCGGATGGCCCGAACCGGGTCGACCCGCCCCGGACGGGGTCGACCCGGCCCGACACAGCCCGGCCCGGCCCGGTGCGGCCCGGCCCGGCGTGGCCCGGCGCGGCCCAGCGCGGCCCGGCCCGGCGCGGCGGTTCCGCGCACGGCAGCGCGCTGGGCACGCTGCCAGCCTGGCCGAAGGCCGAGCTAGCTGGAAACGGGGGGCCGCCTGCCCCCCCTTTGTGAAACCGGCCCCCCTCATAATGGGGGGCCAAATAACTGCCCGGGGGAATTAAATTCCCCCGGTTTCCACTAACCCGGTCGGCCCGACCTGGCCGACCGGCTTCTTGTCAACATGACCGGCAAGGTCCAGTCCTCTTCCGTCTTCCAGCACCGGCGGCCTGGCTGGCCGCCGGTCATCACGATCCGCTGCGGCATGGAACCGGCCGCGGCCTTCGTCATCCGGGGCGGTGCGACGGCACCGCGCCCCTCCGTCGCGGCCCCGCTCCGGCCGCGGCGTCTTCGGTTTCCTTCGACGCGGCGCGACGGCGTCGCGTTCATGATAATTCTTTCCACGGCACGGCGCGATGGTGTCGCGCAATAATTTCCGTGTGATTCCCGCATGGTGCGACGGCACCACGCTATCTCGTTTCATCCGCAAGAAACATTCAAGAACAAAGGAGGGGGGGTTCGGCCGTGTTTGTGTGGTCATGTCCCCCTCTCGTTAGACGATAACACTTAATCGTTCATCCTCAAGTTTGTCATGCTAGAACCAAGAACAGAAAATAATGAAATAAAGCAACAACAAACCCCTACTAGGATATTTGACGTCGCACGTCGGGCGTCGCTGAGAACGGCGTCACGGAGAACGATGTCGCGGAGATCAGACGTCGATTCCATGGATGTTGGGGTACGTCCGAGGAGGAAACGACGTCTCCTCGCTTGTTGCGGAGATGAAGAAGGAAGGCACGTTGTCATTGGAGAGTTCCCTATGTCGGTGTCTTCTCCCTTGCCGTGGAGGAAAAAGAGGATGAAGAACCGTGATCACCGAGTCGTTCTAAGTTGAGGGATCGATGTTCTTCGTCGGAGAAGAACCATTCTTCACGGAGAGGAGGACGTTCTTCAACGAAGAAGGAGCTTCCTTCTTCTATCACACAAAGGCTCTTTCTCAAAAATCCTCCCACCACAATTCAACCTCCAAATAAAACAAGGTTTCCCCTTATTTTATTTTAATCATGCCATGCATTTTAAGTTCAAAATTCAAACACTTAATTGATTAAGAGTTTCAATAACTTAATTTAAGTGCTAGTTGGCATGAGTTATGAGGGAGAGAGGGAGAGAAGGAGTTTCAAAATAAAGAGGGAGGTGAGGAGTTTCAAAATAAAGAGGGAGTTAGGGGGTTATGGGAAAAGTGAAGGGGTGGGGTTCTTGTGGGCCCCACCTCACCTTAAATCCTTCCATGGGTGGTTAAATCCAAGTGGGTCCCACCCCTAACTCCCTTACATAGGTTAAAACCACTTAAGAGAGGGTCAAGTGTTGTAACATAACACTTAATCTACTTAACAAGAAAATAAAAATTGTAGATAAGTTATAAATTAAACTTCCACAATTTTTATAATCTTCTCTCGGATAAATGCAACTCCGGAAATGGTGTTCTTAAGAAATTACCGGCGCTGCGGTTCCATCGGTGCCCTCAGAATTCGATTCTGGGCACCGGTTCAAAAGATAGAAATTTCCGCTCGCTCGTTCACTGAACGTACCCGAGCCAAACTTCGGAAATTAATTCCGGGCACACCGGGCCTCGGAATCAGGCGCCGCCAGAAACTGCGTTCTTGTAAAATTACAAAGAAAATTAAGAAAAAAAGATTTCCTTGAAATTCCCGGATCTTTACATAGTGTGGTATCAGAGATATGGTTGAGGGGTCGGATGGAGTTTGGAGTTAGGCATAGGTGATTTTCCATGGGTTGGTAGGGAAATAGTGGCAGTCAAGTTTAGAAAGTTTTTTAAAAACTAGAGACTGGCTAAGACATAGGTATTTAGGTCCCCCCTGATGCACAGACCTTTAAGTTTGAAGTGTCTACTAAACGAGGTGATACTGGCTGTAGGGTAGAGTCCTAGGAAAGGGTCATGCATCATTATTCATTGCACCTGTGTTTGAATGGGTAGACCATAGGATAGGTTAACCTAAAATGAATAATATAAAACAATTAATTAATATTAATGTCTTACATATTCTAGTTTTAGGATTTCTAACCTGTAAAGACCCGTAAATTTCAAGGAAAATTTTTTCTTAATTTTCTTTGGAATTTTACAAGAACGCAATTTCTGACGGCGCCTGATTCCGAGGCCCAGTGTGCCCGGAATTAATTTCTGAAGTTTAGCTCAGGTAAGTTCAGTGAACGAACGAGTGGGAATTTATAACTTTTGAACCGGTACCCGGAATCGAATTCTGAGGGCACTGATGGAACCGTAGCGCCGGTAATTTCTTAGGAACTCCTATTCCGAAGTTGCGTTTTCACAGGAGGAGTCGTTAATAAATTTTGGCTTAATTGAGGAATGAATAAAATTGTGAGACAATTTTATTTCTTAAGTCTAAGGTAGTTTTATCCTACATGGGGAAGTTGGGGTGACACCTAACTACCCATGTGAGGATAAATGAGAGGATAATGTGTGGTGGGGCACACACGAGCCCCAACCTTTTCAAATTCCCCATAACTCCCTAACCCCTTAAACTCCCCATTAAACCTCCCTTGTAATTAAGTGAGTGACTTATCCTCTCCTCACTTCCCCTCATTAAATCATGCCAACACTTATTCAATTAATTTAATTAAGTATTTGAATTTTGTATTTTGAACCCATGGCATGTTATAATAAAATAAGAGGAGCTTATTTTATTTTTTTGGGGGTTAGTTTGGTTTTGTTGTGAAAAGGGTGGAGAGAGCTCTAGCGTTGGAAGAACTTCATTCTTCAACAAATAACGGTGCCTCTTCGACGAAGAACACGAAGAATGTCTCCTCCGCCATTGAATCACGACGACGCCATCTTCTTCATCGTTCTTTAACCGAGGCAAAGAAAGGGAAGCGATGCCCACGACATCTCCAATGACGAGTACCCATCATCCTTTCTGACGCATGAGCATGAGAATTGGGAGTGTATAACGAACGCGGCGAAAGACGAACTTCATCGTCTTCTTTCCGCAACACTGTCGTCGATCGATGAATCAAAGGTAGGGAATTTTTTATGAAATATTAATGAACCCCATGCTACTTCCTTCTAAATCAAAGAACGCGGATCGAATAAACATTAATTTGATCCGCGAAGATTATGTTGTGGGTTGGGATTTTATTTTGGTATTCTCTTATCTTTTGAGCAAAGAACGATGAGCGCGGACCAACCAATTCCGGGTTGATCCGCAGATCGTTCGTACATGTGGATCGATGTAGGGGAATTTATTTGGTGTTCTCTTTTCTTTTGAGAAAAGAACGACGAGCGCGGACCAACCAATTCCAGGTTGATCCGTCGATCGTTCGTTCATGCGAATTGATGTTGAGGATTATTGTTTTTGTCCGTGAATTATTTCTTTGTCGTACGTCGACTTCTATTAGACGGCCGCTTGCTATCATTATAACAGGAGGAGGTTGGACCACACGAACACGGCCGACCCTCCACCCCCCTTGTTGTTCTAATTTTTTGCGGCACGTGAAAGGCGGCGCGGTGTCGTTGCATCGCGCAGAAATTATGAGGAAGGGATAAGAAGCGCAGTGTCGTCGCGTAGCGCCGATGAAGTTGAAGAAGCCATGGCACCATCGCGCTGCACCGTAAAATGGCAAACGAAGCTGCACGGGCATTGTGGGATCCTCACAGTGAAGGATAGGTCCCGGGAGGGCCATTGGCGAAGACGGCACAAATTTCCGACCACCGGAACCCATCCGGTGGTCCGCGGAACAGCTTGTCGGCGCGCCTCGCCGGCACGGCGGCGCCGGAAGCGGGTGGCGGTGGCGCCCAGCGTGCCGCCGGAAGAAGACACCGCGGCTGAAGCGGCTGTGGCGGAGCGCAGTCCCGCGACCACGCGGGACCGGAGGGGGGCGGCGGGACGCGGCCGACTGTCGCGTCTGCTGGTACGGGCGGCCCCACGAGGGGCCGCGGTTCTTCACGCGGGGGTAGCGCCACGCTCCACTCCGCTCGGCCGTAACCGGCCGAGCCGACCCACCGGCCGGGTCGGGCCACCCCGGTCGGGCCAGGTCGCTCTATCCGGGTCGGACTCGGACCCGGGTCGGTCTGGGCCCAGACCCCCCATTTCGGATCACTTTCGGTCAAATGCCCACATCTTGGGCTACGGACCTCCGATCGACGCACCGTCAGTGGAGATGCAACCATTGGATTGAGACGGTCGTTTCTGTTTATTACACTCAAGGATTCATAGAACTTTGGGTTCGGTCGGGTTGGTTCGGATACGAAACCAACCAGGTCCTCGGAGCGGAAACGCTTATATCTTGAGTTCCGGACATCCGATTAATGTGTCGTCGACTTTGTTGGTTTCCTATTGAAGAGACGGAACTTTTGGCTTTCTCCGCTCAAGGTTTGGAAGCCATCGGAGTGCGGTCGGGTTGGTTCGCTCACGAAACCAACCGGGCCCCCAGAACGAAAAAAAATCCAATAACTCACAGACCGGGCGTCCAATTGACGCGTCGTCTGTCTCGTTGAATTCCTATTGATGAGACGGAACTTTTGGCATACTTTGACCAAGGTTTGGATGCAGTTGGAGTATGGAAGAGTTGGATTGTAACCGAAATCCAACCGGGCCCCTAGAACGGAAAAGCTGATAACTTTCAGACTGGACGTCCGTTTGATGAACCGTCAGCGGCGTTGGTGATCACGTTGAGAAACGGTCCCTACGAGTATACCCTATGAGAGTTAGGGGTACAGTTGAGATACAGCCGGGTTGGTTCGCACACGAAACCAACCGGGCCCCTGGGACGAAAAGGCTAGTAACACACAGACCGGGCATCCGATTGACGCGTCGTCTGTTACGTTGAGACCCCTGTGACAAGGCGGTCCTTTGAGATACTTCTTCGTGGGACTTGTGATAATTGGATTATCGAACTATAGCTCGTGGAGCGGACCCTCCCAGAGACGAGCGTACGGAGTACGGAGTACGGAGACCGTGTAGCCGACTGAGACCTGACGACTGCTTGACCGACTCAACCTGGAGTGAGTCGACTAGCCCAAAGGACAGAGCACTAATTTGTTTGGGTGCAGACCCATGGCGGACGGAGCACTACCTGTGTGACAGTGCAGACCTGCGGTATTCGTCCGGAGAGTACCTCTGCAGGCTACTAGGGGGTGTGCACTAATGTGTTTGGGTGGCATACCCCGGCGGGAAGCACTACTGTGTTTTAATGGATGGCCCGCGGTACTCGACAGGTGGAGTACCTCAGCAGTCTTAGGTTAGTGAGCAGTACCTCGGAGTCGTGACAGGACCACTGTACACTCCAAAGACGGGGCTCTTCAACAGTTACGGTTTCGATAATGAAAATCCTGGTTTGAGCTAAGACTTTTGACCTTTGTGTTTGCCTCATGATTGAGTTGGGTTACTTGATAACTTGGGTATATGTATGGGCATATACCTGGGTAGTGGTTATCCGTTGATTTCACAATCCTTGTGTTTCCTCATGATTGAGATGGGTTACTTGATAACTTAGGTATATGTATAGCATATACCTAAGTAGAGGTTATCTGTTGAGATCTTCTTTGTGGTTATCCTTGTTGTATTTAGTGAGACCTTGAGGGTCTCGGGGTCCCTACTTAGTATCGTTATACTCACCCCTGTACGGGTTATTCCCGCACCTCGTTGTGTTGGTTTCAGACGACGGCAGTGCTGATGAAGGTCGAGTGTTCGAGGACTGGACGGTACTCGGAGGTGGACTACACGACGAGTCAGTACCCGGAGGTAGACTACACGACGAGTCAATACCCGGAGGTGGACTTCACGGCGAGACGACACTCGGAGGAGGTTGACGGGCGAGAGCGTTGTGGAAGATATTTGTACCTACCCTTCAGGTAGGATCCGTGGTAGACGATCTAGAAGCTACGCCATTTGTACCTACCCTTCAGGTAGGATCCGAGGAGGACGACCCAGGAGCTGCTTCCTTTCTTACAGCTGTTGTCTTTTTCTGTTGTACTTTGTTCAGCTGTAGTTGTACATTCTTTTGGGTTTGTATTCTGGCCCATTTACTTTTCAGCACTTTCTTTTGTACTTATTTTTTTTCTTCCTCTTGTACTCTATGGTGTTTTGTTTACTTATATAAAGGCAATGCCTTCCCAGTTATCGGGATTTCCGCCTTTGGTGCTAGTCGCCATCCCCTGGCCTATGGAAGGCGGGCATGGGGTAGTCACGGCACGGGCCCCAAGGGCGGGTCATGACAAATTGGTATCAAAGGAGTTCGGTTCTACCACATAACTTATGACTCTAACTTTTTCTTTTCTATGAAGCAATAGTGTTAAGAGTACCGAGTGTGGTTTTCAGTTCAGGGAGTCCAGTGTTGGTGTGGGTGGCCGACGTATCCATACACCAGGACCCTGACAACTGATTTTTGACTTTGTGCATGAAAACACCGATTGCGTGTGTGTTTCCAGAAATTTTTAAAGTTATCTCAAACCAGGTCAGCTCAACAGGTATAAATGTTGACCGTGTCGCATATGTTTAGGATTTCTCCACGCAGACAGTCAGTTGGAGTTCTGAGAGAGTACTCGATGATGGCTCACCGAGCGAAGAGGCTCTGGTGCAGGGCCCTTTTTTACTATGTTGGCACCCTTAGGTGGTGTACCAGCAGCACCACCACCTGTTGGGCAGCAGATGCCAACAGCTATACTAGCAAACTGTGCACGCTGGTAGAGCGTGTTGCATGAGTTCCAGCAATAGAGGCCTCCGAGGTTACGAGGCGAGACAGTTTCCCAGATAGCAGAGCAGTGGCTGGAGGCGATTGCTAGAGTTTTCCACCTAGCTGAGACATCAGTAGAGTGGATGGTGGACTTGGCCACTAGTGATTTCTAGTGAATGAACATGAGGATGGTCCGTATAGTGATGAGGCTTCGGTGCGTGGACCGATGCCTGAGATAGTGCCTTTGGGTAGTGTGTCTGCTATACATCACTACTTGTTGGTCAGCAGTTACAACCGGTGGTACCGGTAGGTGACACGTGTAAGCTTACTGCCTTACATGTGATCTAACTTCAGATACCTTCAAGTTCTGAGGCGAACCTGATGCATAGGCGGCTGAGGACTGGTTTAAGGAGGTGGCCGAGAGTTTTCTAGAGCTTATACAGTTTCGGCGGGACGACGTGTTTATAGCTGAGAATTCATCGAGGCGTACCGAACATATCGGGTACTCGATGAATGCGTTTCGATCAGTGCAAAAGAGCTCGGACCTCTGAGCATGGTTTGTTTAAGGACTTCCGAGCCAACAACTTTTCTCTATGAATTCCCACTTAGGCTAGGGTGATAGAAGGAACCTTTGTGGTTGAGAATTCTTTGCTGATCGAATACAGCCAGAGAATGTTAGAAGTTTGGAAAGTAGGAAACTGATGCCAGTCTCGGAGACTTGGGCGTGTAAAATGTTTCACGAAGAGGAAATTTTAAGGACAGATGAATCTGCAGAGCAGCAGACATGGAGGTAGAGCTAGGAGAGCAGCTTGTGGTGGTGTACATTTCAACATGTTACCATCACCCACCTTTGTAGTCCCCGCTAGACTCAGGGAGTTGGAGAGCAGGGAAAGAGAGTAGCTACTTGCGGTCATGGAGTGCGACCAAAAAGGGCTCTACGGATGATTCGAAGTGTGGACTTTGTCTTCTACTAGCTGACGTAGCCACAGACATCGAAACGAATCATCCCTTCCTTCCATGAATGTATTCCCAGACCTAGAGTTTCCGGTTAAGCCGTTGACTTGACCCTCACGTCTGGAGATACATTGGGAGGAGACTCGATAGTCACACTTATGCCGACAGTGTGATATGACCCTTGAGGTGAGAGTCTCGGTTGGGACCTCTTGGTGGCAGCGTCGAAGCCTTACGGCGTTAGTTTGAGTATGAATTTGGCAATCACTATTCATAATCAAATTGACAGTATTAAGAAAACGTCGGGATGGTTTTTCCTTGGTCGGCGAAAAGGAAACCCTGGCCAGCACAAGTTAAACTCATGCACGGGAGGGTGCGACCGATCACTCTTGAGTCGGCCAACCTTACCCTCGTGGTAGCAGTCGTTTTTAGTTTCAGTTCTAATCTAAAAAGGGAAGACCTCTAGAGTTTGAGGATGGAGACCACGTTCTTATACAGGTCTCACCTCGACGAGGTTTACGGATATGTGGCTAAGGTGGCAAGTTATCTCCAAGGTTCAACAGACCTATCTAGGTCCCCAGCAGGGTAGGCGAGGTGGTTTACCGCTTCACCATTCCACCTCAGTTGCACTAGGTGCACGATGTTTCCAAGTATCTCAACTAAGGAGATACGTTCTTGATCCATCACACATCATCGACCTTAGGGAGTTGGACGTCGATGATAGGGAGACATGCACGGAGGTTCCAGTGGGGATCAAGAATCGACAGGAGTAGATCCTACAAGGACGACCGATTCCTCGGGTGAACTTTCTTTGACAGTACGGGAACCTCCAGGTGAGCACGTAGGAGCAGAAGACTCAGATGCGTGCTCTGTACCGCTTTTGTGACCCTAGTTTGTGTTGAAGCTTTACGGGGATGTAAATCCCTGAGGTGGGAGTAATGTAAAGACCCTGAAATTTCAAGGAAAATTTTTTCTTAATTTTCTTTGGAATTTTACAAGAACACAGTTTCTGACGGCGCCTGATTCCGAGGCCCGGTGTGCCCGAAATTAATTTCTGAAGTTTAGCTCGGGTACGTTCAGTGAACGAACAAGCGGGAATTTCTAACTTTTGAACCGGTGCCCGGAATCGAATTCTAAGGGAACCGATGGAACCGTAGCGCCGGTAATTACTTAGGAACTCTTATTCCGGAGTTGCATTTTCACGGGAGGAGTCTTTAATAAATTGTGGCTTAATTGAGGAATGAATAAAATTGTGAGACAATTTAATTTCTTAAGTCTAAGGTAGTTTTATCCTACATGGGGAAGTTGGGGTGACACCTAACTACCCATGTGAGGATAAATGATAGGATAATGTGTGTTGGGGCCCACACTATCCCCCACCTTTTCAAATTCCCCATAACTCCCTAACCCCTTAAACTCCCCATTAAACCTCCCTTGTAATTAAGTGAGTGACTTATCCTCTCCTCACTTCCCCTCATTAAATCATGCCAACACTTATTCAATTAATTGAATTAAGTATTTTAATTTTGTATTTTGAACCCATTGCATGTTATAATAAAATAATGGGAGCTTATTTTTTTAAGGGGGGGTTAGTTTGGTTGTGTTGTGAAAATGGTGGAGAGAGCTCTAGCTTTGGAAGAACATCATTCTTCAACGAAGAACGACGCCTCTTCGACGAAGAACACGAAGAATGTCTCTTCCGCCATTGAAGCACGACGACGCCATATTCTTCATCTTTCTTTAACCGAGGCATGGAAAGGGAAGTGATGCCCACGACATCTCCAACGACGAGTACCATTCATCCTTTATGAAGCATGAGCATGAGAATTGGGAGTGTATAACGAACGCGGCGAAAGATGAACTTCATTGTCTTCTTTCCGCAACACTGTCGTCGATTGACGAATCAAAGGTAGGGAATTGTTTATGAAATATTAATGAACCCCATTATACTTCCTTCTAAATCAAAGAACATGGATCGAATAAACATTAATTTGATCCGCGAAGATTATGTTGCGGGTTGGGATTTTATTTTCGTATTCTCTTATCTTTTTAGAAAAGAACGACGAGCGCGGACCAACCAATTCCGGGTTGATCCGCGGATCGTTCGTACATGTGGATCGATGTAGGGTAATTTATTTGGTGTTCTCTTTTCTTTTGAGAAAAGAACGACGAGCGCGGACTAACCAATTCCAAGTTGATCCGCGGATCGTTCGTTCATGCGAATTGATGTTGAGGATTATTGTTTTTGTCTGTGAATTATTTCTTTGTCGTACGTCAACTTCTATTAGATGGTCGCTTGCTATAATTATAACGGGAGGAGGTCGGACCGCACGAACACGGCCGACCCTCCTCCCCCCCCTTGTTGTTTGAATTTGTTGCGGCACATGAAAGGCGGCACGGTGCCGTTGCACCGCGCGGAAATTATGAGGAAGGGCTAAGAAGCGCAGCGCCGTCGCGCCGCGCCGATGAAGTTGAACAAGCCATGGCGCCGTCGCGTTGCGCCGGAAAACGAAAAACGACGCCGCACGGGCGTTGTGGGATCTTCTAAGTGATGGATGGGTCCCAGGAGGGCCATTGGTGAAGACAGCATGAATTTCCGACCACCGGAACCCGTTCGGTGGTCCGCGGAACAGCCCGCCGGCGTGCCTCGCCGACACGGCGGCGCCGGTGGCGGGTGGCGACGGCGGCGGGTGGCGGCGGCGCCCGGCGCGCCACCGCAAGAAGCCACCGCGGCTGAAGCCGCGTTGGCGAAGCGCAGTCCCGCGACCATGCGGGGTCAGAGGGGGGCGGCGGGACGCGGCCGACTGCCGCGTCTGCTGGCACGGGCGGCCCCACGAGGGGCCGCGGTTCTTCACGCGGGGGCAGTTCCACGCTCTGCTCCGCTCGGCCGTAACCGGCCGAGCCGACCCACCGGTCGGGCCGGGTCGGGCCAACCCGGTCGGGCCGGGTCGGACCCGGGTCGGGTCGACCCGGGGGGGTGGCCGGGTCGGTCCGGGCCCAAACCCCCCGTTTCGGATCACTTTCGGTCAAATGCTCATATCTTGGGCTACAGACCTCCGATCGACGCACCGTCAGTGGCGATGCGACACATGGATCGAGACGGTCGTTTCTGTTTATTACACTCAAGGTTTCGGAGAACATTGGGTTCGGCCGGGTTGGTTCGGATACGAAACCAACCAGGCCCTCGGAGCGGAAACGCTTATATCTTGAGTTTCGGACGTTCAATTAACGTGTCGTCGACTTTGTTGGTTTCCTATTAAAGTGACCGAACTTTTGGATTACTCCGATTGAGGTTTGGACGCCATCAGAGTGCGGTTGGGTTGGTTCGCTCACGAAACCAACCGGGCCCCCGGAACGAAAAAAAGCCAATAACTCACAGACCGGGCGTCCGATTGACGCGTTGTTTGTCTCGTTGAATTCCTCTTGATGAGACAGAACTTTTGGCATACTTTTCCCATGTTTTGGATGCAGTTGGAGTATGGATGAGTTGGATTGTACCCGAAATCCAACCGGGCCCCTGGAACGGAAAAGCTGATAACTTTCAGACTGGACGACCATTTGACGAACCGTCAGCGGCGTTGGTTATCACGTTGAGAAACGGTCCCTATGAGTATAACCTATGAGAGTTAGGGGTACAGTTGAGATACGGTCGGGTTGGTTCGCACACGAAACCAACAGGGCCCCTGGGATGAAAAGGCTAGTAACACACAGACCGGGCGTCCGATTGACGCGCCGTCTGTTGCATTGAGACCCCTGTGACGAGGTGGTCCTTTGAGATACTTCTTCGTGGGACTTTTGATACTTGGAGTATCGACCTGTAGCTCGTGGAGCGGACCCTCCCAAAGACGAACGTATGGAGTACGGAGTACGGAGACTGTGTAGCCGACTGAGACCTGACGACTGCTTGACCGACTTGACTTGGAGTGAGTCGACTAGCCCAGTGGACGGAGCACTACTTTGTTTGGGTGTAGACCCATGGCGGACAGAGCACTACCTGTGTGACAGTGTAGACCTGCGGTACTCGTCCGTAGAGTACCTCTGCAGGCTACTAGGGGGTGTGCACTACTGTGTTTGGGTGGCATACCCCGGCGGGAAGCACTACTGTGTTTGGGTGGATGGCCCGTGGTACTCGACAGGTGGAGTACCTCAGTAGTCTTAGGTTAGTGAGCAGTACCTCGGAGTCATGACAGGACCACTGTACACTCCAAAGACGGGGCTCTTCAATAGTTACGGTTTCGATAATGAAAATCCTGGTTTGAGCTGAGACTTTTGACCTTTGTGTTTACCTCATGATTGAGTTGGGTTACTTGATAACTTAGGTATATGTATGGGCATATACCTGGGTAGTGGTTATCCATTGATTTCACAATCCTTGTGTTTCCTCATGATTGAGATGGGTTACTTGATAACTTAGGTATATGTATGAGCATATACCTAAGTAGAGGTTATCTGTTGAGATCTTCTTTGTGGTTATCCTTGTTGGATTTAGTGAGACCTTGAGGGTCTTGAGGTCCCTACTGAGTATCCTTATACTCACCCCTGCACGGGCTATGCCCGCACCTCGTTGTGTTGGTTGTAGACGACGGCAGTGCTGACGAAGGCCGAGTGTTCGAGGACTGGACGGTACCCAGAGGTGGACTACACGATGAGTCAGTACCCAGAGGTGGACTACACGACGAGTCAGTACCCGGAGGTGGACTTCACGGTGAGACGACACTCGGAGGAGGTTGACAGGCGAGAGCGTTGTGGAAGATATTTGTACCTACCCTTCATGTAGGATCCGTGGTGGACGATCTAGAAGTTGCACCATCTGTACCTACCCCTCAGGTAGGATCCGAGGAGGATGACCCAGGAGCTGCTTCCTTTCTTACAGCTGTTGTCTTTTTCTATTGTACTTTGTTCAGCTGTAGTTGTACTTTCTTTTCGGTTTGTATTCTGGACCATTTACTTTCCAGAACGTTCTTTTGTACTTAGTGTTTTTCTTCCTCTTGTACTCTGTGGTGTTTTGTTTACTTATATAAAGGCAATGCCTTCCCAGTTATCCGGATTTATGCCTTTGGTGCTAGTCGCTAGCCCCTGGCCTATGGAAGGTGGGCTTGGGGTAGTCACAGCACGGGCTCCGAGGGCGGGTCGTGACATAACCAGTTTTCCTTTTGCAACCATGGCTCTAGGTCGACATCCTCATCATGTTTGTATAGAAATTGTCCAGTAGGTTGTTCCAGCAGATCACCACAGAGTAGAGGTTGACGATAATGACACTTGGAGGAGGACCTCTGAGAGTTTTAGCACAAATGTCTGCAGAAGTTTGAGGTATCTATTTCAGATGTAGTCATAGAAGACCAGTTTGAGGATGTTGAGATAGATTTCAGTTTGATATGTGCTCAGAAGGAGCATTGGGTGTCATTGCTTGTGACAATATTGCATGGGGAAGCAAGGCAGTTGTGGTTCTTGTTAATCAGGGATCACGAGGAGTAATAAATCTGTTGGGAGAAGTTCTAAGAGGAGTTTAGAGCCTAGTTTATTTCTTCGACCGTGAAGGTGACCATTTTCCATGAGCTTCATACCATTCACTGGGGAAGCTCCAGTGTGCGAGGGTTCAAGATTTGTTTCTGGAACATTTAATGAAATGCTTTGGACCTACTGCCAAATGAGGAAGCTAGGGTGAGGCATTTATAGGAGTAATTATGTCTAAAGATCCATCATCAGGGTTCCCCATTTATGCTGGCAACATATCATGAGGTGCTAGCAAGGTTAGAGGTCGCTGAGAGGACATTTTCCAAAATTGGATCATCATGAGAGGGGAGTCATCAGGTTTCCTCATGAAGCAGAGATATAGTACGGGGTTCCCAGTTCTCAGTGCAGAGGATTTTATGTTCATCAGGGGGTAGGTCCCAGCCCTCATCATCTCATTTCTATGGGGGCAGTGGTCCTCAGGAATATGCTAAAGGGATCAGGCACTTATTTTTCTTATGGAGGAAAAGGTCATCAATAGCAAGAGTTTCCCACCATTCAAAGTACTCATCCTGCATCAGTTGTTCCGCTTCAGGTTCCTCCATTTTGGTTGTTCTAGTTGAGGAATTAGTAGCAGGTTGCACCATCTTTGGATCAGCAGAAGGAATATGGGGTAGGCAGAGGATATCCCCGGGATTCTCCCTATCCACATAGAGTTGAGCACAACCATGATGGTGGTATTTATATGTGTCAGAGAGGCCATGGAGTAGGTTGGGGTTAGCTTCATCCTTTAGCGTTGCCAGTGCCAGGCAATCCAGATGTCGTTCGAGGTACCCTTTACTTGTTTTCTACTTGGTTGTATTCCATATTTGATTCAGGAGTGACACACTCCTTTGTATCACCTTCCCTTTTCCATTCGTTGGGAGTTGAGATAGTGCGACTTCAAGTGCCATTGGAATTAACTATGCTAGTTGGAGGTCGAGTCGACTTTATTGAAGTATGTAGAGACTGTGAGATGGTGTTGGGGTAGCACCACTCTTAGGGATATTTCCTATGTTTATGGATACAATCATATGATGTCATCCTAGGCATGGATTGTTTGTATTCAGTGCAACATATTGTGGATTTATTTTGGAGGTAGGTGGTGTTCTTCGATGCTGATGGAGATCCAGTAGTGTTTGTTGGCGAGAAAGACCCTCAGATGGGTTAGAGGCATGTTCTTTCCTTGTCATCCTTAATGGATGATCTGATGTTGAGTTCTTTCGAGGTTCAGAAGTTGGCATTTCCCAGGGTTTTTGAAGAGTTTACTGATGTCTTTCCTGAAGAGGTTGTAGCGTTACCCCCTTGATGGGAGATCGAGTTCGGGATCGATAAATAGTCTAGAATCTCTCTATCTCAATGTATTATTATATGATATCACCTTCTGAGTTATGATATCTATTCATACAGCTCGATGGTATGATGTAGTGTGGTTCTCTTCATCCGAGTGTGTCACCATGGGGTGTGCCAATTTTGTTCGTGAAGAAGGCTGATGGCAGTTTGCGGTTGTGTGTTGATTATTATCAATTAAACAAAGTGACATTGAATAAATAATATCCTCTTCCATGGATTGATGATTTGTTTGAACAATTGAACTGTGAATGTTTGTTCTAGAAGATCGATTTTTGGTCAGGATATCATCAGATGTGTGTGAAGGATGACGATATTACGAAGACTATTTTTTATTTTCGTCATAGGAATTACGAGTTCTTATTAATTTCATCAAGTGTGATGAATGATCTAGCTATGTTCATGGGTTTGATGAATGTTGTGTTCCATGAATTCCTAGATAAGTTCATGGTATTTTTCATCGACAACA
The DNA here is from genome assembly GCA_963277665.1 of Viscum album. NCBI lineage: Eukaryota > Viridiplantae > Streptophyta > Magnoliopsida > Santalales > Viscaceae > Viscum > Viscum album. The sequence continues at coordinate 309,235,362 of OY728126.1, forward strand.
TCCATGTTTACTCTTTATATAAGGAGGATCATGCAGAGCATTTGTGTGTTGTTTTAGGATTCCTTCATCGAGGGTATTTGTTTGGGAAAATTTTGAAGTGTGAGTTTATGGCTCAAGAAGTCTGTTTCATGGGGCATGTTGGGTCTTAGAAGAGAGTAGTTGTGTGTTGGGAAGAAATATCTCAATGTAACATTGCATCATTTTTGGGTTGGTGGTGTTTGTTGACAAAGTAGGGTTTTATGATGAATTGTCGAGTTTCGGATATCTTATTGAAAACCCATGTTGAAAAAGAACCCTAAAAAAGTAATGGAATATATAGAGGTAGTACAAAAAGAACATATACATGGTGGAACTACTTCCAGTGTTTTCCAAATTTTTGGGGTCCAAAATTTGGAGTTTGGTGAGCATTGGGAAATATGGATTTCCTTGAAGATCTCATCAAAATATGGAAAAGGCATGAATTTTGCGAAGATGGTCTTCATGAATTGGATTTTTCAAAGACATGAAGAAATTTGACAATGATATCTATAATTATGACAATCTTTTCCAATGGAAGAGGTAAAGAGAACTGCGAGGGAGCATTGTGGGGGAAAATTATGGTGGTGCGAAGCGTTTGACGGAGAGCATTGCATCAATGAAAAATTTTAGTGGTGCATTAAGAATGGAAGGAGTACCATAGTGATGTTTTCAACCAATCTAGAAATCACACCATAAGAAGTGGAGCTCCACGTTTGACCATGCCTATAAATAAGAGGCCACCCCTCTTCATTTTGTAGGATCTTAAGATAGAAAATCTAGAATCACTTTGATTTCTCAAAGTAAGGGGTGCTTTGCGAATTAAGGGTTGAAATAGAGGCTTGAGAATTAAAAAAATACTATTCTAGTATTGACCAAAGTAAATGCTTCTGTGTATTGAGATCTTTGATAAGATGGGGTGTTCTGCATTAGCTCAATGAGTTTTGCGAAGGAATTTGTTCCATGAAAGCAATGTGCTTCGTGATGGCAGTAGGTTCTGCAAAGGCAGTTGTGCTCTATGGTGTCTTGATCTCTCTAAAGGTTTGAATTCTACGAAGCTTTGTGCTCTGTGAAATACTGTTCTCTACGAAGCAGTGTGCTATGCAAAGGTGTGTGCTTTTCGAAGAGGCAGGAACTTCGCGAAGTCTTGTTTGAGCTTTATAAAATTGGGAGCTTCGTGAAGCAGTGAGCTTCGCAAATGTAAGTTCAAAAGGTATTGCCCAATGTTTAGTGGAAAATGAATATTCATCAGTGGATAAAAGTTGAACTTCAATAGAGCATTCACATACAGTGTAGGATGCATTCATTTGGGATAATGAAGGTACCTACAAGTCCATAAACTATGAGTGGATCCTTTCTAGATCAGTGAGCAAAGGGAGTGGAAGAAGGTTATCCTTTCTACCGATAATGAGCTAGAGAGAGAGAAATAGGGAGTGACCCTTGGGAAAGCAGTGAGATGACCCTAAACTTTGTAAAGGCGGTGATCTTGGGCATAGAAATGATCTATCTCAAAAATTATTGGCAGTGAGCTTTAGTGGATTTGGTACAGTGGCACATCATCATTGTATGCTCCTTGGACGTAGCCCATTGAGGGTGAACCAAGTAAAAATCTATGTGCATGTGTGTTTTTTTTCTTATATTATAGTAAAAAAACATCATCATTAGATAAATATGGGAAGAATAATATCAACATTAACACATAAGTGAAAACAAATTGACTCTTATAATAATGAGGTCAAGATCCAGTGGGGCATGGATTATTTTGAAAAGAATATCCATACCCTGATTCACCCCCCCCCCCCCTCTCAGGGTATCTAGGCCCCTTTTGGTCCTGAAAATTAGTATCATATGGAAGTTTTTTTTATCAGGTTTATTTTCAATGAATTGGTTTATTTTATTGGTGAAATTAAATTTTTAGTTTTATTGTACCTTGGTGTGCCATGGAAAGTGTAAAATTTCAAAGAAGAAGTATAAATCTGGTGAAATTCCTCAATGTGGAAGTTTTAATGGAAAGAGTGTGATTTATTAGAAGGAAACCAAAAATGTATCAGACTATGAGATTATTTATTCATTCAATGATACTGCAGGAATGAATGAAGACACTAATATGCCAAGTGATATTGGAACTAGTGATGATGAAGAAACTCCAAGAAGGAAAAAAGTGTAATTTTTCCATGAAAAAAAGAAATTGTATGAAGAGATTAAATATAAATATATCTAGATACAAGCACTAAAAACTGAATTCAATAAGCTATGAGTTTTAAATAAAAGGATTATGGATTTGGATACTGATCTGAGGGAGAAGAATTATTCTTAGGTAAAAGAACTACAAAGGATTTCTAGAAATAAATGGAAAAAAATATGATGAAAATGAAGAGAATTAGAAGTCAGATGAAGTTCATAATCTGAAATCTATAAATGGTGATATTGCTACATAGTTTTCTAAACATGTACTAAAGAATCAAAGGATACAACAAGTGAATTCATGTTGTCCTAATTCTGTTTCTCAAGAAAAATTTAAAATAAAAGAGAAAAGTGACATGGTGTATAAGCTCACACGTGAATTGGAAAATGAGATTAGTAGAGGGAAGAATCTCAAGAGAGAAATTAATGATTAACTTGATTCAATGGATATGAAGATTCAACAGTTGGAAGAATATATAGAATTAGTAAAGAAATATGTGGAGAAATCCAATGCTATAGGAAAGCCTAAAATGAAGGATTTCTTACACATACTATTTGATTATCCTTTGACAAGAGATGATGAAATGAAAAGAAAATATTCTATTTCTAAAGTTAAATAAGAACATATTTTCTCATCTCAAATTCTATAAATCTAGGGAAAAACTGGCATTGTATTTGATGAATACCCTCTCATGCATGATAGGCATAGATCCGTGAACACTTCCAGAAATATAAAACATCCTACAATTTCTAAAGGGAGACCTAAAAAGTCTTTTATAGGAAGTAATGATATCCTGTGCAATTTATTTGGTATTCATGGTCATACATAAATCTTTTGTTCAATGGATCGGAAATACATTTCATGATGTGAAGATAAATTTTTTCTAAATCTGAGAATAAGAAGAAGCGTCGTGAGATATTTAAAAGAAGAGTTTCTCAGAAGAAAGTTTCCAAGAAGTGATTTTATTTTGGAATAATGGGACAAACCAAGAGTATGTTTTAGGAAGCCCAAGATATCGATGATAGAATAATAACCCAAGTTGAATCAACATCTCAACTAAGAAATGATGAAATTAGGTATTACTTTAATGTAATATGTTTCATATGTTCTGATCATAGGAATTTGGAAAGACATTACAGTATAAATAAAGCAGGGAAGGAAAATAAATCCAGAAGGAGATTTCCAAAATAGGTGGTGTATAATGAAATGTCCAATACTAGAAGACAACATGGTGAGTTGAAAAATAGATATACAACCTTGGGATAATCACAAGGATTTCAATGAAATGTTTATCAATCATCTCCTATGTTACACTCACAACAAATATCTTGGTGAGTTTGTGAACAAACCTAGAAGAACAAGGGGCGAGAAATTCTAGCTGTGAGTGAGAAGAATATATGTTCCGTGGAGGAACCAGCACCAGCACAAAACGGAATGGAGACTCAGTCAACTGGTAAAAGTATAATGAATGAAGAATTCATTGAAAAATTCCCAAGCCATACAACATGGCGAGAAGTAAAAAAAAGAGAAAGAGAAACCCAATATAAGAAGAAGAAAGAATAAATGATCGTTGAAAATATTCCAAATCAAATAAAGAGTCAAGAGATGTTGCATATCAGTGGAGCATCAAATAAAGAAATGTGTACTAGTGGGTTTAAACCCCAAATTTTGAGAAAGTCCAAGCCTACAGAATCTGCATATCAGAAAAATTCCCAGTATGTGTGCAAGGAATGATTGGTCATTTGTCCATAACAGTGGATGTTGGCTAGGCAGTTGTAATAAGAAAAAAAATATTACAGTACTTTGCAAGAGAGTATCAAATGGTTTATCAATCATGATTGACCACAATCCTAATCTTGAGGATTTTAAAAGCTCCCTGCTCCCTATGTGTATAAATGTTCTTAACTGATGTTAAAGTGTTTCAAATTCATGGGGAGATACAATATAAGGAGAAGTGGAATCAAAAGATGCAAAATGGTCAATGGATGCATGACATATGTGGAAGTAATTGAGCACAATAGATAGTGATAGTGCAACTGACTCTATCTCTTATTTCCTATATCGAGTTCCAAATCAGTAGGTTTAGATGTTTTTTTGATGGATCATTGCTAAGTGGTGAAGTCACCCAATGAAAATCTCATTGAAGGAAGCTACAATTAGAAAATGATATTGATATAGAGGAGTTTCTTAAACCTGTACTCACATGTGAAGAAATGATGAAGGATAATAAGAATGTTTGTGGATATAAATAGTGGTCTTAACAACTGAAAGGGTTTCGTACCATAGGTGTAGCATTCTATCTCTTAATCAAATGCAATATATCAATGGTACTGAAAGAATCCAACTATGAAATATTTTTGATTCTTTAGAAGTAAGTGATTTCTTCTCGACAAAGAAAACCACAAGAAATTTGAGTCATGAGGAGATGAGGGGATATTACTTAGCTACTCAGGAAAAAGAAAATCATATAAATGCTTTAATAAGAGGCTGGGAAAAGTAGTTGTAAGCAATGATGTCACTATAGTGGAGAATGAAGATAATATTCAACAACATAGTGAACATTTTTCTGATGATAGTGATAAGGAGGTAAGAAACTCAGGGGGATTTGAAGTGGAAAATAATGATTCATAAGAATATAATGATTATGAGTAGGAGGAAGATGGTGTAAATGAGAACTAGGTTCAGGCAATGAACAAAGAGCTTGACCGAATAGAAAAGAATCATACATGGGAGATTGTTTCGAGGAAAAAATATAATAATTTCATTAGGATGAAATGGACCTTTTGAAACAAAATGAATGAAGATGGTGTAGAAAAAAGCAGGTCTAGTGTTCAAATGGTACTCCTAGATATAGGGAATCGATGTTGATGAGACATTTTCACCAATTGAAAAGTTGGATATAGTCAGATTTATTCTTGGCCCTAACAGTGCAAAGAAAATTCAGAGTTTTCTAGATGTATGTCAAGTATGAATTTTTTAATGGGGTTCTAGAAGAAGAAGTTTATATTGAGTATCCATATGATTTTCTCATACCTGAAGATGAGAACAAAGTTTTTCAATTGAATAATGTGTTATATGGGTTGAAGAAAGAATAAAGTTCTTAGTATTCAATGCTAGATCAGTTTCTGAAGAAGCTCGGTTTCTAGCATGATTGAGGTGACACATGGAAGGAATAGAACATTCATTTATCAATATAAATATTCCAAGGAGGTATTGAGAAGGTTTGGAATGGAAAATTCAGTACTAGAAAAATAATCTATAGCCACAGATATTTGGCCATGGTTTAAATGATTTGTGGATATAGGTAAGATATAGCCACACCCAAATAGATAGGCATGGAAATAGATCATCTAAAATCTTATTTCAATCGGGCTTTCCTCCCCCACCTAAAGCCTTCTCCCTCCCGCAAGTTCTCCCTCTCACATCACAATTCCTCCTTCCTCATCATCCTCACCATTCCTCCTCCCCTCCTCCCCTTGGGATTCCTCCTCCCCTCCTCCTCCCTCACAATTCCTCCTACACTGCTCCCTTTGTTATTCCTCCTACCCTCATGATTCCTACTCCCCCTTCAGCTCTGACAGAGCCAGAAAACCTCCCTGCTATCTCTGACTTGGCTTGACACCTCCTTGCCAATGCGGATCCAGCATTGCCATACCACGTCCCCGCTGACATAACCTACCCACCTCCCTGCGGTCACCTCACCTCCCTGCTGACGCTGCTTCGAGGTTTCCTCCCCACCTCCTCCTCTGGCACACCTCCTACGCGGCGATTTGATGTAGGAATCTTCATCTATTACCTTCTTTATTACTCTTATTTTATCCTCTCTAATTTTAATGGTTCCCATTAATGTTTTCAGTACCGATTCCACCATAACATGATGGAATTGACCATGAATCTTGGCTCTTAACAGTGGATTAGAGATTAAATGTCTTGTGATGAAGAACACATGACATCACTCATCATTTTTTGAGATAGTATGAGGCCTTATGTATTTATTTTGAATTTTTAGTTAAATTGATTGAAATTTTCTGGTAATCAAGTTTTTCTTGTTAGGTGTTTTTCCCAGATTAATTTCATTGGTATATTTTAGGCCTCTTTTAGGCATTTGTTTTTGGTTTCAGAATGTGGAAACACCTCAATAATATTTTAGTCATTTATTCCTATTTGGTTGTTTTTAATTAATTAATTATAAATTTTTATAATTAATTTTTTCTATTTCATGTCATGAGATAGGTTCTTGGGATGTTTTTTGATCATAGGTTCATGTTTTCAGCTTTATCATTTCATCATAAGGTAGTTTGGGTGGTCTATATTTTTTATATTTCCCTAACCAATAGTTTTTTATTAATTTATTTAGTTATTAAATGACTATTGGTTTTCTGGGAGCCCCATGAAAACCTTTGTGGGAGATCTTTGATAAGTGAGGGTCTTGGGTGTCTCATAGAGAGGCCTTGTTCATAAACCCTCTCTCTTGGTTTTTTATTCAAGAGAAAACCTCACATGCTCTTAGGTGACTTATAAGGGTGGGAAAGGGAAGAAACACAGATATACTTCTTTCCTTGGGAATTGAGTTTGGACCTATGAGTGGTCTATCCATGGTGCTTTCTATGTGGGGTGTGGTGTTAAAACCCTAAAGTAGTTAAAGGGATTTTGTGAGATTCTTTATTTAAGTCTAGGTTATATGGGAGGTTCCCCGCAAGTTTTTGGAAATATAACCCTCAAAGTGAGTAGTTTATAGAGTGTTTTCCATGAAGTTATTGGTTTGAGAGTTCGTCAAATGTAGGTGTGGTGTGAGACCCAAGTGGGGGTTGTATGTTTTTAGACAAATTTACACAAATTATGCCAATGGTATTCTTTTGATGTTCATAGGAACTTTCCTTGGGTAGTCCAAAGGGTATAGCTTTAAGTGTTTGTACATCTCTCAAAAGGCAGGAAAATGCATTGTTTTGGATGTTTCTTGGATTTTTAGACCAATGTATTGTGGTTTGAGTTGTTAAAGTTTTGGAACTTATTGCTAGAGGTTTAATCCAATTGGAACCTTTAGGTTGGGACAACACTACAGGGTGTTGGTTAAGGCTTAGTGTCCCTGAGATTAGGTTTGATATGTGTTTGAGGAAACCTTGAGGACTTTCTTATGGGTGTGGAATTTCTTGATGATTCCCTTGTGGGTGATTCGATGATCATATATGGGTTAGTTTTTATATTCTCCAGATTAGGTTTCTCTATCTTTATTGGATCATGATTTTATAGCCATGATCTAGGGGACCATGGGTTCCCCGTGTTTTATTATCCCTAAGAGGGTCGGTGCTGATTTAATTATTGGTGTCTTTGGTTGTTACCTTAGAACCTAGAGTTTGGAAATGTGAGCCTAATATGGATTTTTTTGTAATTTTTTGTTCATTAATTTTATTAAATAGTGTTTTTACCTTATAAAAAATATGGTTGAGGAAGTTCCTTGCTTAGGTACTGAAAATAGGATGATAACTTTGGTATATTACTGGATCTGGATTTGGCCCTGAGATTGAAATGATGTTTTATTTTATTGGCCTGCTATTTGTGTTAGACAGGTCCTATAGAGCTAATGGGTGATCTGAATTAGTGTACCCCCTGGTTTAGAATTACAAAATGGCTATAGGGTTAGAGGGAATGGATTTCTAGAACTCACTGATAGTGGTCCTGGATGTTGAGAACTCCCATCTTTAAAATCTTTTTCTCCTCCATATATTTGAAGTGTCAAACTTATCCACTTTTGATAGAAGGATAGAATCACATGATATTCTTGGAAAACATACTTGAGATATTCAACTATAAGTCTATGAGGCAAAAACATTTATAGAATCAAGATTTTATAAACAAGTGATCAATGTAGTACATAAATTATTGAGTATGTGATGTCAATATAAAAATTAATATTGGGGTTCAACATAACCTCAATGACCAATTAGAAATAAGTTTTCTAAATTTTGAGATTCCATACAGTTTGTCATTATTGAAAACTTTAATTTATGCTTTTCACCCCTTGAGGGATGGTCTCACTTTCTTCATCATGGAAAATCTAACTTCAATGGTATTTTAGGAAGGATACTTCATTCTTTTTATACCCAAATAATACAATTGTCATCCATCTCCCCAATTTTTTTCTTTAATTACATATAGGAAAGTATACATAAAATAAATGGGAATAAAGAGGCGATACCTTTCTAGTAGTGTTTCCAGGCTGTAAATTTTTCTTACTAAGAGTATTCCTACTTCTAATACAACTACTTCTATTCTTGTCAGGTCTTCTCCCCCTTTTTTAGTGCCAGTTCTAGTGAAATGACATGTTGTACGAGTACTCAAAATATTTATACCGAAAACTTATACAATAATATTAATATCTGTTGAAACATGATATTCCTTTATATAGATAATTTTGTTTATAAAATTCTACTTGTTTTCTAGGCATCCTCTAGCCTTTATTTTCCAATTTCCTTGGGGATTTTCCATTCTCAGGTTATCCATATGATGCAAATTTCTACACCATTCTTCATCTTAAAAATATTCAAATTATGTTTCATGATATTTATAATGAAAGGTAAAAGATTTAGTATCCCATGAGAATTTTGAAAAATGTTGTACCTTTTTCATGGGGCTGGTTTTCTCATCATCTTTGGATGGTTTGGCTTGAATATCCACTACATTTTCATAGAATTATATAAAATTCCTTAAGGTGTTTCCAGATTTAAGATACCTAGATTGTGCCTCATAAAGTTCCTTTTATTTTGAAACCAATTTTTTATTATGATATTCTGGTATCCTGTCTTATTATACACATTTCATCATGAACATTTTTATCTCTTCTGTGAGATCATTCTACTTCAAATTTACACTTCTTTTCTTATTTTACAATAGTTTTACTTTCTTATAATATTTGGAATTGTGGTCAAAGTAAGAAATAAAATCATCTCTTCAAATATATTATATATAACCATCCCTTTTTTTCTTATTAACTACTTCTAATGTCTATTAATCTCATAAACTTATATGTATATATGTATATTAATAGAAATTATATTTTATTAGATGTTCATGGATGTGATTATGTTTTTTGATTTGTCTTGCTGATATTAGATAAATTTGTGGGGCTGGTGCGGGGGGGGGGGGGTGCTAGTGCAGGGGGAGGGGGGATATTGTGCAAGGGGTGTGTGGTGGGGGGGGGGACTGGTGGTTAGGGCGTGTGGTGGGGGGACTGGTGGTTGGTCGGGGGGGGGGGGGGGGGGTTGGGGGTTGGTGCAGGGGGAGGGCACTGATGTATGGCTGGTGAGCGGGCTGGTGGGGGTCGGTGGGCTGGTGGGGGTGGGTGGGGGTGGGGGTGGCTGGAGCACGGTGGGGGGGGGGGGCTGGTGCGGGGGGTTTTGGCATTCATATACAATATTTTTGTTTCACTTGTTTCTACTCAGGTCCTAGAGTGATATTGATTCAAAGTGATGGGGTTTTGGTGGGTTTATATTGATTGGATGGTTTATGTAGAGTTAAATTATATATCTTTGAGGTTTATTTTTATCTTTTATGTAATCACACTAATGGATTATAGGTGGAAAATATCATTATTTTATTCTTGTATATGAGTAGCATCGACCCTCTTAATATTTCATGAATTTTATAATAGGATAATTTTTTTCTCTGGTTGTGGTGGTATATAGATTATAGGAGCATTATAATAGTTTATCCAACCACATAATCCTTATAGTACCACATCTTGATTCATGTATGATGCACCCAATTTGTGCATTCTATTTTGATTATATATTTTTCATAGATCTAACCATAATAATTAGTTTTATGGTATCTTTTAATTCTTACCAGGTGCATGTCGGTATTAGAACATCATGTTACAACAATGGAGTTGTCAAATTCATGAGTTCAGTTATCAAGACTGGATGAAACCCCTATAGTATGCACTTGGAATTTATAGTTCATTAATTTACATTAAAAATTGTTCATCATCACCTATTCTATTCTTGCCTTTCTCACTAATCATGTTCCTCCCACTTCAACTTTTAGGATCAATTAATGATGATTCATTAGATCACTGTCATTTTGTTGAAGTCTCCCGGGACATGTTCTTGTGTGTTACGACAACCGTCATCGAAGGCAAAGCGGTTCGAGCCGATTTGGTTCACCGCCAACGGTTTAAGGTGAGTTTTTCCTTTTTTCATAGATGAAGTTTAGTTTATAATTTGGTGTTTTTTAATTTTATATCCCTTGGTAATTTTATTATATCATTTTGATCATCCTTTAGGCGGTTTCGATTCACCGGAGTCAAAGGCGACTCATCACGTACGCATAGGTAAGAATGTACATAATAAGTTCTCCCATTATATGTATATCTGCCCATAGCAGCACGATTACATATAAGGGTATAGGTGTGATTATGTATATGTATGGAAAATTCATACATGTGTGGGTGGTAACGGGCTTATTCATGTGAGAATATTTTTGATCTTTGGGTTATTTATATTTTTGCAGTGCGTTTTGGATTTCATTGAGGTGGATTCGAGTCGTTGTTTACTAAGGCTTACATGTGTATGCATAGGTAGAAATATACATATATAAGTTCCCCCTTTATATATATTCACTCATGGATGTAAGAATATATATATTTGGGATAGGTGTGCTTATATATAGATATGAAAAATACATACATGTGTAAGTGTAAAGGGGTATATGCAAGTGTAAACATATATCTAAGGACCCCCTTGTTCATATTTAGCCATTAAAATATGTACATAGGTTCTAGGTGTCCTTATATATTTTTTTTGAAGTTTCATATATGTAAAAGTGGAAAAAAGGAATATTTGAGTTGTCGTCGTCAAAAACAAATGCGCCTTGAGGTTGAGGTAGGGTCCCTCTCCTAACCTATTTAATTCAAGAATGTTTTAAATTGAATTTAGATTCCTTCTAAATTCTACATGTTTATATTAAATTTAAATTCTTGATTAAGTGTTAGTTAAGATAATTGTTTTGTTTGATTAACAAGTCATGGTTTTGTAATAAAACCCCTCCAACGGAGGTGCACTATCTACGAAAAATCATAGTGGTATACCTTGCTTGTCATTATTGCATTGATGTTTTCCTTATACTTTATGTCTATGTTAGTTATAAATCACACAACATACTTGACCCTTTTTATATCTTGTTAGGGGGTGTCCCTCTTTTTATTAAAATATTGTTTTGAACCAAAACACCCTTTAAGTGTTGTTAGACTTTTAAGAGGGAATTTCCCAAGTAGGAAAGTGTTGTAATGACCAAGTCACCACTAATTGAATAGCATGATTTAGATGGAATGACTTTTCATAGTGGAAAGCCTTTACTTGAGTGTTTAAATTGAGAGGACCTTGTTAGAATAAAATGAATAGTTATGGTTGTATTAAGTGACATGTCTCTGAGTGTCTTTCTATAATTTGTCTTGCATTAAGTGGTTGAAGTGGAATAAAACGTGGAGGGTGGCACGGGGGATGCATGGGGTGGGTAGGGGATGTGGGGTAGGAAGGGGGGTGTGCAGGGCAAGGGGCATGGGGGTAGGGGGTGTGCTGGGGGCTGAGGGAGGGGGTGTGCAGGGGGTGCAGGGGCTGTGCAGGGTGTGCAGGGAGGGGGGTTTGTAGGGGGTGTGTGTAGGGGGTGCCCACTTTTTATTAAAACGACTATTTGAACCAAAACACCCTTTAAGTGTTGTTAGACTTTTAAGATGGAATTTCCCAAGCAGGCAAGTGTTGTAATGACCAAGTCACCACTAAGTGACCCCCATTGTTCTTATAAATATAATTGATATGTTTTAATGAATTGAATGAGTTAAATTTAACCGAACATGGTTAACCTGGCACACGAGCGGTAATGCCTCATGTAGTGAATTATATAACGGATATGCCTACTTCTTAAGGTATAATTGAATGTCATGAAATAAATAGAGTGGCTTATTCATGGTGACTTTTACTCCACTTTTGAAATGTGGGGGTGCGGTGGGGGTGTTTGAAGGTGTGCAGGGGGTGTAAGGGTTGTGGGGGTGTAGAGGGGGTGTGCAGGGGGTGCGTGAAGGTGTGCAGGGGGTGCAAGTTGTATGTAGGGGTGAAAGGGGGCTTTCCAGGGGTGAAATGGGGGTTGTGCGGGGGGTGTCCAGGAGGGAGGGGTGTTTGTTCGAGGGGGGGGGTCTGTCCAAGGGGTGTCTATTCAGTGGGGAGGGTGTGTCTGGGAGATGGGGTGTCCAATGGGGGTGTCCAACAGGGTGGTACAAAGGGGTCCCACAGGTGTGGTGCAAGCGGGGTGTACAGGGGGTGTGCAAGGGGGTGTGTGCTAGGGGACAAGGGTGTGAAGGGGGGTGAAAGGAATGATTAAGGGGGGTTGTGTAGTGGGGGTGCAAGGGATGTTTAATGGGGGGATGTGAAGGGGGTGTAAGGGGTGTCCAGCAGAGGTGGTGCAAGGGGTGTGCAGTGGGGGTGTGAAAGGGGGTGTGCAAGGTGTGCATGGGGATGTGTGTAAGGGGAAATGGGGGTGCAAGGGGGTTCATGGGGGGCTGTGCAGGGGGTGTCTAGGTCGGGGGTTTCATTACCATCTTACCTTATGGGTTGAGCCAACCATTTTATTTTTTTGCTTCCCTCTTCATTCTTTGGGTGTCGTTTGGGGTATGTATATATGCATACCTACCTGGGTTTTTCCTATACATTTCATGTCTTTTACAGATGGTAGAAAGATTGGATTTGAATTTAGTAGACCTGGTATTAGTGGAGGTTAGTAGTTCATGGTGGTGTTGAACATGTTTGGTGGTCAGATCCTGGTAACTGTCCCCATTAGCATCACATTTCACCATATCTCACCTATAAAAATGAGTGGCACCATTATGTAATTCATTGTAAACTACTCAGGATAAGCTACTCAAAGGCCTAAATCTGAGTCTCAAATAAATAGATTCATAGGTTGTATGTATCATGGAAATTTAAATGATGTCTACATAGTTTCACATGATGTGTGACCATGCATGGACACCTGGGATTTTCCTTATCTATAACCTCCATGGTGATCCTTTTGAAATTACATGGCGTTTACATGTGGAACATAGAATATCTTATCTTCCAAGGGGTATGCTTGTGTACTCAAATGAATTCTTGTGTATTATCGTATATTCTTGTGTACTCTATGTGCATAGATTCTCTAGCCATGTAAAAATACATGAAATATCCCCTATGGTAAAATTAATGTCTATCCACATGGTGTAATTAGTAAACATGCACCCTGTCTTAAATTGATTCTTACATTTGGTGATATTTTTTTCCATGAATTCAAATTGAAATTTTTTGTAACTTATGTTGTTTACTCATATTTAATCAACTTTTATTACAATAGTTTGTAAAAAAATGTTGGTTTTCAATATATTAAGTATAATAAATATTTATGCAGGGTTTCGATCCTACATACAAGGTGAGAAGGTGGACTGACAGTCAATTTTGGAGAAATACATTGTCATGAAAGATTGTATCAATGGTATATTTTCAAGCAGTGGGTCATTTTATTTTGTTTCATTTAATGTTTTATTTTACCTATATTAAATATGAGTTGTGCTTAAATTATTAGATCGCATGTACTCTTATTGAGAAGTTGATTATTTATTTAATTTGAGCAGTGGATAGTTTTTTAGACCATTAGAACATGTATTTTTTTAGCAGTGGGTCATTTATTAGAGCATTGGATTATCACCGTGTGAATGCATGTTCGAGAACCACTATGGGGGGGTCTGTTCGGGGGGGCTGTCTGTAGGGGGGGCTCTGTCTGTGGGGGCTCTGTCCGAGGGGGATGTCTACAGGGGGGGTCTGTCTGGGGAGGCTGTCCAGGGGTGGGGGTGTTGTGCAGGGGGGGGGGGGGGTTGTGCAATGGGGGGGGGGGTCTTTCTAGGGGGAGTGGAGGGTGGGGGGGGCTTTGCATGGGGGAAGGGGTGTTGATCTTCCATGTTTTCTCAAATGTTATGATATTAAAGGATTAGAATTGAGATAATAAGGACTTCTTTGTGTCCCTGATACTTTTAGTAAGTCAGATTGTATGGATTATTCCTTCTTTTCTTTCTCTCAAACACTCTTGAGTACTTATATATTTAAGCTAACTTGTCACATTATGTTACCTTTATGGTTTTAAGGAATCCTATTGGGTATATTTATACTCATCCATGCATGGTAATTATGCCTACATGTGTTGTGATTGAGTATAAGATTCATGGGTTTGTAGAAGGCTTGGATAGATAGATTTGGGGTGGCTTGTTAAGAGCAAATGGTCGAGGATTCTAGGTGATTAATTATGAAGCATGGGGATTTTTGATAGTAGTGGTCAACAATACAGATAAAGAGTGATCTAATAGTATGTGAAATGTGGAGGATCTTCTCAGTACTTCATGTTCTGTAGAATTTTCATATGTCTTGTTTTCCTTGTATTCATCTCATGGGATATATCTGTGTCTACTATCTCTTGAATATATTATATATAGTTCTGTTGATTATATATATTCAAATGATATTTTGGATTTATCTTTTGTACTGGAGATGTGTATTTTGTAGGTTTTTATTGGTGAAGGCCTCCTATATAATGATCCCCACTGTTAAAGCATCCTTCCAAGCCTTCCTAGATTCAACTAATATGTTAGTATCACTGCTAGTAGAACCACCATCCAATTCCATAATTTGATCATCATCATTCCTTGTATCATCCTTATTAAATCCAAAAACATAATTTTTTTTTAAAAAAGAGTTATCTCTAGAGATAATCTTGGGGGAGGGGCAGGTCTACAGGGAAGGGGGAAGGGGGGTAGGGGGGAGGTCTGCAGGCCAGGGGTAGAAGGGTGGTTTGCAGGGCAGTGGGGAGGGGAGGAGGGGGTGGGGGTTGGCGGAGGGGGAAGGGAGTGGGGGGAGGTCAGGAGGCCATGGGGCATGGGGAGGTCTGCAGGCCAGGGGGAGGGGGAGGGGTGGGGGTGGGTGGAGGGGGAGGGGGCAGGGGGAGGTCTGCATGCCAGGGGCAGGGGGAGGTCTACAGGGAAAAGGGGGGAGGGGGAGGGTGGGGGTGGGGGTGGGGTGGGTGGAGGGGGATGTGGGGGGTGGGGAGGTCTGCAGGGTAGGAGGTGGTATGCAGGGGGTATGTATGGAAGGGGGGAGGGTGTATTTGGGATGCAAGGGGGGAGAGGGTTGTGGTATGTAGGGCAGAGGGTGAAAGGGGGTGGGGTAGGGGTGAAATGGGGGCAGTGGGGGGAGGGTGCAGGAGGGTATGGGGTCTTAGGGCAGGGGGGAGGGGGGTAGGTGGTTTGCAGGGGTGCAAGGGGGGTCTGTCCAGGGGTGCAAGGGGGTCTTTTCAGGGTGCAAGAGGGGTTGTCCAGAGTTGCAAGGTGGGTCTGCAGGGGTGCAAGGGGGTCTGTCCAGGGTCCAAGGGGGTCTGTCCAGGGGTGGAGGGGGTCTGTCCGAGGTTTAGGGGGTGTGCACGGGGGGTTTGTCTAGGGAGGGGGGTCTTCAGGGCAGGGGGAGGGGCAGGGGGTCTACAGGGGTGCAAGGGGGGTTTGTCAAGGGAGGGGGTGTGTCCAGGGGTGAAAGGGGGTCTTTCCAGAGTGCAAGGGGTTATGCATGGGTGCAACGGGGTGTGTCCAGGGTGCAAGTGGGGTCTGTCCAGGGTTCAAGGGGGGCATGTCTAGGGTGCAAGGGGGTCTGCCCAGGGTGAAAGGGGGTCTGTCCAGGGTGCAAGGGGGTCTGTCCAGTGTGCAAGGGGGTTTGTCCAGGGGTGCAAGGGGGTCTGTCCAGGGGTGCAAGGGGGTATACAAGGATGCAAGGGGGATCTTTCCAAGGTTGCAATGGGGTCTGCATGGGTGTAAGGGGGGTTTGTCCAGGATGTAGGCGGGTCTTTCCGGGGTGCAGGGGGTCTGTGCAGGGAGGGGGGCAGGGGGATCTGTCCAGGGTGCAAGGGGCGGTTTGTCCAGAGGGTGAGTTGGGCCTCGTTTTTTTGTGAAATGGGAAGGGCTTTAGCCACGGTATCAAACCATGGCTAAATCCATGTAGACATGGTTTATTAAACTGTGGTTGGTATTAGAGCAGCTATAGGTCTATAGCCACGGTTCAAACTATAGTTATAGGGTTTGGCCTATAGCCAGGACAATACCAGCCACGGTTTAATAAACTGTAGTTATAACCTATAGCCACGGTTTTTGGTCTTATATCCATGTTTCTAAACCGTGGATATAGCCTAAATTTTTAGTGTTGATTCCAGGGAGATGAAGACTCTTGTTGCTACCCGAATGAAATTATAAAAAGATGATGTTGGAAAGGTAATTAATATCCTAGAATACTGGTATATTATTGGAAGTTTATTGTACCTAAAAATGAAAAGATCTGATATTTTTTTGCTACATTCCGTGAAGTGTGATATCAAAGCAAACCCAAGGAAATATAAATGCTTGCAGTGAAAATAATACTTCGGTATATCAAGGGAACTATGGATTTTGGTTTGATGTATAATGATAAATCTCGGCCAGAGTTATTGGGATATAAAGATGTAGATTGGGTTGGTTCAATAGATGATAGGAAATCAACATCATGAGGTACTTTCTATCATGATGTTTTATGAATTTCTTAGCTAAGCAATAAATAATATTGCATTAAATTGAGCACTGTAGAAGCTGAATACATTGCGGCTACTCAAGCTTGCACACAGTTATTGTGGATAAAGTAGCAGCTTGAAGATGTGGGAGTTAATGTGACATCTCTGATCAGAATCAATTGTGACAAATCAAGTGCTATAAAACTCTGCAAAAATCATGTCCATCACTCAAGGACAAATCACATTAAGATAAAGTATCATTTTATCAAGGATAAGGTTGAGCAGAGAATTGTAAAGTTGAAGTATGTGCCTAAATACCAATAGGTTGCAGACATTCTAAGAAAGGTATTACCCAAGGAAGCATTTGAAAGGCATTAACTAGCTTTGGGAGTTTAGTCGACTCCCCATATTTGAAAACACACAAAAGAGTGACCTTTAGGTTTGTTGAAAAAGGGGGAGAATAATATGTCTCTTTATGGGGGATAAATGAATAGAGAAGGACAACATGTCTTGGACAAAGACATGGGGAGAATATGATAGGTGGAGTAGCTAATAGGGGGAGTAGCTGATAGGGGGAATATTAAATCTGATGATACTAGAAGTGATTGATTAAAGATTAGATATCAAGATAGATGAGGTTTGTGATGAAATATGAAGAGTGGTATTGTAATGATATCAACAATTGGTGTCTAGAATGAAGTGACTCATTGATGAAATTTTCATATTACTCTTATTTCTCATAACGAGAATTGCTCATGTGGGCTTAGAGTGTGTGTTGAGTAAATATTTGATCACTATATGAATCACAAGAGGTGAATAGTGGTAGAGGATGGAAGAATATTTATTGAGGTATCAAAGTGTGGAGAATCGTTATGATAAGAGTTGTCAATAAACCCAAAGGGGGTATTGTTGGGAAAAAATCCCTCAAGGTAACATTCCAACATTTTTGGGTTGGTTGTGTTTGTTGAAAAAGAAGGTTTTCATGGTGAATTTTCGTGTTCTGGAGATCTTGTTGATAAAACATGTTGACAAAGAACCATGAAAAAGGAATGGATGATCTTGAGGTGGTACAAAAAGAATAGATACAAGGTGGTGTTGTTTTCCAGTGTTGGCCAAATTTTTGGGGTCCAAAATTTGGAGTTTGGTGAGCATTGAAAAATATGGGTTTCCTTCAAGATCTCATCGAAATATGGTAAATGAATGAATTTTTCAAATATAAGGTTCATGAAGTGGATTTCACAAAGTCATGAAGAAATTTAATGGTGATTTTTGCGATTACGATGAGCTTCATGAAAGTCAGAGGTAAAGAGAACTGCGATGGAGAATTGTGGCGACACGAAGCATTTGATAGAGAGAATTGTGATAATGAAAAATTTTAATGGTGCATTACGAATGGAAGGAGCGTCATGGAGATTTTTTTGACCGATCCAGAAATCACGCTGGAAGAAGCAGAGCTCCACATTCGACTGTGTATATAAATAAGAGGCCACCCCTCTTCTTTCTGTAGGAGCTCAAGAGATAAAATCTAGAATCACATTGATTTCGAAAATAAAGGGGTGCTCTATGAAGTGAGTCTTCAAAGAGAGGCTTTATCTTTGTGAAAATACTATTCTAGTCTTGACCTAAGTTAATTCTTTGATGT
This sequence comes from Viscum album, assembly GCA_963277665.1. Classification (NCBI taxonomy): domain Eukaryota; kingdom Viridiplantae; phylum Streptophyta; class Magnoliopsida; order Santalales; family Viscaceae; genus Viscum; species Viscum album. Next base: position 309,253,796 of record OY728126.1, read on the forward strand.
ATTGAGATCTTCGAGAAGATGGGGTGTTCTGCGTTGGCTCAGTGAGCTTCGTGAAGGAAGTAGTTCTGTGAAGGTAGTTTGCTTCATGATGGAAATAGGCTTTGTAAAAGCAGTTGTTCTATGGAATGGCTTGAGATCTATGAGGTCTTGAGCTCTGTGAAGCAGTGTTCTCTACAATGCAGTGTACTCTGCAAAGGTGTGTTTTTTTGCAGAGAGGTAGGAACGTTGTGAATTCTTGTTTGAGCTTTGAAAAATTAGGATCTTCGCGAAGAAGTGAGATTTGTGAAAGTAAGTTCAAAAGGTATTTCCTAGTGTTCAGTGGCAAAGGGATATTCATCAGTGGATAAAAGTGGGACTCCAAAAGAGTATCCACATACAGTGGAGGATGCATTCATTAAAGATAATGGAGGGGCCTATAAGTCCATAAACTGTGAGTGGATCCTTTGCAAAGTAGTGAGAAAAAGAAGAAGAAGAAGGTTATCATTTCTACTGGTAGTGATCCAGAGAGAGAAATAGGGAGTGACCCTTGGGAAAGCAGTGATATGACCCTAAACATTGTAAAGGTGGTGAGCCTGGTCATAGAAGTGATCTAGCATGAACATTATTGGCAATGAGCATTAGTGGATTTGGTACAGTGGCACATCATCGTTGTATGCTCCTTAGACGTAGCCTAGTGACGGTGAACCAAGTAAAAATGTGTGTGTGTGTGTGTGTGTGTTTTCTTTCCTGTATTACATTCAAATCATCATCATCATTAGATAAAGATTGGGATAATATGATCAACATTAACACATAAGTGTGAACAAAGTTACCCTTATAATAAAGAGGTCGAGATCCAATGGGAAATGGATAATTTTGAAAAGAATATTCATACCCTAATTCACCCCCCTCTTAGGGTATCTAGGTCCCTTTTGGTCAGAAAACTATGGATCCATCAAAGATAGAAGGAGTTGTGTCTTGGGAAGCCCCCAAGAAAGTTCTAGAGGTGCGAATTCTCCTCAGTCTTAAAGGCTATTATAGGAGGTTTGTGGCTGATTTATATCGGGTTGTTACTCCTCTGACAATTTTTACCAGAAAGGATCTGTAATTTTTGTGGACTAATCAATGTCATGCATCTTTTGATTATTTGAAGGATAGGATGGTCAGTGATCCAGTTCTTTGTCTGCCAACAGAAGGAGTCAGATCGAGGTTTTTTGTGATGCTTCACATTTGGGGTTATGTTGTGTTTTAATGCAGTGGAGATCAGTCGTATCTTATGGGTCTCGATAGTTATGTCCCCATGAGAATAACTATTCCACCCATGATATTGATTTGTCAGCAGTAGTGTTTTCTCTAAAGTTGTGGAGACATTACCTAATCGGTGAGTGCTTTGTGGTTTTCACCAATCATAAGCACCTGAGGTATGTTTTCTCCTAGCATGACTTGAACTTGTGGCAGCATTGGTGGATGGATTTATTACAAGAATACGACTTAAAAATTTCATATATGCTTGGAAAGGAGAATTTTGTAGCCGATGTGTTGAGCAGGAAGCCGCGTAGTGTTACCGTGCATGAATCTAGTGATTCTTGGAGAGTGGTGGAAGATCTTTCAGCGTTGCGTTTGGATATGGGAGAAGTTTGGGGCAGAGGTTTTCTTTTCCAAATGGCAGTGCAACCATCTCTTATATAGTAGGTATAAGAGTAATGGTTGGTTGATCTTTAGGTAAAGGTCGAGAGAGACTAATTTGTTTGTGGCGAGGCCCCTAATGGTTGGTCAGAGGATGAACAACCCTGAGTGTTGTTTTAGGGGAGGCTTTTCATTCCTTTGGAAATGCATGATATAGTTCTCATAGAGTTCCATAGTTCACCCTTAGTAGTATATCCTGGTGTGAGGAAGATGTATCGTTCCTTGAGGATTCAATTTTGGTGTCCTGGTTTGAAGTATGCAGTTGCAGATTTTGTGTCTTGATGTTTAGTATGTCAGAATGTGAAGGCCAAACACCGTATTCCTGGTGGTTTACACTAGCCATTAGATGTTCTTCAATGGATGTGGGAGGACATCTCAAGGGACTTTTTTATTATTCTACCTCGAGCTGAGGGAGGCTATGACACTATATGGGTGGTCATGGATCATTTGATGAAATCATCCCACTTCATAGCAATAAGGGAGTTGAGCTCGGTTGAGGTTTAATCGATGAAGTATATGGAGGATGTGGTGAGACAACACGGAGTCCTGAGGATGATCACTTTTTATTGAGATCCTCGTTTTACCTCCAGGGTGTGGGGAGGTCTTCAAAATGATTTTGGTTCTCAGCTATGCCTTAGCACTGCTTTCCATCCACAAATGGATGGTCAGACAAAGAGGACCATCCAGACTCATGAAGACATGTTTCACTCTTTTGTCCTAGATTTTGGAGATTTTTGGATGAGGCACCTTCCCTTGGTAGAGTTCTATTACAACAATAGTTTCCACTCCACCATCGGTATGGCGCCGTTTGATTCCTTGTATGGATGAATTTTATGTTCTTCATTGTGCTGGACTGGGGTCAGAGAGTTAGCAATTCTCAGGCAAGAACTGGTACAGAATACGATAGAGATGTTTTAGGTGATTCACGAGAGGATGAAGGTTGCGCAAGATCATTAAAAGTCCTATGCTAACCATAGGAGGTGACCTCTCAAGTTTGATTTTGGGGATCTTGTGTTTCTGAAGGTGACTCTCCATTATGGAAAGCAATGGTTTGGTCATTGGAGTAAGCTTTCTCTCTGGTTTTTTGGACCTTTTGAGGTGTTGGCTCGTATTGGAGTCGTGGTGTATTAGGTATCACTTCCCCCATAGATGAGTCGGATACATGATTTTTTTCATGTGTTGCAGCTCTTTCATTATCTTCATGATGACTCTCACATCATCGATTGGGGTGAGATAATTGTCGACGATGATGCGACCTTTGAGGAGCGGCCTGTAGAGATTCATGACCATAAGGAGAAGGTGTTGTGTGGGTGTGTCATACCCTTAGTTCATGTCTTGTGCCGATATGGTGGGGTGGATGAGAGTATGTGGGAATGTGAGTCACAGATATGTGCGCAGTACCCTGATCTATTTGATGTTTAGATATTTTCTTATAACGATGTTCATTTTTTGCCTGTAGAACTTTCCTGGTTATGAGATGTCTTACTCTCTTTTGAGAGGTATCTCCCTCAGGAGACTGTTTGGGAGAAGGTTGTGGTTGTCGCATGGTCTCACATTGTTATTTTTTTAAAGAGGTTGAGCTCCTGTAATTGAAAGAGCTTTGAGTGGTATCTAGTGGGGTGGCTGTTTGGATGACACCTTTTTGGTTTTATCCCTTGGCTTGGTTTTAGATTCTCAAGGATGATAATTTTTTGATAGGTATCTGATATAAGGGCTCGGATCCGCATGGATCGCCCCTTTGTGTTGTATTGAAGAATGAGGTGCTTGGAAAAGACTCAAAGTATGTCTAGAGGAGTTTGGTTGTGGAAAGTTAGAAGTAGGGAGGCTACACGACGTGAACAAGTCATACATGACGTGTACTATTTCGAGTTTTGGAAAAATAAAATAAATGCCAAGGTGATAGGTTTTTCAGAGGAACCTGACCTCGAGGTAGTACACAACGTGAATAGGAAGTACATATCATGTACTGCCCCACCACTATGTGTTTTAAAAACATGCACCCGCTTGGGATTTCCAAACCCTACAGCTTTAACTCTTTTCCCTCTCATCTCAGGCGACCCGAAATCTCCTTCGTGGTCATTTTAGATATCCCTTCAACAACAATCAATATCGGGCTTCCTTCTTCGATCCATCTTCGATCTGAGGTAAGATCTACCGCCATTCTTGTGGTTTCTTCAATCAGCTTTCTCACATTTCTCTTTTCCATGCGACGGTGCTTGATCTCCAAGGTTCTGATGGAGATTTCGTGGTTATTGGTTGGAGCAGTTGTGATGCATTATCCTCGGGTGGATGTAGTTGTCGTGGGGTAAGTGATTGTGATCCGTTGCGTGGAATATTCTCGTGTAAAGAAAATCAGAAAAATTTTGAGGTAGGGGATTCCTTGCTTTTATAATCACCTTAAATTCAATTGTAGAGTTATCATGATTTATCCCCTTGTATCACATTGAAATTAACCTAATAATTATTTGAACTGAATTAAAGAATTGGTATCGATCACATTGCGATGTTGTTGTTTTGTATCGTGATAACAGTTTTCCTCTTGATTTTCTAGATAGTGTGATATCTATGCCTTTATTACTTAGCATGCCGTTATTGATGGAAATTGGTAAAGAACATAAAGTCATAATTAATTGTAGATTAATTGGCTAAATATAAGAGGCATGTTAATGAATCTGGTTGTTATTGTAATTTGATGTTAATGAAATTGATGCAGTAAGAATATTTAATTTAATTGATAAACCTGAAGCATGTTGATTCTTTTTGATGAAATAACTAAAGGCATGGAAAATTAAATTTCTTAATTAATTTGTGAAATCTTGTCATAGATTATTGTTTATGTGGCCCATCATTGGAACCTATGAATTAATGAATTGGTTAATTCAAGATGGATTAAAGAACTGGTTATTTTATAAAAGATAATGCCCGGTAGGGTTCTGAGTTACCCTCTTGCGTGTAAAGTCCAAGATCCTTATGCTTGGAGCTATGAGTGCTCTTTGTGTGTGAAGGTTGGATGTCTTACTTGGGGCCGAGAGCCCAGTCACTTTGCTGTTCATTTTCTTGTTTCTTGTGTTGTCGTGTGAACCTGGGATGGTTGGTCCTAGAGGGTTATTGTGTTATGTGGGGCAGGGAGGTTCTGTGGTTGTGGTATTAGTTGACACCTAGAGTGGCGAGATGCATTGGTTTATGCATGTGGGTGTCAAGGAGGACATCAGGGATGAAGGAACAGGTTGAATCTGGGCTTACCCGTTGATGTGGAAGTTGTTTGTTGTTGAATCTATTGTTTGTTTATTTACTTTACTTTCTCTGTTGCTTGAGGTAGCTGATCTTACTTACCCTCCTTCCAAAAGAGTCAATGATGTGTGGGGTATACAACTTGCTTTCTGTGTTTAGCCTCTTGAGGATGGATGGGTCTACGCTACTGCTATAGGTGGAAAAGACTTGACGGGTAGTCCATCTACTCACTATGTTGAGCCCCTTGTGTTTGGTAGCTTAGAATGATTTTCTAGAATTCCTGGAATTATGGAAAGTGATAATGATATTACTAAATGATTTAATAATGATTTCGATCCCATGGGTTTATAGCTTGCGGGGATGAAATGTTGAGGTTATACTTTTGAACAGTCGTGGACTTTATTGGGTTGTGCCTGGAGGGCATGGATCCTTATCGTGATTCTAATGAAATGTAATGTGGAAAATGATAATGGTTAATTAATGGTTTAGGAATTAATTAAGGTAAAGTGAAAATGATAAAAAGAGATAAGTTGATTTAAATAAAACACTTTAAATGGTTGTGTGGTTATAGGATATCTAGTCTTAGCAGTGGCAATCGAGAGTCCGAGAGACGTTAGCTGTAGTTGTGTCTAATACTAGGTTTTGCTCATAGTGTGGTTTTGAACTATACTATATCATGTAATTTTTGTGTTTCTATATGTTAACCCACCCTATCGGTTAGGGCGACTGACAGCCCAGGGATTCTGAGCCCTGGGGTGTATTATTTCCAACATCCTAGTGGGAGGATGGATGGATGAGTTTCCTCTTTGGCCTCGCTCTCTTCTCTATGTAGTTACTTGTGTTGGTATGCACGATGGTTAGTTTTCACCATATATGTATGTAGAGGGTTGTAATGGCTTATGGTTATTTCAAACACATATATTTTTGATATAGTTTCCTATGAACTACTATAGGTATAACATGTATAGGTTGTGATGGCTTGAGGATTCTTACATAGTGTATGGGTTGTAATGGATTGAAGAATAATACCTGATGAATGATACACATTATACGGGTTGTGCTGGCTCTTGGAAATTACCTGGTTACTTCTGGTTGTGTGGATGGGGTGGTGCTTCACCTAGGTGTTTGTGGGAAAGCTTGGTGTTGCACCAGGTTCATGTTGTGGTGCTCGCCCAGGTGTCTTTGGGCCAGCCTTTTTGGAGAGAGATGCTCAGGACGTGCGTCATTGGAGCAAAGGAGCAAACCAAAAGGGAAGTGGTAACGGGGTACCCTAGATATTCTTTCTTATATTATATACTCTTCTACTAGTAGAAAAATGATCTTTAACATCGGTTGTTTTTATATTTTGACATCGGTTTTTAATCGACGTTGAAGTTACCGACATAAAAAATATGACTTTTTATATCGGTTTTTGTAAACTGATGCCAAAAATGAATTGCATTTGTTTTTTAGTGTCGATTTTTAAAAAAAAATGATGCCAAAAAAACTCACCCATGTCATTTTTTGCATCAGTCTCTTTAAAAATCGACACCAAAAAGTTAAAGATAAATAGTTTCGGGGTCGGTTTTAAAAAAAGTGACTCCATTAATGAAAAAAATATATTTTTGGCGTTCGTTTTTACAAAATCTGATGCCACAAACGTAATTTTTTTCTTCTATGTTTTAGAGAATTTCTTAATCTTCGATTTGACTGGTCGTGGAGCTAAAATGGAGTTACAGATCAAAAGTTATTGTCCTCAGAAGTTGAACTTGTCAAAGTTTTGATTGATACAACTCATTTCAAAGAAAACATGATAAAATGAATTAAAATCACATACACCAAATGAAATAAAATAAACATAATATTTCAAAAATGTTTCAATGGTTTTAGGAGCTTCCATCAGAATGATACATTGTTTATCATCATATCTCGCATATTTAGGGTAGAACTCATGCGACAATGAAAATGGTGATCAATAATTAAATTTACACCACGGTTAGTAAATCTCATCTAAATGTTTTATATTTGTAAATCGATCATAATATTAAATCATCTTTATAAGAAAGCTAATCGAGTTGTTTATAAATAAAGGAAAATAATAATAAATAAAATAAATGATTAGAATAGGTACCGTGTTCAAATTAATGATTGATGCCGCGTTGAAAACTTGATTGAATCGAAGAGGTCGAAAATGATGAATGAATGAGAAAATGGGATTATATATAGTAAACGAAAATATTTTTGATAGCGTTGTATGAAAATTTAGGTGGGATTTTAAAAAGTTAAATGCGCATTGTGAAAAAAATTGAAATTATGATCTCACATATTGGAAAATACTTTTTTTCGTCAGTTTTGTTTGAAACCAACGCAAAAGAGGATTTACATTGGTCTTTTGGGGTCGATTTTTAAAGAAACTGACGCTAAAAAGTTAAGAAAAAATATATTTTTCACGTCGGTTTTTTTAAACACCGATGCCAAAATGTGAAAAATATATATATTTTTTGCGTTGATTTTTAAATAAACTGATGCTAAAATGTAAAAAAAATACTTTTCGCATAGTTTTTTTTTAAACTGATGCCAAAAACTAAAAAAATTGTTTTGGCGTCTATTTTTAAAAAAACCGATGCGAAAAAAAATTACAATGTTTTAGATAATTTCTTAAGATTCGATTTGACTGGTTATTGTGCTAAAACAGAGTTATGGATTAAAAGTTATGGCCATTGAAAGTAGGACTTTTTTAAGAATTCTCTTAGAGAAGATCAATTTCTAACATCCATAACATTTAATCTGTAACTCTGTTTTTCCTCCACGACTAGTCAAATTGAATCTTAAGAAATTCTCTAAAACATAGTAAAAAATCTAATTATTATCATTGGTTTTTTTAAAAACTGACGTGAAAAGTAATTTTTTTTCTTTTTGGAATCCTTTTTTTTTAAACTGACACCAAAAAGTCTCTGCAAACATATTTTACGTCGGTTTATAAGAAACTGATGTCAAATTGATGATGTTAAATACCATTTTTCTACTACTGTTGTATGAAATACTTGGTGAGAGTAACCTTGGTGAGACTGGGAACTTAGCATACCTATTTAGGTGATGAGTTGGTTTCACTTGTTGTTCATTGTGTTTTAGCATGCTTTCTTTAATTTTACACGAGATTCTCGAGAAGGATCCTACTGAGTATACTGTTATACTCACCCTATGTTATATAAACTATTTTCAAGTCACTTAGTGCAGGTTGGAGATCAAGTTGGTTACTACTAGCTTGGGGTTTTGCTGGAGTTGTTTGGGCTTCGTAGTTGCTGTCGTTTTTACATTCTTTTGGTACTTGCAACTTTTTCGTTCAGTTGTAGTAGTTTTTCATGACATTACATATATGTACTTTGGTTTCTTTTATATTGTATTCTGAGTAGGTATTGGTTGGTGTCTATTTTATCTCTCTCTTCTGCACGTGTTCTCTTAGAGGATAATGTTTCCCATTTGTATGTTGTTATACCCACAATGCTAGTCACCGACTCGGGACCTACGTAAGGAGGGACTCGGGGGGTCATTATCTCTCTTCTCACATTGTCAGTCCAGGAGGGGTAAAATTTGTGGGGAGGGGTCATGACAGTGGTTGTGTGTGAACATTATTTTATCATGTGTGTCCCTTTTCCAATTTCAGAACCAAAATTCTGTTTCAAAATCATTATGATTGCTACAAAGTATGTATCAAGTGTCGTCAATATTTTATCAATAGAGTTTGCAATCGAGATGAAGGATTAGAATTGGAGGAAGAGGTACAAACAGGTGAAAATCATGTCACATTTTAATCTAAATCTCACAATTTACATTCTTTCTATTTATAAATTCATACAAGTTTATATATTCATATTGAAAAATTAATTTTTGATGAGTGAAGTTTGAGAATATCTTTCCACACATATTGATATCTTCATTAAAGTAGTCTTTATATTGGATTTGTTAGTTTAATTATTAATGTTGAATTTAGATTTTTTGAACCACTTTGGATCATATCTGAATGTTATTTCTTTTGATTATACTGTTATACAGGATATATCTATTGAAGGAGATGCAGCGAGCATCCATATATAGTATATATTGTGGTTATGATTTTCATTAAAAATATTTTACATTCCACTTTTACATTATCTCTAAATGTTACAATGTCAATTTATTTTCTTAATATTGTACAAAAAGATCATGGGACTTGATATAAGTGTGAACACCATGGTGGGGGATGAAATTGCATGGGTTGTATCGGGTGGGGAAAAGAAACATGTAACAGATAGGTAAAAAATCATGGGTTGTATCGGGTGGGGAAAAGAAACATGTAACAAATAGGTAAAAAATCATGGGTTTTTTATATTAATTAGTGGTCTTTCATCTACTTAGATATGCTGAGTTTGTATTTTCCTTCATAAGTGAAATACTATTTTAGCATCAATGGCACTGTATGTGGGTGAATTTGTTACTAGTTTGGATCATTCAGCAACTTCCAAAATCATGATCCCGGTCAAAATACTGCTTGTATCCTCAAAAGGACTTCCCTTATAATCCTTATTCAGCCTATAGCTGAGTTATATGCCTTATTTGATATATGTATTGTTGTTTTGAAAGGAAAAATTATCTATTTGGGTCCTCATTGGAATGTTTTCTAGTGACCTAAATGAAAGATCAGAAGCAGTAATGGGATCCAAGAAATAATCCCAACATATTTCCTTATATTTTTATTTAAATTACAAATAATATCTTTTCTCTTTCCAAGAAGTATTAATATTTTGGTTTAAAATATAGACAAAATGATCAGCGTATTCGTTTTTTCCTCGATGAAGGTATGCATATGAAAATGATATCAAGAAATGGTGGAAATGGGGTTACTGGTGTTCACCAATGTTGTATGCTCAAAATGAAATTGTGTTAAATTAATTCCTAGATAACATTTTCAGAAATGTTTTTCCATGTCTCCCCTATTTTTAAAATTTTATCAATGGTGATGATTTTCACATTATTGTGAATGTAAATGAAACCAAAACATTGGGTATGCGAAGTTTGGAAACTGTCTCATTTATTACTAATCCACACTAGTATTGTCTTAGGCTTGGAGAATTTTTTGGTTTTTCATCAGTATTCAACCTCAGTTACATGATGGCACTCACTTTTCTCAAACATGATTATTGTTTATATATATTTAATGAGTGTTATGGGTGCATGAAAACCCACTCTGATGGATGTATTGGATGGCGGTGAACCTTTCCATGAATCTATAGTGGTATTGAACATAATTTTTTCCACTCTCCTCATATTAGTGCTAAATGAGATGTCATGTTGGTAAAATGTTACAGGCATTCTCGGGGGATGTGATGGTTCTTGTGGAATTGGAGGTACTGACAGATAGATTGGTCAGGTATCCCAGTGTTAATGATCATTCGATAGAGCAGAGTCAAAGGAGTGTCATTATAGTCTGTTTAGTACAAAACACCTATATTTAAAGAACGTTAAAACTGAATTGGTGGGTCGGTTCTGTGCTGCACTTATTGGAGCTAGAGGGTTTGCAGGTTCAATCAGGATGGAGATTTACCACTTCTGAATCTGGGAGTTGAGTTCGTTCTACATGAGAGGCCAATCCATATGGGGGCCAGCTCCAAGGTGGATACTATAAATTCATAGAGAGGAGGGATGATTTTTTATTTACATATAGTCACTGGGAGATGCTTGTGTCCATTGGGGGATGATTGGGTCCACAACCAGCAGAACAAATATAGAGGTTGGATGCTTCCCTAAAGTACCAATTTTGTGATGCTACAAGCTACTAGTTTAGGCGATTTGGATACTGGTTCTCTTCAATGAAGACAGAGGATTATGCTGGGATTCATGCGTATTGCAGAAGCAGTTTTTCAAGTATAGTTTCTTTTTATTTGTTCATAACCAATGCTTGAAAAAGGAGTGTGGATTGATTTCTATATATAGATGGAGTTATGTTTAAGCTGGTTCGTTTTTAGTTGATATTGACTATTTTAGTTGTTTCACTTTTCTATGGGGCACAAAACGTTATTGAATAAATTTATGAGTTAGTGCTATTGAAGTTGAATCCAAGAGCACCCTATCCTAAAACATTGAATCAAAAATAACCCTTGTATATCTTCTAATATATGTGTTGCATTGACACTCATATTTCATGTGAAACAACACATGTAGGCCCACACAAACAGCCCAAACTAAGTCCAAGAAGACCCAAGGTGACCCCAAAATGTTGGACACGGTGGAATGTAGTACTGTATAATGGAATCCATTGAAAATTTTTTCTTCAATTACCCATGGGAAATGAGGAATCTACCACCAGGGAAAAAAATATATCTAATTAATTCTTCCTTATATTTTCAATAAATACTCTGTGTTCATGAATCAAAAAAAAATTACCTCTCTAAGAGGACTATATCCCACTACCTTATTGTCAGTATTAATGAACTCATACATTTGTGATGATTTTTCATCTACTTATTATATTAAATTGTAGGTTCTACTAATTACATACTCATTCTATTTAGCCATTACTATTGAATGGTTTTTCAGGAGAAATTGGTCCACCATTGAAGATCTTGTATATCATCATCAAGGCTTGAATGAACCACTTCCAATATTTGATAGATGTTTTAGTATTATATATCAATGATTTTCTTTATAATGGTTTTATATTTTCAATATCAATTCTCGTGATTGTGTCTCTTATTGTTGTGTTGGTTGGGTTTTTTTCCCTCTTTTTAACCTCACAACCTCTATTTTTATATTTTAATGTACACATATAAACAATGGTTAGAGGACTCTGCCCATGATAAACTAATCTTGACACAAAACCAATATGTTGTGGTTTGCTGACCACGAATAGAGAAGAATGGAGGGAGAAACCGGACTTTCTTTCAACATGAACAAAGAGTTACAAAACTCCCTCTCTACAACTCTCTCTCTCACACATGGAGCTCTCCCGGCTCTCTTTGGATACAATGGAGCTCTCACTTGGCTCTCTCTAATCTGCTGATAGAAGCTCCTCAAGGATTCCTTATATAGCCATGGTGGGAGGTTTCAAGTTTGACACACCTCTCCCACCAACCTTCCACCAATCCCCCCACCCACCATGGACTTCTCTCATGGCTGCCACCTACCATGGTGGGTGGAGTTGATGCACCAGCCACCTACCAAGGTAGCTGGAAAAGTACAAGTTCCAACAATTCTCCCCCTCCAGCTGCAATCCACTGGAGCATCTGCAAAGGTCCTACTTCTCCCGAGCAACCACCTTTGTCAACATATCTGTCGGGTTCTCCTTCATGTGGATCTTCACAAGTCGCACCATCTTTTGATCCATCACTTCGCATATCCAATGATAGTGAATGTCGATATGATTTTTGATACCCTTCTAGCTCCCCCTCATCAGTCAGGAGTAGGTAATCTGACTCCGAATATTTTGTTGACGGAATCCTTCCTCGTGAAGATCTTCGAACCTGTGAAATGTTAGGTTCGGGAGGCACAACATCACCTAGCTCCTGTGATGGTTCTGCAACTTCTTGTGGAGAGGATTGAGTCTCCCCCTGCTCAATATCCTCTTCCACTGCCTCCTGGTCCGCTGCCGATGAGTCTTCTTGCACCTCCTCCTCTTCATTGATAGGTGGTGTTGGATCATGAATTTATTCCTCAACACCTTCCCTTCGAGTCATTCTAGGATTTTGAATGTCCTCGATCGTCTGGTTCTCATGGAACACACCATATCTACTTCTGATCACCTTCTTCTCCTTCGGGTCCCAAAGCTTGTATCTGAACTCCTCATCTCCATAGCCGATGATGATGCATGGAGTAGATCTATCGTCTAGCTTCTTCCTAAGCTCCTTGGATACATGTACAAATGCCAAACATCCAAATACTCGTAAATGAGACTAAGTGGGGTGTTTACGAGACCATCTGTTCTGTGGAATCTCAAAATTCAATGGGACTGACGGTGATTGGTTGATGAGGTAGCAGGCAACCTGAACATCTTCTCCCCAGAATGGATTAGGGAGCTTTGCCAAACTCATCATGCTTCTGACCTTCTCCATGATGGTGTTGTTCATCCTTTCTGCAACTCCATTGTGTTGTAGGGTGCGAGGGACCGTCCTCTCATGTCGGATGCCATGACTCCTGCAATAGGCATCAAATTCCCTGGATGTGTACTCTCCTCCATTGTCTGAACGAAGACACTTTAGCTTCTTTCCAGTTTCACGCTCCACCATGGCGTGGAACATTTTGAAGTATTCCAGTACTTGGTCCTTCGTTCGTAAGAAGAACACCCACACCCTTCGAGATGAATCATCAATAAAGGATAGAAAATATTTGTTACCTCCGAGTGTATCCACCTCCATGGGTCCGCATACATCAGAGTGCACCAGATCCAACAACTCTGATCTCCGTGATGAAGCAGTATTGAATGAAACTCTATGTTGCTTCCTATACAAGCAGTATTTACAAGGATCAAGTGATGCATCCTTGTCAATACTGATGTACTTCTTCTTTATTAGGGTAGATAACCCTTTTTCACTCATGTGGTCGAGCCTTCTATGCCACATATTAGATGACGTCTCTCTTTCCACCGTGTTGAGGCTGTCTGCACATATCTTCACATGAGTTTTGTACAGCGTACCGCATATGTTTCCACGAGCGATGATAATGGCTCCTTTTGTCATCTTCCATGCTCCGTTGTTGAAGATGTTGTCATAGCCTTGTTGATCAAAGACTATACCTGATAACAGGTTGAGCCGAAGGCTTGGAACATGTCGAACATCCTTCAGGGTGATTGTGTATCAAACATTCGTCTTGACATGGATATCACCCATGCCAACAATCTCTGCCGAACTGGTATTCTCCATCTTAACTGCACCAATGTCACCAGCTTGATAAGTCAAGAAATACTCACAATGTGCCGTGACGTGGTACGATGCTGCAGTATCGACCACCCATTCTGTGTCTTGGCCTGATGTATGAAAGCATGTCTCTTCTTCGTCTTTGGAGCAAAGAACAACTTCTCCGGTGACGCTCACATGCGCGTCTTCATTTCTTCTTTGCTGGTTGTTACTTTGGCCCTTTTCTTGTAACAACTTTCGGCAGTTCTTCTTCATGTGTCCCTTCATGCCACAATGGTAGCATTTGTATGTTGGCCTCCTACCATCTGTGGACCTTCCTCTGTTCTTGCTTCGACCTCTGGTTCCTGCCCCACGACCCCCTCCTTGTTGTCTCCCTCGCTTCTCCAGAACCAGAGCTTGCTTCTAGTTGAAACTCGCATCTTTCCTTCGGGCTTCCTCGTTGAACAGTGCATCCTTTACCATCACCATGGTAAGTTTGCCTCCAGGCGCCGAGTTGCTGAGTGAGACGACAAGCGTATCCCAGCTATCGGGAAGTGTGCAGAGTAAGTGGTTCGCCTGATCTTCATCATTTAGAGTCTTACCGGCAACCACCAACTGGTTCACCGGGCTTTGGAACTCGCTGGTGTGTTCGGCTATAGAGTTTCCACTTTGTAGTCGAAGATTCATCAACCGCTTCAATAAGAGGATCTTGTTTCGAGCGTTCTTTGACTGGTACATATTTTCCAACTTTGTCCAAAGTTCATACGCACCAGTCTCTTGAGCAACATGGTGGTAAACGCTGTGATCGATCCATTGGCGGATTTGGCCGATCGTCTTCTTGTTTAGAATCTTCCACTCTACTTCCTTTGTGGCATCGGGGTTGACTCCCTCATTCTCAATGGGGTCAAAATGATTCTTAGCATTGAGAAGATCTTCCGATGACGTGGCGATGACGTGGCAGCCGAAGCAGCCGCTGGAAACCTGCCGGAAAAGTCACCGGCGCCGGAACAGTACATTCTTCTCCGACAAGGGGGTACTGTTCACCTGAAGTTTGACCAAACTTTGACTGGGCCTAGAAAGCTCTTTTTAGCTCCGTTTTCGATGCCGTTTGCGCCGTTGAAATCGTCTTGACACAGGTTTTCAGAATATGCCATCAAAACACGATTTCTGGCAACTTGAATTTTCCGGCCACCGGAAAAATTTCCTCCGCCCGCCGCCGTTTCACCGGAACCCCTCTGATACCACTTGTTGTGGTTCGCTGACCACGAATAGAGAAGAATAGAGGGAGAAACCGGCCTTTATTTCAACATGAACAAAGATTTACAAAACTCCCTCTCTACAACTCTCTCACTCACACATGGAGCTCTCCCGGCTCTCTTTGGATACAATGGAGCTCTCACTTGGGTCTCTCTAATCTGGTGATAGAAGCTCCTCAAGGCTTCCTTATATAGCCATGGTGGGAGGTGTCAAGTTTGACACACCTCTCCCTCCAACCTTCCACCAATCCCCCCACCCACCATGGACTTCTCTCATGGCTGCCACCTACCATGGTGGGTGGAGTTGATGCACCAGCCACCTACCAAGGCAGCTGGAAAAGTACATGTTCCAACACATTATAGCTTCATACACTATTAAACGGATTACACATTGAGAGAAAAAAAAAACAAACATGGCCCATATGTATATCTTCTGATCCCCCATGGGCTATGAAGAACAAAACCCTACACTCATTGGACATGCATCCAGGAATTTCCCCATATCGGATTAACTAAATACATACAAGAAGACAATAGGAGAAAGAAATAGTATGGCGTAAAACTCACCAATATTTCCTCAATAGTGATTGAAATTGAGGCGAAGTATGGGAACTGTTAGTAGAAGCACACTAATTTATGGATCTTTTCATCTCACTCCTAAAATCTTTGTTAACATTCTTGATATTTAGGAATCTGTACAATATCTGGGTTTTGCATGCATATTGAACAATGATTCTTGATGGGGGAAGATGAAAAATGTCATGCCTGGTACATATATTGTTGTCTTCATGATGGTAGAAAATGCGTTGTATTTGTTAGCATTATATTAAATATTTTGAACCTCATTGGATCACATCTGAGAGCCATTGCTTTTGATTCTATTGATATGATGGAATCAACTGTTGAAGGAAATGGAGCATGCATCATCACCGAGTATATATTGAAGGTATGCTTTTAATCAAAAATGTTTCATGCACACTTTTACTATATCTTTGAATGTGTACATTTAAATTGATTTTTATTACATTGAACAAATAGATTTTGGGACTTGATATATATTATTACTGCCTACGATTAATCAGAGAGTAAGATGAAAATCAACAAATAAAAAGTACAAATATTAAACGAGGAAAGGAAAACTAAAAAGAGATCTAATGCAGAAGGGGTGACTTTATTTAACACATATTTCGTAAAAGCTAAAGTTTACAAAGCGAGTGAGGGGAGAGCGTGCGCATTTATGGCGAGCTAGATGCCACTGGGACTTGCTGAACTGCCAAATTGTGCAAACGAAGCCGTCCACCGAATTTCCGACGGCATGCTGCCGTTGGAGGTTCAGGTTTGCGCGATCGGCCCGCGGGCTGAAAATATTGGGGCTAGGGCTTTCTGTTAAGGGGTCCGTGGAGAGAAAGCCCCTGACATGGATCTCAACCTAGAGTCCCATGGTGCAGTGGCCGGGTCGGCCACAGACGAAGTAGTGCGTGCCGGCTTGGCGAAGCTCCAGCACGGTGAACGACAGCGTCACCCGATCACTTTCTTCGCCGTCGCCCTTCGACGTCGTCGCTTGCTTCGCCGTCGCATCGTCGGTTCCTCCCGGCTCGCTGTCGTTCTTCCATATCAGTTGTGATGAATGCTGGATCTGTTGATGCTTTTATGGCTCATCCTGTTTTCGGATCCTGGATGCGGGTTCGACAGGCGCTGCTTTGTCGCACCTTCGTTTGGTGTCAGGTGACCCTTTAACGAAGCCGACGGACGATCTTCTTAAATCGAAGGAGAATATGGTGGAGCTGGATCCGAAATCCTCCTAGGTCTCGACTCCCTTGCCTGTTGACAGGAATGTTTATGCTATGTCTCCAATCGCGTTCATGACATCCCGTCTCATCCTAGAACTTCGGCCAAAAGGAGATAATATATTTATAGAAGCTACATAAAGTATTCTATCCCAGCATATCAATGCATTCAATTATCACTATCTTTCAATGCCAGAAAATGATTTTTTTGAAGGATTCGGATGCAACGGAAACGCGGCGTTGGGAGGACCCAACTTTGCTTTTGTCGGAGTCCATGATCAATTCAGGATCAATACAATGATGAATGTCAGTATCCACGAAATTAAATTAAGGAGTAGACAAATAAAGGAAACACCATATCCGAGACAGGGGATCTTGCACATCATATTTATAATTAATTTATTTAATATCTGAAGAAATAAATACTTGGGATAAAGAACTTTCTTCGTTGACGATTGTTCATCGTCCGAAATAACCCTTTCGGATTTTCTTCATTGCGTTCGTGAGCAACATCACTCGTTCTCCGGGTGATAGCACGACAAATCGAGTGTCTTGCGATGTTCATTCTTGATCGCTCGTTCTTCGGTCTTAATGAATTTCTCTCTTAGGTTTCTTGGTCTAGAAAGGGAGAGAGAAGAGGAGTCGAGAGAGAATTTGTTTTGCATAACAATTTTATATTCCTTGACTTGGAAATTGATCTCGCATCAATTGCACAATAGACGTACCGGTCTATTGATAGAGCTGGGATTTCGGTTACAAAATTTTATGGCACAACAACCATTAAATATAATTATAACCATTAATGAAATCCCCTGACACTTAATAATAATAACAGTATTATTATTTTGTGTTGCACCAACTAGCGCAAAATAGAACCATTAATGAAATCTCATGTCACCCCAATAAATTTATAATCATAAATATAATAAAAAGGATGAGTTGCTGAGAGCTCCCGCATGCTGCCCATGGCGATTAGGGTTTGCCCCAACCACATGACCTTCACTGTCAATGTCAATCCACGTCGTTGCACCGTCGGTTCCTTCGTCATCGCTTACTTCACTGTCACCCTTCGACATCGCCTCCTTCCACAGCGTCAGTCGATTGTTGTCTTTGTCGTTGCCCTTTGATGTCATCACTTACATCACCATCACACCATCGATTCCTTCCACCTCACTGCTGTTATTCCACATCAGTTTTGATGAATGCTAGATCTATTGATGCAAATTTTCCCTCTTCGGAAGTGGATTAGGATTCGATGAGGGCCAATGAATCTCTCTCCCCAATGTAAGAAGATCTGGAAATCAATGCAACCGATTTCCTCTATAGGTCTATTCGATGCTTTTAAGGGGGTTTATACCTCATCCCGTTTTCGAATCCTAGATGCAGGTTCAACAGACACTACTTTGACGTTCCTTGGTTTGGTGTCGGGTGACCTTTTGACGAAGCTGAATGATCATCTTCTCCAATAAATGGAGAATATGGTGGGGCTGGATCCGAAAGCCTCCCAGGTCTTGACCCCATTGCCCGTTGACATGAGTGTTTCTGCTGGTGTCTTCATTCGCATTTGTGACATCTCGTTTGGTCCTAGGGCTTCGACCAAAATGGCTTCTGATGTGATTCACGGTCATGCGAAGCTCTTACCTCACAAGATCATGCAAAAAGGAGATACTGCATTTGTAGAAGATGCATTTGGTATTCTATCAGAACCGATCAATGAATGTAAGCATTCAATTATCGCTTATCTTTCTCTACTAGGGAAAGATTTTTTGAATCTGGTTGCGCTTAGGAAGCAACTTATTGAATGTTGGGGCTTTGATGAATGGAAAATGCCCTCTATAGGTAGAGGCTAATTTCACATTGTTTTTGCATCAGATCTGTTGAAATCCAAAGCTTGGGGATATGGATTCATTAATCTGAACCCCGATATCCTCAGACTCCAAGACTGGGATCCGCATTTTGATCCATTAAACGTCAAAAACTCGATCCCCCATGTCTGGATACATGTTCTTGGTCTGAGTTGGTTCCAGTGAGGCCCTCATATTCTATGGGAAATTACATCGGTTGTTAGAGTTCCCATTAGAATGGATAAATAAATAGAGAAAGAAAGGTATAATCACTTTGCTAGGCTACAAGTTGAAATTGATCATAGCACCCCTTTGGTTAATTTCATTTTGTTAATAACGGATGACAACATATCTGATATATTGGTTGAATATGAAAAATCTCATGACTTTTGTAAAGGGTACAACAACTTAGGACACACTTATGATAAATGTCGTAGAAGGATGGTTTGTAGTCTTTGTGGGATGAAAGGGCACTCCATTGATTTTTGCAAAAAGAAACCCAGTTCTGAAGTATAGATGGGGGTGGCTAATGTTGTTGAAGCCAATCCTCATCATTTGGTGGACCCTATTTCTAGCGGTCATGAGGAAGAACATTTCAATGTTGCAGGGAATCCCTCTTTTGCTGATGTGGTCAAGCAGGCTGCTAGCTCTGCTCCTGCTGGTGGTTCCAAGGTTTAATGGGTTGAGATAGCTACTGATGAAAAGGAGAATAAAACTGATGATAAGGATATTGTTTTTCTAGTGGCATCATATGGTTCCGATGTTTTGGAGCAGCTTGAAAATGATATCCAAACTGAAGTGGATATGGAATTGATCCAAACAAGCTTTGATTTCCCCTTACAGGAAGGGTAAGGATAAGTTGTTCCCTCTTCCTGCTAAGAAGATTGTGGTGAATAATGGACATCCCCCTTCGAAGAGTATGGGTATGGTGCAGGTTACCACCTCAAATACTTTTGATGTGCTTGATCTGGTTCAGGCAATACATATTTCTGATAGCTGTATTGAAGTTGATGTCCTTTATGTGGACATTGAAACTCCTAATGTTAATGAGCAGACTCTCTTGGAGAAAGGTATTTTTGAGTTGGGGAGGGAAGAGCCAGAATGGGCTTGGCAACAACCTAACACTTGGAGGCTGGGCCGTCATCCAAAAAATAATGGTCGAGGACGTGGACAGGAGGATTGGGTTGCAACACGAGGGCGTGGCTGAAGTACGTCTTCCAGGACTCAGCTCACTCCAAAGCGGGAGTAGATTAAGAAGAAGTATATTGCGCTTTTTCAATCAAAAGAACTCTCAATCAGAGTGGGAGTCTGAAAAAGATGTTAGAGATCCTAGTCCGGATTCTGACCATGATTATGGTGAATTTTGACATATTGTTTCATTCTTTGGATGATGGTTTGTCTGTGTGTTTGACCTCATCCTTCTTTTCTTTGTTTGCTTTATTTTTCTTTCTAATTTTAATAAATGGTAAATATCTTCAGCTTCTGGCTAAACCTCTTTCATATAAATTTAAAAAATATATAAATATATTTATTATATTTAGAATTATATAAATATGTTTTTATTTATAATAAATATATTAAATATATAAATACAATAAATATAATAAATATATTTATTATATTTAGAATTATATAAATATGTTTTTATTTATATAATTATATTTATAATGATATATTAAATATATTTAGAATGATATACTTACTATATTTAGGCGTGTTGGGGAGATCCATTTCCCCCATTTCAACGCCCCCACCCTATTACATATATTAACAATAAGTATAATTATAAATATATTTTAATAATTATACAATTATAAATACAAATTGTTTTATATAATTATAAATATTTATTTATAATTATTTATATATTTATAACTATATAACTCTTAAAACATATTTATATATGCATTTAAAAAATATATATAATTATATAATTATTAATATATATATATACACATTCAAGATATATATATAAATATATAATTATAAATCTAATATATTTATATATACATTTTTAATATATTATAAATTATTTATAAATTTATTTATGTAAATATATATTTAAAATAACAAATAAATATAATTACAAATATATACAAAATTATAAATATAATATAAATTTAAAATTATATATATATATATAATTATGTATATATTTATTTTCTAAATGTAATATAAATATATACATAATTATAAATATTTATAATTATGTGCGTGTGTTTAATGTAATTGTAACCCCAATCACCTAATATATATATATTTATTATAGTAGTTATGAATTTATTATAATTATTTGTAATTATTACCCCAAAACGCCAATTGAATTGGTGTTAAGAAAACCAAAATTCTCTAATTAAAGTTTCCCTACACCCATAAAAAAACCAAAAACCCTTGCTGTCAAAATTTTCCCATCCTTAGATTTCGAGAATGCTGTCGTTTGAGGTTAGGGTTTGGGCCATCCTCCAAAGGGATGTAAACGTTTGGGTTGAGGCTTTCACTGTCAGGAACCAAAATTGACGGGACGAGGGCCATGGAGAGTTATCCCAGGACTTGGATCTTAAGTCGGATTCCCATGGCGTAGTGGCCGTGTCTGCCACAGATGAAGTAGTGCATGCCGACTTAGAGATGCTCCAACATAGTGATGTCAGCGTTGTACGATGTGATGGGGATGGTTTTGATGTGACACATGGCGTAATCAAGGTAACTGAATTTCGGGATGTGGTGGGTGGGTCTATATCAGAACACTGTCATAGCACGAAAACACACAAGATTAAACACAATTTTTCACGACTGAAATAACAGAAACCCATGAAAATGAACCGCAATATGACTTCGTTTTCAGGGAATGATTGGCTTAGTAAGCAAAAGAATGTCCAAAAAATGGGTATCCCATTATTGGACTTATAATGCGGCTGGATTTCAAAAATTTAGAGGGTGCGTGGTGTCAGTTCTCAGAGTGGATGAATCCATTCATTTTCATCCGATATAATAGTGATGGAGGTTAATGGTGATGAAATTTCTTAGAAAACAATTGGTTTTTAGAAAAGTCCATTTTGGATAAATTTCATCACTATAATAATCTCATAGAGTCTCGGAAGGCAATAAATATACTGATAATGCTAGAGATACATAATCATAAAATTACTGAAAATTAGGCCTAATTCATTTTCAATGTTTACGTTAGTATCAAGATATTCCTCTTCACTAAAAAGTACATCTAATTAGTTCTAATTCATTTTCAACATATACATTCATATCAATATAATTATAATGATAATGATAGAGATACAAAAGCATAAAATTTACCGCTAATTAGTTCTAATTCATTTTCAAAGTAGATGTTCGTATCAAGATATTCCTCTTCAATGAGATGCTGATCAACATTTATGTGAAAAGTAAAAGTGCTCAGATATAGATAAAGGTGAATCAGAATGCGCATTTTCATCCTATATTAGTGATAGATGCTAATGGCGATGAAATTTCTAAAAAAACTATTTTTTTAGTGAATACCATGTTGAATAAATTGCAACACTACAATAATCTGCTAGAATCTCGACAAGCAATCAATATAATGATAATGCTAGAGATTCAAAAGCATAAAAGTACTTCTAGTTAGGCCTAATTCATTTTCAACTTTTATGTTCATATCAAGATATTCTTTTTCACTAAGATGCTTATCAATATTTAAGAGAAAATTACAAGTTCTCAGATAGATAGAAAGATGAACCTGAACACAGATTTTGATCCTATAATAGTGATATGGGTTAATGGTGGTCAAATTACTCAGAAAACTATTGATTTTCAGAGAAAACCAAGTTGAATAAGTTGTTGTACTATAATAATATGCAAGAATCCTGGCAGACAATCAATATACTGATAATGAAAAAGATACAAAAGCATAAAAAATATTGCTGATTAGGACTAACTCATTTTCAATGTTGACATTATGGTGATAAAATTTCTCATAAAACTATTGGTTTTAGAGAAGACCAAGTTGAATAAATTTCAGTACTATAAAAATATGCGAGAATCTTGGAAGGCAATCAATATACTGATAATGCTAGAGATACAGAAGCATAAAAAAGTACCTCTAATTAGGCCTAATTTGTTTTCAACCTTGAAATTCTTAAAAAAATATTCCTCTTCATAGAGATGCTTGTCAACATTTACGTTCAAATTGCAAGTTCTCAGATATAGAGAAAGATGAATCAAAATTCACATTTTCATCCTATAATAGAAACAATGGTTAATTGTGATGAAATTTCTCATAAAACTACTGGTTTTTAGAGAAGACCAAGTTGAATAAATTGCAGTACTATAATAATCTTCTATAATATCGACAGGAAATCAATATATTGATAATTCTAGAGATACATAAACTTAAAATTACCTCTAATTAGGCCTAATTCATTTTCAATATTGATGTTCTTATTAAGATCTTCCTCTTCACCAAGACTCTTATCAACATTTAAGTGAAAATTACAAGTGCTCTAATAGAGGGAAAGATGAATCAGAACACACATTTTCATCCTATAATAGAGATAGAGGATAATGGGGATGAAGTTTCCCAGAAAACAATTAGTTTTCAGAGAATTCCAAGTCAAACAAATTACATTACTATAATAATCATGTAGAATCCTGGTTGGAAATCAATATACAAACAATGCTAGGGATATTGAAGCATAGAAAGTACCACTAATTAGGCCTAATTTTTTTTCAACATTGGCATTCATATCAAGATATTCCTCTTCACTAATATGTTTATCAACATTTAAGTGAAAATTTATAGTGCTCAGAAATAGAGAAAGATAAATAAGAACATGAATTTTCATCCTATAAAAGCGACAGAGGTTAATGGTGATGAAATTTCATAGAAAACTATTGATTTTCAGAGAAGACCAAGTTGAATAAATTGCAGTACTATAATAATATTCTAGAATATCAGCAGACAATCCATATACTGATAATTCTAGAGATTCAAAAGCATACAAAGTACTACTTATTAGGCCTAATTCATTTCCAATGTTGATGTTATGGAGATGAAATTGCACATGAAACTACTGGTGTTCAGAGAATACCAAGTTGAATAAATTGCAATACTATAATATTCTACTAGAATTTCAGAAGGCAGTCAATATACTGATAATGAAAAACATATATAAGCATAAAAAGTAATGCTAATTAAGATTAATTCGTTTTCAACATTGATGTCCATATCCAGATATTATTCTTCACTGAGACTCTTATCAACATTTAAGTGAAAATTTCAAGTGCTCAAATAGAGAGAAATATGAATCAAAACACACATTTTCATCCTATAATAGCAACATAGGTTAATTACGATTAAATTTCTCAGAAAACTATTAGTTTTCATAGAAGACCAAGTTGAATAAATTGCAGTACTATAATAATATGCAAGAATCTTGGTAGGAAATAAATATAATGATAATTCTAGAGATACAAAAGCATAAAAGTCTTGCTAATTAATTCTAATTCGTTTTAAACATTAACATTTTTATCAAGATATTACTCTTCACTAAGACACTTATTAACATTTAATTTCAAATTGCAAGTGCTTGTATAGAGAGAAAGATGAATCATAACACACATTTTCATCCTATAATAGCGATGAAGGATAATGGTGACGAAATTGCTCAAAAAATGATTGGTGTTCAATGAATACCAAGTTGAATATATTTTAGCACTATAATAATATGAAATATTCTCAATATGAAATCAATATAATGATAATGCTAGAGATACAGAATCCTAAAAAGTAATGCTTATTAGGCCTAATTCATTTTTAATGTTTATGTTCATATCAAGATATTCCTCTTCACCAAGATTCTTATCAACATTTAAGTGAAAATTGAAAGTGATCGAATAGAGATAAAGATGAATCAGAATGCACATTTTCTTCCTTTAATAGTGATAGGGGTTAATGGTGGTGAAATTATGAAGAAAATTATTGGTTTTCAGAGAAGACCAAATTGAATAAATTTTAGTATTATAATAATCTTCTAGATTCTATGAAGGTAATCAATATAATAATAATGATAGAGATATAGATGCATAAAAATTACTGCTAATTAGGCCTAATTCACTTTCAATGTTGACGTTATAGAGATGAAATTTCTCAAAATACTATTTGTTTTCAGAGAAGAACAAGTTGAATAAATTGGAGTACTATAAAAATATACTAGATTCTTGGAAGGAAATCAATATACAGATAATTATAGAGATACCGAAGCATAAAAATTACCACTAATTAGGCCAAGTTCATTTTCATCATTGACATTCATATCAAGATATTAATATTCACTGAGCCACTTATCAACATTTATGTGAAAATTGCATGTGTTCGGATAGAGATATATATGAACTAGAACACACATTTTCATCCTACAATAGTGATTAAGGTTGATTGAAATGAAATTTCTCAGAAAAATTTTGGTTTTAAAATAATAGCATGTTGAATAAATTTTAGTACTATAATAATCTACGATAATCTCGGTAGGAAATCAATATACATATAATGCTAGAGATACGAAAGCATAAAATGTATTGCTAATTATGCCTAATTCATTTTTAGTGTTGAAATTCATATCAAGATATTCCCCATCATTGAGACTCTTATAAACATTTAAGTGAAAATTATAAGTGCTCAGATAGAGAAAAAGATGAATCAGAAAGCACATTTTCATCCTATAATAGCGACGAAGGCTAATGCTAATGAAATTGCCCAAACAAATATTGGTTTTTAGAGAAGACCAGGTTGAATAAATATTAGAGCTATAATAATATGATAGAATCTTGGAAGTCAATAAATATAATGATAATACTAGAGATATAGAAGCATAAAAGTAGGGCTAATTAGGTCTAATTTGTCTACAATGTTGACGTTCATATTAAGTTCACTAAGATGATTATCAACATTTAAGTGCAAATTGAAAGTTCTCATATAGAGATAAAGATGAATCAAAATGAGCATTTTCATCCTATAATAGCTGTTTCGGTGCGGATGTGCGTCAGGTTACGCTGTTCCGCCAGGACGCGTTCGCGCGTGCACCCGTCAACCCGAGGGGATGGGCGCGCGGCTTGTGGTCCCGCAGTCCCGCTTTCCAAGGGCGGGCAGCATCCGTCCCTTATTCAGGGGCGTCTGCTCCTTGATCGAAACCGGGATGATGGGATGTCGGCTCCTCCTTCCTTGGACGTCTCCTCGGAACTCGTTGCCTAATCCGGGTCTCCCTCATAGATTTAAGACATGCTCGTGAATCTCGTTCCCGGCGCCATATCTTCATGGACACCGGTTAATTACGTTGCTTCCGCCCGGACGCTCCAAGGAGTCTGGTCGGGGCAGCAACCTGCGGTGAGAAGGCCGGGTGGCTCTGGGTGCTGGGGGCGTGTCGTAACACTGCGACTCTGCATGTCTGTCTTCCGTCCCTAATAGGGCTTCTCGAAGGCGTGATGACATGAGGCATCCCGCACTGGGTGCGGGGAACTGTGCCCCCTGAGGTTTTCCTCAGCTTCCCATGTTTAACACGGGGTATGCCGCGAGTTTAACGTCCAGCGGGGACGGCATCGGACCGATCAACACGAAAAGTGGATCAGATGACAGAACCCCTTGCGGGGAACCTCCGACGCTGGGGCCAGCACATAGGCGGCTTCCCAAGTGATGTGGAGTGGAGTGAAGTGGCATGACCTCACCAGGATGTGGCGGCCCGGGTAAGGATCAGGATGGATGATGGAGTGAAGAGCTTGGACCCCGTGGGGCTTCCTACGTACCGCGCGTTAGCACAGATCAAAGTCAACGTAGTTCGGGTGTACAGTTTAACGTCATGCTGGACGTTGGCAGGCCGACGCACGAAGGGGTCAAGGCCGCCGGGCGGAGGATTGAACCGAACCACCTCGCACAGAGGGGGATGGAACGGCCGGGTGGATCACAGTTTCACGTCATGCTGGACGTTGGCGAGCCGACGCACGAAGGGGTCGAGGCCGCCGGGCGGAGGATTGAACTGAACCACCTCGCACAGAGGGGGATGGAACGGCCTGGTGGATCACAGTTTCACGTCATGCTGGACGTTGGCGAGCCGACGCACGAAGGGGTCGAGGCCGCCGGGCGGAGGATTGAACCGAACCACCTCGCACAGAGGGGGATGGAACGGCCGGGTGGATCACAGTTTCACGTCATGCTGGACGTTGGCGAGCCGACGCACGAAGGGGTCGAGGCCGCCAGGCGGAGGATTGAACCGAACCACCTCGCACAGAGGGGGATGGAACGGCCGGGTGGATCACAGTTTCACGTCATGCTGGACGTTGGCGAGCCGACGCACGAAGGGGTCGAGGCCGCCGGGCGGAGGATTGAACCGAACCACCTCGCACAGAGGGGGATGGAACGGCCGGGTGGATCACAGTTTCACGTCATGCTGGACGTTGGCGAGCCGACGCACGAAGGGGTCGAGGCCGCCGGGCGGAGGATTGAACCGAACCACCTCGCACAGAGGGGGATGGAACGGCCGGGTGGATCACAGTTTCACGTCATGCTGGACGAAAATAGAAAGAGCCGTGGGGAAGCACAATGGAGATACACACGTGCAGTCTCCCACGGGGGCGGACTCATAGGTGAATCAACGCAAGTGTGAACCCGGGAGGGGTCCACCGATGGACGAACCGACGTAAATACTACCGGGACGACCAGGTGGTGGCCTTGAACCTCAGGGAGGCTTCCTAAGTACCCTGTTTAGAATACAGGGATCAAAGTCCACGTAGTTCGTTCTGTCAGGACTTACACACTAAGGCAGCCCGAGTGCGGCAAAGATCAGTTGGAAGGGACCTGGACCGAAAGTAGGAGACACCTCGATCCCAGTCACACCCTCTACTGGCTTCGGCAGTGGGGGAGCGCAATGGAGATACACATGTGCAGCCCCCCACAAGAAACTAGGGGTTTGTAATACCCCACACCCGTAGGGAAAAGCCGCTCCCATTAAATCGTCCCTAGAGAAGGACAATCCCGACATCCCTGCAGAGACGAGCGGGTGGGGGCCACATCCAAACCGGGGGCGGACCCAGCGTGCGATGCACGGGATCGGGTGAGGCGGTCGGTTTAACGTCTTGCCGGACGAAGTACAGTTTAACGTCATGTGTTGAGGACGAAGGTGCTTGGCAGTTTAACGTCTTGCAGTGCGGACGATATGCTAGGCAGTTTAACATCTTGCAGCTTGGACGTAGTACAGTTTAACGTCATGTTGGACGGATGCAGTTTAGCGTCATGCGGGACGAATGTGCAGTTTAACGTCATGCTGGACAAATGTGCAGTTTAACGTCATGCGGGACGAACGCTGAACAGTTTAACGTCTTGTAGCTCGGACGAGGTACAGTTTAACGTCATGTTGGACGTGTGCAGTTTAACGTCATGCGGGACGAATGTGCAGTTTAACGTCATGCGGGATGTGTGTTGCCGCCGATGGGTCCGTGTCACTTCGCGCAAGCCTGGAAGGCCGCACGGAAAGACAACGCACGGTGCGGGCACCCAGGACAGAGATCATCGGGCGCCACGCAGTCGGGTACCCTCGCGGGACGAAAAGGAGCGACCCTGGCGGTTTGCGCGCAAAAGAAGAGCTTTGCGCGCAATACCGCGGGTCGGCGCGCAATTGTGCGGGCTGGCGCGCAATTGGGCCAGCGCTTTGCGCGCAGATGGTTAAGATTGCGCGCACCGGGCTTCGGGCAGCTCGCGGGGGCAACGGCTCATTCTCAAACGAATGGCCACTTTGGAGAGGGGGGTGCGCGCAATCGGGCTGGATTGCGCGCACCCCGGGGGCAATTGCGCGCAAGAGGCTTCTTTTGCGCGCAAAGGCCTTCGGGTTATGGATTATTCAAACGAAAGGAGCCAAGGGGATTGCGCGCGAAGGCGAACCCCAAGGCTCTATTGCGCGAAAGAAAGGAGGTTACCTGAAGATCGGCATTGCGCGCGGAAGGGGTCGGATTGCGCGAACGAGCGACGCTTCGGATTCTGGCAACCTTCAAAACGTCGGGGTTCGCCTTGTATTTATAGGCAACCCCGGGCGCGGAATCCGGTCTCGGGCGCGGAATTCTCTTCATGGGCGCGGAATCAGGACCCGGCGCGCAAAGGAGCCTGCGCGGGCCACGGGCGCGCAAAATAGCGCGCCGGCCCAGCGCATTGCGCGCATCCCGGGAGGATTGCGCGCAAAGCTCAACTTTGCGCGCGGGCCTCTGAAATTTCGCGCAAGTCCTCCGGGCCCTCCTGAACGTGCCTCTGACTCCAAATATCACTTCACTTTCCGCATCCGGAGCTTCGTTTGAGAACAACGGACTTTTCCGGCGTCTACAAAAGCCCCCCCTCGGAATTTGATCGGCGAGAGGTCGCAACGATCGGGTTCCGAGGGAGACGCCGGAATGTTGAAGTCCTGGGCGGCACGGGACTTAGGCTTAACATGCTCAATCACAATTCATTGTCTTGCAGGAGCGTTAACCAAGCATCAGGCATCCATAGTTGGGCCTGGATTGCTGGAGAAAAGAGGGAGGTCATTCCTAGGAAAGGAGACCTCAGACCTAATCAATGTATCATCCCCCCCAACATGTTCCAACACACGAGCGGGACAACACTAGGGGCGTTGAGATTTTATCTGAACATAGGAAAATGAGAATGGGTGAATCGCGTGTCCCGAATCCGGACATCCACAACGGTCGGCCTTCCAGGAAATGCCCCGGACGGTAGGCGGACAGTGGATCGACCATAACAACTGCAATAGACGGACCGACGGTCATCATTCATATTGCAGGAGGCGGACCACATGTCATCATGAATACCGCTTTGGGGGTTCCTTCAGGCACAAGGGTGGAAGTCCAGATCAACAGGGCATGCGAAGCGTGGGGCGAAGTGACGATTTGTTCGGACAGAATCCAACGCTCTTAAAATTGCGCCACCGTGGGGAAAGCGTATTAGGCGAATGCACTAATCTGGCCGTGAATCACCCCAATTCTCAGACGGAACCTCTTTGACGAGGAAACCGTCGCTTCCCATCACTGCGATGGGGCATCCCGAACTGAATCGGGGGGAAAATCACAACTGCACCACTCTACCAGAAGCCAGGCCAGACGGCCGGCGACGAGGAGGGGCGGGACTTAACGATCCCTGAGGCTGGACCCGAGTCGAGATGCCCGGGCGTTCCTACGTACTCCATCAGGCTGGAGATCAAGCCATACGTAGTTCTAAAAGCGCAGTTTAACGTCATGCAGGACGTAGAATCCCGTTTAGGGGAGATCTTAGTTTAGGGTCGTAGAGCTCGGACCACAAGGGGAGATCTTAGTTTAAGGTCTTAGAGCTCGGACCATAGGGGCAGATCTTAGTTTAAGGTCTTAGAGCTCGGACCATAGGGGCAGATCTTAGTTTAAGGTCTTAGAGCTCGGACCATAGGGGAGATCTTAGTTTAAGGTCTTAGAGCTCGGACCATAGGGGGAGATCTTAGTTTAAGGTCTTAGAGCTCAGACCATAGGGGGAGATATTAGTTTAAGGTCTTAGAGCTCGGACCATAGGGGGAGATCTTAGTTTAAGGTCTTAGAGCTCGGACCATAGGGGGAGATCTTAGTTTAAGGTCTTAGAGCTCGGACCATAGGAACCTCAAAGTACGCCACATCGTGGTCTTATCCCCTGGATATGCGAAGATGCACTGGGGGATAGTGTCAAGAGTGTCGAGGTTTTGCATGGTCAGGATGGGAGGTGGAAAATGTGAATCATGCGGCCATTCACTCAAGGACTGGGGGCACCGGAGTAACGATATGGGAGTACTGCCGACCGTGGCGGAAAAGCAGCATCAATATCGCACTAACCGTTGATGGAATGGGGTAGCAAACGAGCATCGACCGCTCAATCGCAGGATTCATATCGATTTGCTGCCCGAGGCCATTGGGGGTACCGGCCCGAGTCGGTGGGAGAGCACTGAGGCATTGTGTCCGAACCGTTCACGGGGGCTCCACCCAGGGCGTAGACGATGGGTCCGAATGAAAGGGAGCACGAAGCCTGAAAAGTGGAGGAAACCTGACCAAGCGGAACCTGACGCTCCTGGCAATAAACCAGAGTACTCTTGACACCGGTGGACCACTGCAAGGGGTCGGGGAACACGCCTTGAGGGTGACCTGAAGGCGGCGGATTCCCCAGAGAAGGGGGAATCTCTAAGAGGTGGGGGGCTGGACCCGAAGTTTCAAACATCCGGGCATTCCTACGTATCCCATAAGGATGGGAATCAAGCCACACGTAGTTCTTGAAGCGCGGCGCGACACAATCGGGCACCAGCGCGGGGAAGAGTGCGGGTCTGACCCTCGCACACAAAAGGAGCGGCATTTGATATTTCTTGTTTGTCCTTAAAGATGAATGGTTTTTCTTTGTGCGGCGACATGCCTGTGACTGAGAAATCTCTGGCGTCGCCACAATAATCAAGCCACGGAAGGCATTGATGAATGGCGTGGTTATTAACCAGCGCCCAACATGAGTGTCCCCTGAGGAGGACATCACGATGCAGTGCCATTTCTCGTCGGGCGGCCAAGACGATCACAGTTTACGGTCGTGTGGTAGGACCAGACAACACAGTTTAAGGTCGTGTGGTTCGGACCGTGGAGGAACCCGCTTATTGCGGTATGGCGGACACGGCGGAGGTGGGAACATACCCAGCCCTGTGGTCACGCACGATTCCAGGAGAAGAGTCTTGGGACAGGGGTCTGCGTATGTCCATCACCCGAGGGGCAGAGATGCTAGCCTCCAGCTATGCTGGGCCCAGAACGCAATTGTTCGGGCGACTCCTTCCTCCTTATGGGGACGAGGGTCCAGCTACGCATGGCCCTTAGGGAGGACATCCGCATACATCCTTGGTGCTCAGATCATGGGAGCCTCGACAGACACCGTTACCCTGGTTGGTCTTCCTAACGTGTAGAGGTGTACTGGAGGTCAATATGAAGAGAGTGTCAAGATTCCACTACAACGCACAAAGGCGGAGTGTGATGAGGACTGCGCAACCAATGTTCAGAGCCTGAAAGAGCCGACATGGCGATCAAGGACGTTGCTGACCATATTCGCAACACAACATCCGATCGCGTCAGCCTAAGACGGGGCAAGCAAACGAGCATCGACCGCTCAATCGCAGGATTCATATCGATTTGCGGCCCAGGACTCGCCGGTAAATCGACCCGGAGCGGTAGGAGAGCACTGAGGCATCGTACCCAAACCGCTAACGAGGATGCCTTTGAGTGAAGGCTCGAACAAGAGGAAGCGCGAGGCCCGACAAGCAACACAGGACTTGTCGAGATTGAATCTGACACTACGAGTCATAGACCGAAGGACCCAAAACATGTTACCGGATCACCGGGAAGGGTCGGAGGACTCACCCTGAGAGCAACCAAAAGAGGGTAGATCCCCGTGATCAACCAAAAGACGGGGCTGGACCTGAAACACAAGCGTCCAGGCGGTCCTACGTATCCCATAAGGATGAGAATCAAGCCGTACGTAGTTCTTGAAAGGCAGTTTAACGTCATGCAGGACGATGAGAGGTGTGAGGTGGTCCCACACACGGGGGGAGGCGTACGGCGCGGCCAGTAGACCGACGTGAATGAGGACATGATCCCCCGCTCACGCGATACGCCTCGCACAAAAAGGAGGGGAACTTGGGCCAGAGGCCCAACGCGGGATAGAGATTCCCGGGAAATGGGGCTGGGCCTGAAACATGAATGTTCAGGCGGTCCTACGTATCCCATAAGGATGGGAATCAAGCCATACGTAGTTCTTAAGGGGCAGTTTAATGTCATGCGGGACGAAAGAAAAGGAGATCTTAGTTTAAAGTCGTAGAGCTCGGACCATGAGGAGAGATCTTAGTTTAAGGTCTTAGAGCTCGGACCATGAGGAGAGATCTTAGTTTAAGGTCTTAGAGCTCGGACCATGAGGAGAGATCTTAGTTTAAGGTCTTAGAGCTCGGACCATGAGGAGAGATCTTAGTTTAAGGTCTTAGAGCTTAGACCATGAGGAGAGATCTTAGTTTAAGGTCTTAGAGCTCGGACCATGAGGACCTCAACGCACGCCACTTCGCGGTCCTATCCCCTGGATATGCAAAGATGCACTGAGGGATAGTGTCAAGAGTATCGAGATTTTGCCTGGTCAGGATGGGGGGTGGAAAATGTGAATCATGCGGCCATTCACTCAAGGACTGGGGCACCAGCGTAACGATATGGGAGTACTGCCGACCGTGGTGGAAAAGCAGCATCAATATCGCACTGACCATTGATGGAATGGGGCAGCAAACGAGCATCGACCGCTCAATCGCAGGATTCATATCGATTTTCTGCCCAGAACCCTTGGGGGTGCCAACCCGAGTCGGTGGGAGAGCACTGAGGCATTGTGTCCAGACCGTTCACGGGGGCTCCACCCAGGGCGTAGGTGATGAGTCCGAATGAGATGGGGCATGAAGCCTGAAACGTACAAGGAACCTGACCGAGCAGAACCTGACGCTCCTGGCAATAAACCAGAGTACTCTTGACACCGGTGGACCACTGCAAGGGGTCGAGGGACACGCCTTGAGGGTGACCCGAAAGCGGCGGACTCCCCAGAGAAGGGGGAATCTTTAAGAGGTGGGGCTGGACCCGAAGTTTCAAACATCCGGGCGTTCCTACGTATCCCATAAGGATGGGAATCAAGCCACACGTAGTTCTTGAAGGGCAGTTTAACGTCGTGCAGGATGATGAGAGAAAGAAAGAAAAAAGGAAGGGGGGAAGCAGGAGGCATCCCCCAAACGTGGGGGGCGTACAGCGTGACGAGCAAACCGACGTGAATGAGGGCATAGCCCTGCGTCCACACCATACGCCGCATACCCAGAGGAAGTTCCCGAAGGATGGGACTGGGCCTGAAACATGAGTGTTCAGGCGGTCCTACGTATCCCATAAGGATGGGAATCAAGACGCACGTAGTTCTTGAGGTGCAGTTTAGCGTCATGCGGGACGAATGCTGAACAGTTTATCGTCTTGTAGCTTGGACGAAAATGCTGAACAGTTTAACGTCTTGTAGCTTGGACGAAGATGCTGAACAGTTTAACGTCTTGTAGCTTGGACGCTATGCTAGGCAGTTTAACGTCGTGCAGCTTGGACGTAGATGCTGAACAGTTTAACGTCTTGTAGCTCGGACGAATGCAGTTTAACGTCGTGCAGGACGTAGATGCTGAACAGTTTAACGTCTTGTAGCTCGGACGAATGCAGTTTAACGTCGTGCAGGACGTAGATGCTGAACAGTTTAACGTCTTGTAGCTCGGACGAATGCAGTTTAACGTCGTGCAGGACGTAGATGCTGAACAGTTTAACGTCTTGTAGCTCGGACGAATGCAGTTTAACGTCGTGCAGGACGTGTGCACACTCAGACAAAGTACTGCTTGAGGAACCTAGCGTTGGTGGGAGGAGTGACATGCTCACCATCCATAGTCGCTAGGGAGTACGCGCCATTGGGATAGACCTTGTGGACGACAAAAGGTCCCTCCCACTTAGGCTCCAACTTGGGCAGCTTCCTGCCGGGGATCATCGGTGCTCTTAGGGCTAGCACTAGATCACCCTGCAGGAAGGAGCAGAGGCGAACCTTCTTATTGAAAGCTCGAGCCATTCTGCTCTGATGCCTCTCCAAGTTGTGCAAAGCGCGAAGTCTATTCTCATCTAGTGCTTCCAACTCGACTAGACGGGCTTCAGCAATTCTGTCCGGCGTTTGCTGGTCGTAGACCGCAGTGCGCAAGGACGGTAACTGGATCTCGATGGGCAGGACAGCCTCAGCTCCATACACCAGGGAATAAGGGGTCATCTGGGTGGAATTGCGAGTCGTCGTCCAATAAGCCCAGAGGGCGTTGGGGAGATTGTCCGGCCAACTCTTCTTGTTCTGACCAACCATCTTTTGCCGAATGTTAGAGAGGGTTTTGTTAAACGCCTCGATCTGTCCATTTGCCTGCGCTTGATAGCGAGATGTGTGGTTCGAGCGAATGTTATACTTGGCGTACAACTTCTTCAACTCGGCTGCTCGGAAATTGGCTCCGTTATCCGTGAGGATAGCGTGAGGCACTCCAAATCGTTGAATGATATTGGAGGTCACGAAGTCAGCGATCGAACAGGATTTGACCTCTCTGAGCGGAATCGCCTCTGCCCATTTGGAGAAGAAGTCCGTAGCGGTCAGAATGAACCGGCACTGGCGAGCCGTTGCCGGCGGGTAAGGTCCCACAACGTCCAGACCCCAGACTGCAAAGGGCCAGGAATACCTGGTGGTATGGAGGGGCTCCGGCGGCCGATGCAGAAAGTTCGCATGAACCTGGCACGCATGGCACCTCCTGGCATACTCGATACAGTCATGGATCATAGAGGGCCAGAAGTATCCCAACCTCCGGATATGGTGGGACAGCTTCGGCCCAGTCTGATGGGCACCGCATGAACCAGCATGAACCTCTTGCATGACTCGTGGGATCTCAACTCCCTGAAGGCAACGGAGGAGAACACCATCAAATTCGCGTCTGTAGAGGATCTGCTCCAGGCCGAGACTGCTCTGGAGGACGAACTGCGGTGCGCGGCGTCGAACTCGCTCGCGCTCGGCCCGATCCGATGGAAGAATGCCATGTTGGAGGTACTCAACCAATGGCGTCCTCCAATCAGGGGCTGACTCAACTGCCATATCCGGGGTACTCGGGGCTCCGGGCATAGGGGAAACCGTGGTGAGATTACTTACCAACGGGCCGCGATCTTCTTCCGGGATAACGGGAGCGATGAGCCTGCGGCGCATCACGCGGACGACCAGGTTGTCCTGTTCAGGCTCCGCAAGTGACGCAGCAAGGCTGGCCAAAGCATCTGCTCGACCGTTCTGCGACCGGGGAATATGGACAATTTCTGGCCGAGAAGGGAATCGAGCCATCAGAAGGAGGGTGCACTCCAACAATGGCACAAGTTCCGGCTTCCTGACAACATAGTCGCCATTGATCTGCTTAACAACCAGCTCGGAGTCTCCTTTCACGCACAGATGGGTCACGTCGATCTCGAGAGCTAACTCGAGGCCGGTGATGAGGGCATGGTATTCCGCCTCATTGTTGGTACAGCCCTCTGACAACAGGAAAGAGTATGGCAGAACGGCTCGCTCCGGGGTAATAAAGACGATGCCCAAGCCCACTCTGTTGAGCTTAGGATTATCAAGTCTTCTACCGGTGGGGCTCCGGGAGGCACCGTCAAAGTGCATCTGCCAGCATGGATCGGCTCGATCAACTGAGAGAATGGTCTCATCAGGAAAGCCTAGATCCAGCGGCTGATCCGCGGAGGTCGGGTGAGCTTCCAGAAAGTCTGCCAATGCTTGCCCTTTGATGGCCTTCTGAGACACATACCTGATGTCGAACTGCTGGAGAATCACAGCCCACCGTGCTAGACGGCCAGTCAACATAGGCCGGCTCAGGATATATTTCAACGGGTCTACCCGAGAAACCAACTCTACCTCATGGTGCTGCAAGTAGTGTCGTAATTTCTGTACGGCAAATACGAGCGCCAGGCAGCTCTTCTCGATGGGGGAATACCTGAATTCCGCATCGAGGAGCATGCGACTGAGGTAATAGAGGCTATTCTCTGTTCCCTCGTTGTTTTTCTGGGCGAGAAGTGCACCCAGGGACCGTTCCAGGGCGGTCACGTAGAGGACCAGCGGCTTTCCGGATACGGGCGGCATCAGGACCGGAGGTTGAAGCAGGTACTGCTTGATTTCCTCGAAAGCGGTCTGACACTCTTTATCCCATTCATAGGTGGCACCTTTCTTCATGAGCTGAGAGAAGGGCTTACACTTGCCGGCCAGATTCGCGATGAATCGGCGTATATAGGCTAAGTGGCCTTGGAACCCTTGCAGTTCCCGGAGGTTACCCGGGGGAGGCATCTGGCTAATCGCCCTGATCTTCTCTGGGTCGATCTCAATACCCCGGTACCTTACCACAAATCCAAGGAACTTTCCGGAGGTGACCCCAAAGGCACACTTCAACGGGTTCATCTTCAGGCAGCGAGACCGGAGGAAGCCGAACACTTTCTCAAGATCTTTGAGATGGTCCTGACGCTGGCGCGATTTGACCACCAAGTCGTCGACGTAGCATTCCACCAGTGTGCCGAGGATTGGCTTGAATATGCGGTGCATTGCCCGTTGATAGGTGGCACCTGCATTCTTCAGGCCGAAGGGCATGACCCGGTAGCAAAAAGTACCTTGGGGGGCCCTGAAGGCAGTGAACTCCTCATCCTCAGGGGCCATCCAGATTTGGTTGTATCCGGAGTATCCATCCATGAAGGAGAGGGCTTGGAACCCTGCCGTAGCATCAATCAACAGCTCTGTCACTGGAAGGGGAAAGTCATCCTTCGGACAATGGCGGTTGAGATCGCGGAAGTCGATGCAGACTCTGATCTGCCCGTTCTTCTTCCTGACCGGCACAATGTTGGCTAGCCATTTGGGGTACTGAACTTCCCTCACGAAGTTGGCTTTGATAAGCTTGTCAACTTCGGCCTCAACCATGGCACCGTGGGACGGGTGCATCTTCCTGGGAGGCTGCTTGAACCCGCGATGGTTCGCCGGGAGACCAAGGTGGTGGACGGCTACCTGAGGATCTAGCCCCGGCATCTCGTCATAACCCCAAGCGAACACATCACGGTGCTGCCTGAGAAAGTCCACGTACTGCTGCCGCTCCTCAGAGGGCATGGCGACACTGACCAATGTGGGTCTTGGATCGGCTTCGGTTCCAAGATTCACCTGTACTAACTCATCGACCGTGGCGGGGACGCCCTCCTCAAAGGCTGGGGGTGCATCCTCCACGTCCTCTCCACTCGGGGAGGGATCGTCCACGGGAGAGACTGCGTTAGAAACTGCATTGGGGCTACCAGATCCTGCTGGGCCACTGGTGCTGGCGCGGGCGGTCGCGGTCATCTCGTCGGGAGACTCGCGGGCCGTGGAGACCATGGCTATGTCCAATCGTTGAACCAGGAGGACGTAAGCGTCATCCAGACTTGCCCAGGGGTCACTTGCAACAGCGACAGGCTCAACCTCACCTGCCAGGATCTGCTTGTCCTTGCTCTTGTAATAGTCCGCATCCAGATAACGGGCTTCACATGAGGCAAAAGGAGAGGCATCTCCTTGAAGCACGCCCACTCGACCATTAAGGGAGTATTTGAGGCATTGGTGGTATGACGAGGGAACCGCCGCGTGAAGGTGGAACCATGGCCTGCCCATCAATGCGTTATACGCAGTGTCCTGAGAGACCACCATGAATTCGGTGTTGGCAACCAAGTCACCGAACTGGGTCTTCAAACGTATCTTGCCGACCGGGGTTTGCTCGGTGCGGTCATACCCCTGGATCCTGAGGTCAGAGGGAATCAAGTCATCCTCAGACAACCCCAATATCCGGAGCGTCCGAGTTGGAATCAGGTTAATCCCGGACCCTGTGTCGACAAGACAGCGCCGGACTTCAAGGCCATTGAACTGGCCAGTGACATACAGCGGACGAATGTGTCCCTGTATAGGAGGGTCTTCATCCTTACCAGAGAACGAGATAACTGCCTGACATTCGGCGTCCTCGATCGTTTCGGCGTGAAAGGCCTCTGCAGCCGCAACCTCTGTCTCAAACTGGAGGGGGCTCTTCAGGGCTTCAGCGAGTGCCTCGCGCATCTCAGATGACATGCGCAGAGCCTCAAGGATGGAGAGCCTTTCTGGGATGTCGGCCAAGTGCTTCAGGACATCATACTTTTTGGCCAAGCGCGAGCCCCTGGTTGCAGGAGGTTGCTCTGCGGTTGGCGGTATGACGGGCCTTGCCGGTTGGATCGGCGGCCGACTGGTACTTGGCGCATCTCACTGTTCACCGGTCGCAGTCCTGGAAATGGTCACCGTACTGGGGTCAGGAGGCCGGGATGGACTCGTGGCAGGGCGGAGCTGATCGCGACGCGGCTGAGGCGGTTCTGCCTGGTTCCACGCCACAAACAGTGGTGGAGGCGAATCTGTCATCCCCGAATGGGGGGGCTGCGCACGTTGAGCTCGGCTTTGAGCCTGCTGCCTAGTCTCAGTGGCGTGCACGGCCTGGCTGGAGGTACCAACGGCTGTGCCCCGGCGACTCCTGCTGCTGCGGTTCTTCCGACGGTGGCGACGACCGGGGACACTAGGGAGGTCCACCTGGTGTTCCTCAACGTCGGGAACCGAAAAGGGATTTACCAGCTCAACGGTATTAACCGAAGCGTACCCTATACCGTCATCGGACGAATCATCCATCACCGGGCGGATCCGAGGAGGGACCCCCATCTCCGGGGGCATGAAATCGCCGAGAGTGCGGGATAGTGGCGGGACTGGCGGGGCGCACTCTTCCTTCTTGCGCTGCCGCCGTTTGCTCCTCTTGGAAGAGGCAGGCTGGGATGACGACGCCGAAGCAGCACCCGCGGATTCTGGGGGCTCAGGCTGATTCAAGCGCGCACGGATGATCCCATGGGTGCGAACGATCGTCTTGCGGGCCATCCAGTTGTTATACTTCTGGGACCCGCGGTCGGAGACCAGCTGCCATTCGTCCTCATCGCCACTATCGTCATCTGATCCCACGAATACACCCGCCACTTGTGCTGGAGCTGGGCCCAACCTGATTACATTGTTGTTAATCTGGTCTTGGAGCCAATCCTTGAACACATAGCACCGTTGGATGGTGTGCCCCAGGGCCCGATGGTAAGGGCAGTAGCGGGGGTTATCCGTGAGATGTGCCTCCTCTGGCCTTCAACACTCAGGCAGTCATACAATCCTCTGCTCCAGGGCACTCCGGAAATAACCGGGGACCTGATCCTCGTGGAATGAGTAAGTCAGGTGTCGCGGGCCTCTGGGAGCGCGGTCTTGTCGAGGGGCTGGAGGGGCCGGCCGAGGAGGGGGACCCTGATTATCTCGCCTGGGTTGTGGCGGTACATTACGCGGAGGGGCCGGCCGGTTCTGAGGCTGCCGCTGCTGGGCCGGGAACTGAGCCCGGGGAGGCGGATTCCTGTGAGGCTGTGGAGCTGGCCTCGCCGGCAGCAGCTCCAATGGCCTGGGGGCCTCTATCTGGGCAACAGCAGCGGGCTCAGCCCTGCTGACTCTCCTTGAAGGAATCATAGGAGGCAGCGGGTGCGCCTGGCTGGCCTGTTGCAGGGCTTCCTCAAGACGCTGAGATTTGTCTGAGAAGTCCCTGAACCCTCCGGGGTAATTTTGAGTGATCAGGGAAGGGACCAGCTCGGTCTTGACGTTCCCGACGCACATTGTCAGCAACTGCTCCTGAGTCAATGGCATGTCAAGGGAATACGTGAGACCCTTCCATCGGGCGACGAAGTCCGCGACTCGCTCATCAGGCCTCTGCTTGCACTTGAAGAGGTCTGCGATACTCGTCTTCCGGGTCGTGGAACTGAACTGGTAGAGGAACTACCTACGGAGGTCCTCCCAGCTAGTTATCGAACCGACGGGGAGCTGG
Source organism: Viscum album (assembly GCA_963277665.1). Lineage (NCBI taxonomy): Eukaryota > Viridiplantae > Streptophyta > Magnoliopsida > Santalales > Viscaceae > Viscum > Viscum album. Next base: position 309,293,910 of record OY728126.1, read on the forward strand.
CTGTACCAGACAAATGCTGGCCCTTCCAGTGTCTGAACAAAGCAGCGAAGCTTAGCGGCCTCTTGCTGCGCCGGAGTCCCCAACATAGGCCCGCATCTCGAGTTGAAATGGGCCAAATGCTGTGTCGGATCTCCAGTCCCGTTGAAGGGGGCGAAAGTGGGATTCCCGAATCCCGGAGGTGCCGGCATGTCATCCACCCATGCTGGGTATGGCTTGCCGTCCGGTGGGATCGCCACTTGCCGAGTCTCCAAGGCTTCCAAGCGGGCGATGAGTGCCGCCATCGGATCGTCCGGACATGGGTTCCAGTCCTGGCGAGGATCTCTAACCACGAGCGCATTGCATGGCCCTTCAATCGGGTCGTCGACCGGATCGTCGAACTCGGCAGCTCGTGGGATGGCGGGCGGAGCGACCCTTGGGGCAGCGGGAGGAATCCGAGCGGGGTCTCTCAGGTAGTCACGCCGCTCGGGAGGGTGCGGTGAAACATACCGCGCCCTCTTGCCATAGGCAATGGCCTCTCTCCTGTCGGCGAACACGGCGTAGTCGCGGTTTCCCGGGAGAGTCTCATCGAGGAGTGGCTGTTCCGGTCCCTGCTGTCCTGGCCTAGGATCACCGTAGTCAGGCCGCCGTTCTGCAGCGCGCTCGGCGAGGAGTTGGTCAACCAGCTTCTTCTGTTCGGCGAGCTGCTGACGTAGCGTAGCCTTCTCGGGATCCTCATCTGCCCTCTATATGGAGGTGGAGGGGTCGGCGGGCTTTATAGCCCCGCCGTGCTCTTTGCCTTTGCTGACGTTGCGGCTCAACGTCAGTGCTTCAGTGGGTGCGGGGAGCCCCAGGATGTTCCTCTGATGACGAGTGACTCTCACCGATGGCTCTGACGACGGCTTGTCTTCGGGGGGGAAGCCCCCGTCGAGAAGTTCCAAGTCGTTCCCCTCTCCCGACAGGTCAGCCATATTGACCGTTTCTGTCCCTGGGGATGTACCCTCAGGGCCACCCAGTGAATCGGGCTGTCGGCGAATCGCACTGAAGCATAGGGCATCATACTGCCCCCATCCACGGATATACACGTGGGGGGTGGCTTCCTCGACAACTTTGCGGAGTACTTGAAAACACTCAACACATCGTTGTTGGAGGGCCTCGTGGTGCCCAAATGACCCGGGGTGCCGAACCGCGGGGAGCGTGGCCAGGTCAATTTGACGGCACTGCTCACCAATATCCTCTAGGTGCGCTTGACTCCCGGGGTATGGCATTTGTAGGCGGTGAAGACGGGAGTGAGTCTCCCGGAGAGTTCGGCGGAAGCATTCAAACTCATCCGGGGTGAGCGATTCGGGTGCATCAAAGCCTGGTCCTGCGACTGGCCAAAACTTCTCAGGGAAGTGGCCCTCTGAAAGGACGGTCCAGAAGCTCCACAATTCAAACTCGGGACCCAGGTCTCCTTGGTCCTCTTCAACGGCTTGGAACGGACGGGGAACCGGCAGTGGTGCCGAGGCAGGCCGTCGGGCCGACGGGCTGGCCGGCGGTGAATACGGCGAGCAGGCCGATTGGCCTCCATATCCCGGGCCGCCCTCTGAGGGTGGCGGTGCCCCAGCTACCACATCACGATAGGACGGGCCGGCGAGCGTACATCTTTCCGTAGCGTCGGTGCTCGCCGAGGGTGCACCAGATCGTGGTTCGACCGTCGGTCCCCAGAAAAAATCTCCGGCGTCTCCGATCGAGGCTGAGGGTGCTTCCGGGGGGGGGGGGGGGGGCGGTACCAACCGCAAGCTTGGTCCTTGGGGGTCTACCAGGCCCTCACTACTCCGGATGTACCTTCGGAGAGAAGCGGGGATCATATCGATCTCGCTCTCGGGGAGCACGAGGCTGACGTGCCGCACTCCTACCCCTGCCCTTGACTGGAGGGATTGGGGAAAGGGCTCTGTCGCCGAATCGTACTCCGCCTCTGAATCAGAGAAGCGAACCGGTCAGATCTCTGTCCGGAGTTCCGTAACATTCTTCCCTCGGCGTCGACGCCTTGCCTTCCTGCCCCTGGGTGGTTCTTCGGGGCAGGGCTGATCTCTGTCCTGGCATCCTCCAGCCGCACTGGTGCTGGGGCCAAGAGGACTGGAAACCAAGGTGCGAGGGGCACCGGGACAGATATCAAAGGGGATGCGGGGAGAGATGATTTCGGGCAGGCCTCCGGGCCGGGATCGGAAGGTGGGATGACCCATGCCTCCTGGATCGGCCACACGGAGTAGATCCCGCTGATGGATAGCGCTACCGTGAGGTGGTCCGCGGTGGCTATTGTCTGTACCAACAACCGGGAGAGTCAACCCAACCTGCCTTTGGGGCGGTCGGGGCCTCGATCCAGTTCGGGCATAGAAGTTCCCCTGCTCAGGATGCGCAGGGGCCTGGCGACTGGAACCAACAGTGGCTTGGGCCAATGTGGCCGCTGTTGCTAGGGCCCCAAGGTGGGCATCCTCTTCCGCTCGCGCCTGACGTTGGCGTCGAGACAGACGAGTCGGGATGAGCGGCGCGGGCAGGTGGAGAGCCCGCTCTTCGACTTGAGAGGCCTGGCGGCGGTGTCGCCGTGGCCTGGCGGGAGCCCTTACCATAGATCCCTGGAGCGAATCCTGGATAGGGTGATCCCGGGCATCTTCCACCTCATCCGCATAGGGAAGGGAACTGTCAGAGCGCTCCGGGGATAAGATCCCGAAGCGGTTGGACGTTGAGGTAGGCAGCGGCACCGCCCTGCGCGGCCCTTGGGGGCGGCGGTGGTGGCGAGGTGCAGCCTCCTCAAGGTCTAGGCGAGCCATGTCCCTAGTGGGGATGACTCCCTCTTCCTCGTATCTCCGCACCAGGGCGTTGATCACCCTTCTCTGGATGACCTCCGAGGGGGAGAGAGGGCGTGGTCGTCCCGCAATTGCGGCTGCTGGGACGACTGTGGAATGGGCGGGGCCGCGCGGAGTAGCCGCATCGGCGTTTCCCCTACCCCTGCGCCAGTGGGCGGGTGGCGATCGGGCACTGGGTCGGGCAACTTGATTCCTGAAAGCAGGGGGAAAAACCCAGTAACACTGACAGGAAAAGGAACCGACAACCAACCGTTAGTGCCACGACGCCTTCCGTGGGGGGAACCCAGGCCCTCGACGTTGCGAGACGGAGTGCCCGATGTCCCTTCCCCAGCCCCTGGCGGGCAAGACTGAATGCTCGGTCGAGCAACATGCCGGTCTTCCAACACCTCTGAAAGCCATCGGTCTTCGTGTTGAGGAGAAGAGATTCACGTCGGGTTCACCATTTTTCTGTTTCGGTGCGGATGTGCGTCAGGTTACGCTGTTCCGCCAGGACGCGTTCGCGCGTGCACCCGTCAACCTGAGGGGATGGGCGCGCGGCTTGTGGTCCCGCAGTCCCGCTTTCCAAGGGCGGGCGGCATCCGTCCCTTATTCAGGGGCGTCTGCTCCTTGATCGAAACCGGGATGATGGGATGTCGGCTCCTCCTTCCTTGGACGTCTCCTCGGAACTCGTTGCCTAATCCGGGTCTCCCTCATAGATTTAAGACATGCTCGTGAATCTCGTTCCCGGCGCCATATCTTCATGGACACCGGTTAATTACGCTGCTTCCACCCGGACGCTCCAAGGAGTCTGGTCGGGGCAGCAACCTGCGGTGAGAAGGCCGGGTGGCTCTGGGTGCTGGGGGCGTGTCGTAACACTGCGACTCTGCATGTCTGTCTTCCGTCCCTAATAGGGCTTCTCGAAGGCGTGATGGCCTGAGGCATCCCGCACTGGGTGCGTGGAACTGTGTCCCCTAAGGTTTTCCTCAGCTTCCCATGTTTAACACGGGGTATGCCGCGAGTTTAACGTCCAGCGGGGACGGCATCGGACCGATCAACACGAAAAGTGGATCAGATGACAGAACCCCTTGCGGGGAACCTCCGACGCTGGGGCCAGCACATAGGCGGCTTCCCAAGTGATGTGGAGTGGAGTGAAGTGGAATGACCTCACCGGGATGTGGCGGCCCGGGTAAGGATCAGGATGGATGATGGAGTGAAGAGCTTGGACCCCGTGGGGCTTCCTACGTACCGTGCGTTAGCACGGATCAAAGTCAACGTAGTTCGGGTGTACAGTTTAACGTCATGCTGGACGTTGGCAGGCCGACGCACGAAGGGGTCAAGGCCGCCGGGCGGAGGATTGAACCGAACCACCTCGCACAGAGGGGGATGGAACGGCCGGGTGGATCACAGTTTCACGTCATGCTGGACATTGGCGAGCCGACGCACGAAGGGCTCGAGGCCGTCGGGCGGAGGATTGAACCGAACCACCTCGCACTGAGGGGGATGGAACGGCCGGGTGGATCACAGTTTCATGTCATGCTGGACGTTGGCGAGCCGACGCACGAAGGGGTCGAGGCCGCCGGGCGGAGGATTGAACCGAACCACCTCGCACAGAGGGGGATGGAACGGCCGGGTGGATCACAGTTTCACGTCATGCTGGACGTTGGCGAGCCGACGCACGAAGGGGTCGAGGCCGCCGGGCGGAGGATTGAACCGAACCACCTCGCACAGAGGGGGATGGAACGGCCGGGTGGATCACAGTTTCACGTCATGCTGGACGTTGGCGAGCCGATGCACGAAGGGGTCGAGGCCGCCGAGCGGAGGATTGAACCGAACCACCTCGCACAGAGGGGGATGGAACGGCCGGGTGGATCACAGTTTCACGTCATGCTGGACGTTGGCGAGCCGACGCACGAAGGGGTCGAGGCCGCCGGGCGGAGGATTGAACCGAACCACCTCGCACAGAGGGGGATGGAACGGCCGGGTGGATCACAGTTTCACGTCATGCTGGACGAAAATAGAAGGAGCCGTGGGGAAGCACAATGGAGATACACACGTGTAGTCTCCCACGGGGGCGGACTCATAGGTGAATCAACGCAAGTGTACACCCGGGAGGGGTCCACCGATGGACGAACCGACGTAAATACGACCGGGACGACCAGGTGGTGGGCTTGAACCTCAGGGAGGCTTCCTACGTACCCTGTTTAGAAGACAGGGATCAAAGTCCACGTAGTTCGTTCTGTCAGGACTTACACACTAAGGCAGCCCGAGTGCGGCAAAGATCAGTTGGAAGGGACCTGGACCGAAAGTAGGAGACACCTCGATCCCAGTCACACCCTCTACTGGCTTCGGCAGTGGGGGAGCGCAATGGAGATACACATGTGCAGCCCCCCACAAGAAACTAGGGGTTTGTAATACCCCACCCCCGTAGGGAAAAGCCGATCCCATTAAATCGTCCCTAGAAAAGGACAATCCCGACATCCCTGCAGAGACGAGCGGGTGGGGGCCACATCCAAACCGGGGGCGGACCCAGCGTGCGATGCACGAGATCGGGTGAGGCGGTCGGTTTAACGTCTTGCTGGACGAAGTACAGTTTAACGTCATGTGTTGAGGACGAAGGTGCTTGGCAGTTTAACATCTTGCAGTGCGGACGATATGCTAGGCAGTTTAACGTCTTGCAGCTTGGACGTAGTACAGTTTAACGTCATGTTGGACGGATGCAGTTTAGCGTCATGCGGGACGAATGTGCAGTTTAACGTCATGCTGGACAAATGTGCAGTTTAACGTCATGCGGGACGAACGCTGAACAGTTTAACGTCTTGTAGCTCGGACGAGGTACAGTTTAACGTCATGTTGGACGTGTGCAGTTTAACGTCATGCGGGACGAATGTGCAGTTTAACGTCATGCGGGACGTGTGTTGCCGCCGATGGGTCCGTGTCACTTCGCGCAAGCCTGGAAGGCCGCACGGAAAGACAACGCACGGTGCGGGCACCCAGGACGGAGATCATCGGGCGCCACGCAGGCGGGTACCCTCGCGGGACGAAAAGGAGCGACCCTGGCGGTTTGCGCGCAAAAGAAGAGCTTTGCGCGCAATACCACGGGTCGGCGCGCAATTGTGCGGGCTGGCGCGCAATTGGGCCATCGCTTTGCGCGCAGATGGTTAAGATTGCGCGCACCGGGCTTCGGGCAGCTCGCGGGGGCAACGACTCATTCTCAAACGAATGGCCACTTTGGAGAGGGGGGTGCGCGCAATCGGGCTGGATTGCGCGCACCCCGGGGGCAATTGCGCGCAAGAGGCTTCTTTTGCGCGCAAAGGCCTTCGGGTTATGGATTATTCAAACGAAAGGAGCCAAGGGGATTGCGCGCGAAGGCGAACCCCAAGGCTCTATTGCGCGAAAGAAAGGAGGTTACCTGAAGATCGACATTGCGCGCGGAAGGGGTCGGATTGCGCGAACGAGCGACGCTTCGGATTCTGGCAACCTTCAAAACGTCGGGGGTCGCCTTGTATTTATAGGCAACCCCGGGCGCGGAATCCGGTCTCGGGCGCGGAATTCTCTTCACGGGCGCGGAATCAGGACCCGGCGCGCAAAGGAGCCTGCGCGGGCCACGGGCGCGCAAAATAGCGCGCCGGCCCAGCGCATTGCGCGCATCCCGGGAGGATTGCGCGCAAAGCTCAACTTTGCGTGCGGGCCTCTGAAATTTTGCGCAAGTCCTCCGGGCCCTCCGAAACGTGCCTCTGACTCCAAATATCACTTCACTTTCCGCATCCGGAGCTTCGTTTGAGAACAACGGACTTTTCCGGCGTCTACACTAGCGATGAAGGTGAATGGGGATATAATTGCTTAGAAAATTATTGGTTTTCAAAGAAGACCAATTTGAATAAATTGTAGTACCACAATAATATGCTAGAATCATTGAGGACAATCAATATATTCTTAAATATAGAGATAAAAAAGAATAAAAAGTATCGATAATTAGGCCTAATTCATTTCCAAGGTTGATGTTATAGCGATGAAATTACCCAGAAAACTATTGGTTTTTAGAGAAGACCAAGTTGAATAAATTGCAGTACTATAATAATCTTTTAGAATCTGGGAAGGCAATCAAAATACTGATAATGCTAGAGATACAAAAGCATAAAAAATACCACTAATTAGGCCTAATTCATTATCAACATTGATGTTCATATCAAGATATTACTTTTTACTAAGACTCTTATCAACATTTAAGTGCAGATTGAAAGTTCTTAGATAGAGAGAAAGATGAATAAGAAGGAACATTTTCATCCTATAACAGTGATGAAGATTAATTGCAACGAAATTACATAGAAAAATATTGGTTTTCAGAGAATACCATGTTGAATAAATTTTAGTACTATAATAATATTCTAGAATCTAGGCAAGCAATCAATATAACGATAATTCTAGAGATATATAAGCATAAAAAGTACAGCTAATTAGGCCTAATTTGTTTTCAACATTGATGTTCATATCAAGATATTCCTATTCATTGAGACACTTATCAAAATTTAATTGCAATTTTCAAGTGCTCAGATATAGATAAAGATGAATTAGAATGTACATTTTCTTCCTACAAAAGTGACAGAGGTTAATGAAGATGAAATTTCTCAGAAAACTATTGGTTTTCAGAGAAGGCCGAGTTAAATAAATTGCAGTACTATAATATTCTTCTCGAATATCCACAGGCAATCAATATATTGAAAATTCTAGAGATACAGAATCATAACAATTACTAATAATTAGGCCTAATTCATTTTCAAAATTGACATTATGTCGATGAAATTTCTCAGAAAACTATTGGTTTTCAGAGAAAACCAAGTTGAATAAATTGAAGTTCTATAATAATCTTCTAGAATCTCAAAAGCCAATCAATATACTGATAATCATAGAGATACAGAAGCCTAAAAAGTACTGCTAATTTAGCCTAATTTGTTTTCAATGTTGATGTTCATATGAAGATATTCCTCTTCACTAAGATGCTTATCAACATTTAAGTGCAAATTTAATGTGATCAGATAGAGAGAAAGAGGTTTAAAAACATGAATTTTTATCCTATAATAGAATCATAGGTCAATTGTGACGAAATTGTTCAAAAAAATATTGGTAATCAATATACTGCTAAATCTAGAGATACAAAATCATTAAAATTAACACTAATAATCTGCTAGAATCATGACTGGTAATCAATATACTGATAATTCTAGAGATATAGAAGTATAATAAGTACTTCTAATTATACTTAATTCATTTTCAATGTTGACATTCATATCAAGATAATCCTCTTCATTGTGATTCTTATCAACATTTAAGTGCAAATTGAATGTTCTCACATAGACATAAAGATGAATTAGAACACACATTTTCATCCTATAATAGCGACAATGGTTAATGAAAATTAAATTAATCAGAAAACTATTGGTTTTTAGATAAGATAAAGTTGATTAAATTGCAGTACTATAATAATCTCCTAGAATCTTGGCACTCAATATATATACTAATAATGCTAGAGATACAAAAGAACAAAAATTATTGCTAATTAGTCCTAATTCATTTTCAATGTCTGACATTCATATAAAGATACTCCTCTTCACTAAGACTCTTTTCAACATTTATGTGCAAATTTCAAGTGCACAGATTGAGAGAAAGATGAATCAAAATGCATATTTTCGTCCTATAATAATGATGAAGGTTAATTCTGTTGAAATTTCTCAAAAAAGTATATATTTTTTTAGAGAATGCCAAGTTGAATAAATTATAGTACTGTAATAATATTCTTGAACCGCAATAAGCAATTAATATAATGATAATGCTATAGATACATAAGTATAAAAATTACCACTAATTAGGCCTAATTCATTTTCAGCGTTGATGTTATGATGATGAAATTTCTTTGAGAACTATTTGTTTTTAGAGAAGCCCAAGTTGAATAAATTGCAGTACTATAATAATATGCTATAATCTTAGAAGGAAATCAATATACTAATAATGATATAGATACAAAAGAATAAAAATTACCGCTAATTAGGCCTTATTTGTTTTCAACATTGACGTTCGTATCAAGATATTCCTCTTCACTAAGATTCTTAACAACATTTAAATTAGAATAAAAAGTGCTTATATAGAGAGAAAGAAGAATCATAACCTGCATTTTTATCCAATAATAGTGATGATGGTTAATTGAGATCAAATTGCTTAGAAAACTATTATATTTCAGATAGACCATGTTGAATAAATAGTAGTACTATAATAATCTATTAAAATTTCAACAAGAAATCAATATACTAATAATGATAGAGATATAGAAGCAAAAAAGTACCAATATTTAGGCCTAATTAATTTTCAATGTTTACATTCTCATCCAGATATTCCTCTTCACTGAGATGCTTATCAATATTTAATTTCAAATTGCAAGTGCTCATATAGAGATAAAGATGAATTAGAACGCTCATTTTTATCCTATAATAGCAATAGAAGTTAGTGGCAATTAAATATCTTAGTAAACTTTTGGTTTTAATAGAAGAACAAGCTGAATAAATTGTAGTACTATAATAATCTGTAAGAATCTCGACAGGAAATAAATAAACTGATAATTCTAGAGATACATAATCATAAAAATTACTTCTAATTGTGATTAATTAATTTTTAACATTGAAATTTGTAACAAGATATTCCTCTTTATTATGATCCTTATCAACATTTATGTGCACATTCAAAGTGCTCAAAAATAGAGAAAGATAAATGAGAATGCACATTTTCATCCTATAATATTGATGAAATTCCTTAGAAAACTATTTGTTTTTAGAGAAGACCATGTTGATTAAATTTTAGTACTATAATAATATGCTAGAATCTTAGAAGGCAATCAATATACTCATAATGTTTTAGATACATAAACCTAAAAAGTACCTCAAATTGGATTAATTCATTTTCAACATTGATGTTACAGTGATGAAATTTCTTAGAAAACTATTGGTTTTCATAGAATTCCATGTTGAATAAATTGTAGTACAATAATAATCTTTTAGAATCTTAGAAGACAATCGATTTAATAATCATTATAGAGAAACAAAATCATAAAATTACAGCTAATTAGGCCTAATTTGTTTTCAACATTGATGTTCATATCAAGATATTGCTTTTCACTAAGAGTATTATCATCATTTAAGTGAAAATTCCAAGTGCTTAGTAAGAGAGAAAGATGAATTAGAAAGCGCATTTTCAACCTATCATAGTGATAAAGGTTAATTGTGATGAAATTTCTTAGAAAACTATTTGTTTTTAGAGAAGGAAAAGTTGAATAAATTGTAGTACTATAATAATCTCCTAGAATATCGGCATAAAATCATTATACAGATAATTATAGAGATATAGAATCATTGAAAATACTCCTAATTAGGTCTAATTCATTTTCAATATTGATGTTTGTATCAAGATATTCCTCTTCACTGAGATGCTTATCAACATTTAAGTGAAAATTTCAAGTGCTCAGTTAGAGAGAAAGAAGAATTAGAATTCACATTTTCATACTATCATAGTGATGGAGGCTAATGGAGATGAAATTTCTCAGAAAAATATTGGTTTTCATATAAGACCATGTTGAATAAATTTTTTTTCTATAACAATCTACTAGAATCTTGGCTAGAAATTAGTATACTGATAATGCTGGACATAGAGAAGTAGAAAAAGTACATATAATTATGCCTTATTCATTTTCAACATTGACATTCGTATCAAGATATTCCTCTCTACTAAGATGCTTATTAACAATTAATTGAACATTTAAAGTGCTCATATAGAGAGAAAGATGAATCATAACACACATTTTCATCTTATAATGGGGATAGAGGTTAATGAAGGTTAAATCTCTCAAAACACTATTGGTTTTTAGAGAAGAACAAGTTGAATAAATTGTAGTACTATAATAATCTGCTAGAATATCGGCAGTAAATCAATATACTGATCATTCTAGAGATACAGAGGCATAAAAATTACCGCTAATTAGGCCGAATTCATTTTCAATGTTGAAATTTGTATCAAGATATTCCTCTTCCCTGAGATGATTATCAACATTTAAGTGGAGATTTTAAGTGCATTGATAGAGATAAATATTAATTTGAAAGCACATTTTTATCCTATAATAGTGATGGAGGATAATGGTGATGAAATTCCTCAGAAAACTATTGGTTTTCAGTGAAGACCAAGTTGAATAAATTATAGTACAATAATAATTTTCTTGAATATCAATAGGGAATCAATATACTTATAATTCTAGAGATACATAGGCAGAAAAGTACCACTAATTAGGCACAAATTGTTTTCACCATGGAAATTTGTATCAAGATATTCCTCTTAACTGAGACACTTATCAATATTTAAGTGCAAATTACAGGTTCTCAGTTAGAGAGAAATATGAATCAGAATGCACATTTTCATCCTATAATAGCGACATAGGCTAATAGAGATGAAAATTATCAAATAACTATTGGTTTTCATAGAATACCATGTTGAATAATTTTTAGTACTATAATAATATGCTAGAATCTTAGCTGACAATCAATATAATGATAATAATAGAGATAAATAAGCATAAAATGTACCAATAATTAGGCCTAATTCGTTTTAAATATTGATGTTCGTATCAGGATATTCCTCTTCACTGAGATTCTTATCAACATTTAAGTAAAAATTACAAGTGATCAAATAGAGATAAAGATGAATCAAAACACACATTTTCATCCTATAATAGTGATAAGGGTTAGTTTCTATGAAATTTATTAGAAAATAATTGGTTTTCAAAGAAGAAAAAGTTTAATAAATTTGAGTACTCTAATAATCTACTAGATTATCAGAAATAAATATATATACTAATAATGATAGAGATATTGAAACATAGAAATTAATGCTAATTAGGGCTAATTTGTTTTCAACATTGACATTCATATCAATATATTCCTATTTATTAATATGTTTATCAACATTTAAGTGAAAATTGAAGGTTATTAGATAGAGAGAACGATGAATGAAAACACGCATTGTCATCCTATAATAGTGACAAAGGTTATTTACAATGAAATTGATCAGAAAATTATTTTTTTCATAGAAGAACAAGTTGAATAAATTGCAGTACTATAATAATTTGCTATAATATTGGAAGGCAATCAACATACCAATAATTATAGAGATATATAAGCATAAGAGGTTCCACTAAGTCGGCCTAATTCGTTAACAATTTTGACATTCGTATTAATATATTCCTATTCATCAAGATTATTATCAATAATAAAGTGAAATTAAAAGTGCTCAGATAGAGAGAAAGATGAATTAAAACACGTATTTTCATCCTATAATAGCGACAAAGGTTTATGGAAATGAAATTGCTCAGAAAACTATTAGTTTTCAAAGAAGACCATGTTGAATAAATTACAATACTATAATAATCTTCTAGAATCTCAGTGGGTAATAAATATACTGATAAATATAGAGATACAAAAGCATAAAAAGTACCAAAAATTAGGACTAATTCATTTTCAAAATTGGAATTAGGGCAATGAAATTGCTCAAAAACTATTGATTTTCAGAGAAGACCAAATTGAATAAATTGCAGTACTATAATAATCTGCTAGAATCGTAGAAGGTAATCAATATACTGATAATTATAGAGAAGAAGCATAAAAATTACCACTAATTAGGCCTAATTAATCTTCAACTTTGACATTTGAATCAAGATATTCTTCTTCATCGAGACACATATCAACATTTAAGTGAAAATTGAATGTGCTGAGAAAGATAGAAAGATGAATCAGAACACTCATTTTCATCCTATAATATCAACATAGGTTAATTACAATGAAATTGATCAAAAAAATATTGGTTTTTAGAGAATAACATTTTGAATAAATTGAAATACTATAATAATCTTCCAAAATCTCCGCAAAAAATCAATATATTGATAAATATAGAGTTACAGAATCATAAAAGTACCGCTAATTAGGCCAAATTCATGTTCACCATTGATGTTTGTATCAAGATATTCCTCTTCTCTGAGACGCTTGTCAACATTTAGGTGCAAATTGAAAGTGATCAGATAGAGAGAAAGATGAATCAAAACATGCATTTTTATCCTATAACAGCGATGAAGTTTAATGGAAATGAAATTACTCATAAAATTATTGGTTTTCAAGGAATACCAAGTTGACTAAATTGGAGTACTATAATAATCTTGTAGAATCTTGGCAGTAAATCAATATAATGATAATTCTAGAGATAAAAAATAATCAAAAGTACCACTAATTAGGCCTAATTCATTTTCAACATTGATGTTTGTATCAAGATATTTCTCTTAACTAAGACGTTTATCGACATTTATGTGAAAATTTATAGTGCTCAGATAAATAGAAAGATGAATCAAGACATGAATTTTTATCCTATAATAGAAATGAAGGTTAATGGCGGTGAATTTGATTAGAAAACTATTGGTTTTTAGAGAAGTCCAAGTTGAATAAATTATAGTACTATAAAAATCTACTAGAACCTCAAAAGGAAATCAATATAATGATAATTCTAGAGATACAAAAGCCTAAAAAGTACCACTAATTAGGACTGACTTTTTTTCAACGTTGATTTTATTGTGATGAAATTGCCCAAAAAAATATTGGTTTTTAGTGAAGACCATGTTGAATAAATTACAGTACTATAATAATCTGCTAGAATCTCAAAAGTAAATCAATATACTGATAATTCTAGAGATAGAGAAACATAATATGTATGGCTGATTATGCCTAATTTCTTTTCAACATTGACATTAATATCAATATATTCATATTTACTACGATACTTATCAACATTTATGTTCAAATTTCAAGCGTTCAGATAGATGGAAATATGAATCAAAATGCACATTTTCGTCCTATAATAGAGACAATGGTTAATTGAGATGAAATTTCATAGAAAACTATTGGTTTTTAGAGAATAGCATGTTGAATATATTGTAGTAATATAATAATCCTCTAGAATCTCAACAACCAATCAATATACTGATAGTTCTAGAGATACAGAATCGTAAAAAGTACCACTAATTAGTCCCAATTAATTTTCAATATTGAAATCTATATCAATATATTCCTCTTCACTAAGATTTTTTCAACATTTAAGTTAAAATTTCAAGTGATCATATATAGATAATGATGAATTATAAAGTGAATTTTCATCATATAATATTGATAGAGGTTAATGGAGATGAAATAGGTCAGAAAACTATTGGTTTTTAGAGAATACCATGTTGAATAAATTGTAGTACTATAATAATCTGTTAGAATCTCAGTAGTCAATCAATATACTAATAATTCTAGAGATAAAAAAGCATAAAAAGTACTACTAATTAGGCCTAATTTGTTTTCAACATTGAGACACATATCTGTATATTCCTCTTCACTTAGACAATGTTGATCATGGTGTTTCATTTGTTGTCAATAACATTTCAATAAGGTGTCAAATGTCAATATGTGTATGGAAAAGTGGTGGTGATGATGATTTAAGTGGAGATGTTGTTTTAATGAAAATTCCACAGATATTTGGAGAATCACTATTTGACATTGAATGTCATTCTCGGAAATTCTCCAAATGAATTCAGACGATTGGAGAACTGATCTTCAAATTTCCAAGACATGTGTTTAAAGAGAACACATAATTAATTATAACATTGAAAACCATGCATTATGGTTTACTGAATGAGTAATGAAGGATTGGTCCATGCATTACCCATGATTGGATCAAAGGAACATATTGAAGATCTTTGGGATTCATGATATTAAGAAAAGAGTGATGATTTTTGGGAGAAGATATTTAGAATTCTCATTCCAAAAAGATTAGAAGAAGAAGAGAATAAGGTTGGTGGTTTGGAATTCTAGAGATAATGAAGAAGGGGCTTGGTATTTGAAGATGGAATATCATCTTGGTAATACTTTTTTTATCAAAGTATATTTGTTTTGTGCCTTTTCCAAAAAATTGGGCCAATCATGCAGGCTAGATGAAGCCCTCACCTATGGAATATGTGAGACCTGAGGGTCTACTGCACCTAAGGGGAAGGCCTCAAAGCCATCACGCAAGAGGCGCAAGAGTGAAAGCCATGTATAAGCCCGTAGGTGTGTGCATGATGATCAACTCATGAACAAATATGCACAGTGGGCACTAGGAGCGCACCCAAGGAGAAGAGAGTGGGTGCAGTAGCGCGCCTGGAGGGTGGACACGGTATGAGGTGGTACTGTGAGGGGAGGAGGATAATTCTGGTGATGGGAATCCGCGAGTTGATATTTAAATCACACAAAATACATGACATGTTTTGATGTGGGAAAAGTTTTTAAAAACATAGAACTAATCTAGAATGTAGATCCCTCAAAGACACGTAGTCTACCATCTGATCAATTGAAAGATTGATCCCATGCATCCAAGCCATCCATATAATCACGCACTTCATAGATTCAACCATCACCATCCAATATCTCCACCAAAATTTTCTTCAACCTAAAAACACCCGAGCATCTCCTGTAAACCAGGGATCGAACCAGAATAACCAACTCAGCACTCCAACCACTTTTTGAGCCACTGAGGAGCTTGTCTGGATCGTCAGAGCATAACTAATCCCATGAATGCAATTCCATTTTCATACATGCATGAAACCAAAGATACCATGTAGTCGAAGCAACCGAAGGTGTAAGGCCACATCATGTCACTCGAGCGCTCAAATAGAAGCCTTACATGCACTCTTAAACGCATGCAAATGATGTTTTAGCATGAAATAAGGAGTCCGTGTTGAATAGAAAATAACAGAGAGATATACAGGATATCTCATCCGAGTTTAAAATATTCATTTCCAAAGATCTCATACATTTAATGCATCGATCCTCTCGACATATCTCATAGGATTTGAACATGGGGAACCATTGATCTTCACCTATAAATAAAGAAGCCTCAAAATCGAGAGAGGTTGCCGTTCACATACCCGAGAGCCCTTGTTTCTCACAAACAGAGCATCTTCGTTCTTTATTTGCGAAGGATGAGAAAAGGGTTTCCACGTAGCTCTACTAAGTAACGGAAAAGAGGATCCCACAGGATTTAAACAAGTGCTACGCACTTTTGAACCTTACTTGCAATGAATAAGAGCATCTACACCCTATATGCGAAGGAAAATCATGAACATGTGACAGGTTTCTCAAACATTCACCTATGTTTTTTGAAGAAGATTCTGCTGGCATACAATCAATTCCGATGCACCCTTGTTGTGATATTGTGAAAATAGAACTAAGAACCTCTTTGGTTCTGTGAAGGAGGTCTGCACCCTTGGTGTATAGTTGACCCGTGCACTATTTTCATGATGAAGGAGAACTCGTGATTCCTATTTTTCATGAAGAATAAGAGGTGAGAACTCTAACCTATCTGCCCAAACCATCTTAGAACCCACAAAAAACATTACTATACCCATTCGGGTTGTGTGGGAAAGAAGAATAACAAAGGGGTTTGCATTCTTGAAAGGCAGTACACACATACATACATGAGCATGCATGAAAGAAACCTAAGGCCTCGTGTTTTCACAAAAAGGAATACATGCATGAGGTAGAGGCATTGAGCAGATGTTAAGTGTATGCACATGTGAAGGAGGATAACCTATTCTAAATCCTATACCCATTCGGATTTGAATAAGATCATACACAAACCATAAAGACACTCGAACTATGTGCATGCAAAGATAGAGAGAAAATAAAATAAAGAAGAGATATTAAGTTGAACTAATAAGCAGTTCATGCACATACTTAAATCACACATAAAACCCAAACTAAACACTAAGTGTGTGTGTGGGAAAATTAAAAAAAGAAGAAGGAAGTGAAAGTGTTCATATTGAGAGGATAACCAAGTGGAAAGTGCATGTGTAATACCATAACCCGCACACATTGAATAAATATTGATATAAGAAGATAGTGTGTGATTGGGTTGACAAACTACATAGTTTACATGCATGCATTCATGCATAAATACATGCACGTGTAAAAAGAATTGAGATATCTGGATATAAGAGGTATTGGATCCCATGAAACACATGCATGAAGAAAGTGATTTTTGAGACTAAATACAAACAAAATTAAAGAAAATATTATATCTGAGTTGACAGTGATTGAGCATCCAAGAAGTCAGATAGAGCTGTCAAAGTGAAAGATAACTCTTACCTATTAATATTCGTGAAGAAGTTGTGTGCACCATTAGAACACATCTTAGTGAGTCCATGTCTTCATCAGTAGAAGAAAGAATTTACTAAGCATTGTGAGACTGAGGACTGATCACGAAAAGTGATCAGAGTAATTGAACAAGGCCATCAGACCTTACCAAAGGCTGTTAAAGATTCTTGAATATATACACAGGAAAGTGTGATTCATAAAACCTATGTGGAGAGAGAAGAATGTCATCTACATTGAATCAAGAAAGAACTTAAAGAAGGAAGTTGCTTTTGTGACTCGAGAGCTAGAAGACCCCTATGAGATTTAGGGAGGAGATGAAGTCTTTAGTGGGACTCTGAAGCTGGTCAGTGGGACTCTGGTAACATTGTGTGAAACAGTATAAAGAACCTCATGTGGGACTTAGGATAGATACAATGTGACTATGTATCAACAATTGTAATTACTCACTAAATTATAGTGGAGAATCTATGTTATGGAGAATAACCAACACAACAAGGAGTAGGTCTGTGAACTGAACCTTGTTAATCCTTGTGTTTATTGCCTTTACATTTATAGCATCACTTACAAGAAGGGTGGATCAAGTTTTTAACCATCCATAGTGGTTTAATTGAAAATAATCAATTAGTAAAAATATTTAAAGGGATCAATGATTCACCCCTCCTCCTCTCTATGATTCACACTGATCTGTGCACTTTAATTGGTATTAGAGAGAGGTTACCTCAAACAGATCCATGAGAGTCTTTATGAAGTGAAAATTTGAGGAGATGAGTGAGCAACCTCAAATAGAGATTACTACGAAGACTCAAAAAAATAGAAAGAGTAAACATGAAAGAAAGATGAATAATAAGCTTAATACTAATGGGGATACACCTTCTACTAAAGTTAATCAAAAAGGTACAACATGTGATAACTCCTTTTATTATTATGACTCTTCTGATGAAGCCTTTTCAAGCTGTGATGATGATAGATCAATTTATGATATTCAGACTGCACTCAAAGATCATTTAAAGAAATTCCTCAAATAAGTATTAAGACACATTGCTGGAATCTTTAGTGATCATCATGATGAAAAATTACAGCTGGAAGAAGAAGAAGCTAATGCTATGAAAGAAGCATTGGATAGAAGGATTGGCATATCAAACACTCTAAAAAAAACTAGTAATGGAAAAGGAAAAAACAATGTCTCTTTTCAATGAAATACATGCTTAAGTTACTAAATAATTCTAGGGAAGTATTTCTAAGAAATAATTCTTTGAAATGGTATTTTTAGAAGCTATCCATGCATCTGAAAATTGCACAAAGTCTCTATGGTTGTTAAAGATACTCAACTAGAAGATAGATCCAACAGGTTAAAGGATCTTGACATCTCTTTGCAATAATTAATAAATATTCCTGAATATCAAATGTTAAAGCTAAAAGAGAATTGGGAAAGTAATATGAGATCAGTTGAGGATGATAAGAACTCCCTTAACCTGAAGTGTTTAGAGATGGAGGTGAAATTGAAGAATCAACAATTACTCCAAGCTAGAACTTACCAAACAATTGAAAGAAGAGATTCTTCCACTCAAGACTACATTGTGGAATATGATACAAGAGGAATACCAAATCATCCTATAATACAATGGAAAATCCTCCAAGAATAAGGTATCTAATAACCCAATTATTTATGTTTCCACTAATGTAGTTGCATATGCAAGTACAAGTTCAAAGATAAAATTTGGGAAGATGTGAATTGATAAAAATGTTAATACATCCCTCAAAACTTCAAATATGGATGATGGGATTATTAAGAAGAACAACTCCCAAATGGATTCTCTAAATAAAGAAAGTCAATTCTAGAAACAACAAAGCACTGAATATAGCCAGAAAAATACTACAAGGAAAAGAAGGAGATTTATTGGATATTGTTGGTGTTGTTGGAAGTTTGGGCATCGGGACAATTATTGTTGGAATAATATGTCAACATATGAAAATTAGGGAAGGCCTACATTCATGGAAAGTAGATGTGAAGAAATGAAGTATCCTACAATGTAAAGGAAGAAAAAAAGATGAAGAAGAATCTATCTATTAAGAACAGATTTGAATATCTTGAAGACTTCTGTGATAATTGCAACAAAAGTGGTCATAGTTATGATGAGTGATGGTTTAGTCCTACCATGCCTCATGCATATGTTGATAATAAGCATAGACCACAACAAAGGCATTAAAAAGTAAAAGGAGTCGAAAATTCTTCCATTGGGAATATTCAATACAATGAAGTCAAGAAAATAGTGAAACAAAATATTCCCAAGAAGAAGTCTAAGCTAAATTACAAGAATTCCATCTCAACAAATAAAAGATGCTTCTACTATGGAAAGAATGTCCATACCATGGATCACTACAAACAAGCCATGGAAATGAATGGAAGCAATATCAAATTGATATAAGAATCAATCCAGATGAATATAAGATTTATTGAAGACATTCGTGTAGATAATTTTGATAAGTTTCCTAAGAAAGGTAACTTGAAAGAATGGAATAAGACACGTGGAAGCTTCAAGCCAGAAATTTACAAGAAATAGTGTTTAATAATCTGGCCTAATCAATTTCAAATTGCTAGAGAAATAAAAAGAGGTGAAGATGAAGTACTATCTATCTCAAAGGAAAAAGGGAAACATGTCATTTCACATAAAAGAGAATTCGAATTTCATGAGAGGTTGTTAGAAAATGACAACCCAATTGTCTCACAACTACTATGTGGAAGGTTCAAGAAGACTAGACATCATGAAAATAATTGTATATCAATTCTACCAGATCAAATGGAGATGATGAAAATTGAAAAAGATGCACCAATGGAAGCTAATTCACTACTAGTAGAAGAAAAGGTAAAAAATCCACACAAGTTAATGGTGAATAGAAGTAAAGGGTCCATGATGACAATGAAAGATCAAAATGTCAAATGGAGATGAAACACCAACATTAAGAGTACCAGAAACTTTAGAGCTTCAAGGAAAGGAGTTCTTGGGTTGAGTGAAAATTCTCATCCCCAATGCTTATATTAAGAAGCTCACAAGTGTTCCATCTTATTCCCATATATTTTTGTTGTGTGCTTACATTGCAGGGAATTGAAGATGAAGGTCATTCTAAAAATTAGAATTGAATGAACAAAGTGTAGAACAACAAGTTGGACTCATTATTCATGATTTGATAATTACCTGAAGTGATCTACAGTGAAAGATTATCAACATACATATCTTCAATCTTATCTGATGATATTCTCCACCATGGTAAATCAAAGGGATTGCACCCCTTGAGGGGGATAAAATATGAAGGAGATGATATCGATGAATATGTCATAACAAATCTTTAAATTTATATCATCTCAAGAAGCCGAAACATAGGATTTAGCATTTCATTGATAAATCTGATTATCTCCAATACCTTGGTCATGAATTGAACCATTCTGATCATGGTACCACATGTATGGATGTTTATGGAAAACATTGAAAACCTTGGTAATATCTCTCTTGTTTTCTACACTAGGTTATCCCAAGTAGACTTAGAGATGATTAACATTATACTCTTCACTAAGTGACCCATGATACATCATCCCTCTCTCAGAAATATTCATGAAGATATTATTCAAAGGGAGGAGAACATGTTTTGGACAAACCCCACTACACCTTTGCATTTGGTTTCCAATAGGTGGGAGAAAAGATTATTACACATATTGACCCATTGAAAGTGTGCTTAAGTAATATTAAAAAAAAATACAAAGGGGGAGATTGTTGAGCATGGTGTTGAATTTGTTGTTAATAAGATTTAAATAAGGTTTCAAGTGTCAATATGTGTATGGAAAAGTGGTGGTGATGATGATTTATGAGGGGAAGTTGTTTTAAAGAAAATGCCACTGAAATTTGGATATTCACTATTTGACATTGAATGTCATGCTTGGACATTATCCAAATAAATTCAGACGATTGTAGAACTGATCTTCAAAGTTACAAGACACGCGTTTAAAGAGAACACATCACTCATTACAACAATAAAGACCATGCATTATGGTTTAATGCATGAGTAATGATGGATTGGTCACTGAATCATCCATAATTAGATCAAAGGAACATATTGAAGATCTTTGGGATTCATGATCTTTATAAAATAGTGATGATGTTTTGGAGAAGATCATTGGAATTATAATTTCAAAAAGAATAGAAGAATAAGAGAAGAAGGTTGTTGGTTTGTAATTATAGAGATAATGAAGAAGGGGATTGGTATTTGAAGATGGAATATCATCTTGGTTATAATTTGTTTTTAACAAAGTATATTTGTTTTGTGCCTTTTCCAAAAAAATTGGGCTAATCATGTAGGCCAGTTGAATCCGTCACCCAAGGCATATGCGGGACCCAAGGGTCAGATGCCCAAGATGAAGGCCTCGAAGCTTTCCCGCAAGAGGCACCGAGAGTGAAGGCCATGTATAATACTGCAAGTTCATGCACAGTGATCAACCCATGCACAAGGATGCATAGTGGGTGCTAGGAGTGCACCTGAGGAGTAGAGAGTGGATGTAGAAGCGTGCTCGTAGGGAGAACATAGTACGGGGAAATACCATGAGGGGAGGAGGAGAATTCTAGTGATGGGCTACCACGAGTTGATATTTAAACCACAAAAAAGCTGCATTGCATTTTGATGTGGGATAGGTTTTTAAAAATATGGAACTAATCTCAATCATTGATCCCTCAGAGACACACGGTCTACCATCTGATCAATCAAAAGATTGATCCTTCACATCCAAGCCATCCATATGATCATGCGCTTTGAGGATTCAACCAACATCGTTCGATCTCTCCACAAAGGTTTTCTTCAACCTCCAAACACCTGAGCATCTCCCAAGAACTAGGTCTTGAACGAAAACACCCAAGTCACTACTCTGGTCACCGTTTAAGCCACTAAAGAGATTTTATGGATTGTCAGATCATTATTAAGCCCATGCATGCAATTCCATTTGCATGCATTCATGAAACTGAAGATCCCGCATGGCCTAAGAGACTAATGGTGTGAGGCCATGCCATTTCGCTTGAGTGTTCAAATAGAATCCTTGCATGTTCTCTTAAATGCATACAAGTGATGTTTTCGCATGAAAGAAGGAGTCCAAATTGAAGAGAAAATAATGTAGAGTTGGGATATCTTATCCGTGTTTGAAATATTCAATTCCAAAGATCTCGTACAATCAATGAATCGATACTCTCAGAATATCTCAAAGGATTTGAATGTGGCGAAACTCTAATCTTCACTTATAAATAGAGAATCCTCAAGGATACAATTCACATACCTGAGAGCCCTTGTTTCTCAAAAACATATCATCTCTGTTCCTAATTTTTGATGGACAAGGCAACGTTTTCCGTGAAACTCTACTATGCAAAGGATAAGAGGATCACATAGGAGTTCAAAAAGTTTTACACACTCTTGAACCTTCCCTGTAAAGAAGAATAGAATCTGCACACTTTGTGTGAAGTAAAATCACAAACATGCGACAAGTTTCTCAAACCCTTGCCCATTATTTGCGAAGAAGATTCTTGAGGACATGCAATCAGTTTCGATGCACCCTTGTTGTGCTATTTTGAAGACATAACTACGAGCCTCCTTGGTTCTGTGAAGGGGGTCTTCACCCTTGGTCCATAGAAGAACTGTGCACTGTTAACATAAAGAAGGAGAATGCGTGCTTCCATTTTTGCATGAAGAAGAAGAGGTGATAACTATCACCTTTCTGCATGACCCATTAGAGAACCCATATACACCCTTATTATACCCATTCGGGTTGTTTAGGAAAGAATAAGAACAAAGGGGTTTGCATTCTTGAAAGGCAGTACACACATACATACATGATCATCCATTGAAGAAACCCAAGGCCTCGTGTTTTCATAATAAGGAATACATGCATGAAGCAGATTCTTTGAGAATATGTTAAGTGTGTGAACATGTGAAGGAGGAGAACCTATTCTAAATCCTATACCCATTCAGGTTTGAATAATAACATACAAAAACCATAAAGACACTCGAACCATGTGCATGCAAAGATAGAGAGAGAAAATAAAATAAATAAGAGATATCGAGTTGCACCAAGAAGAAGTGCATGCACATACATAACCAACACATAGAACCCAAAATAAACACTAAATGTGTGTGTGTAAAGAATCAAAAGAACAAGAATGTGAAAGTGTGCATATTGAGAGAAGAACCAAGTGGACTGTGCTTATGTAATAGCATGACCCACACACATAGAATAAATATTTATACAAGAAGATTTTGTGTGATCATTTTGAAAAACTACACAGTTTACATGAACACATTCATGCATAAATACATGCACATGTAAAAATAATTTATATATCCAAATATAAGAGATATTAGATCCCATTCAATCAATGCATGAACAATGTGAGTTTTGAGACTGAAGCCAGAAATAATTAAAGAAGATATTATATATGAGTTGACAGTGATTGAGCATTCAAGAAGTTAGACAGAGCTGACATAGTGAAAGATCACTCTTTCCTATTAATAATCTTGAATAAGTTGTGTGAACCATTGGTAAACATCTTAGTGAGGACAAGTCATCATCAGAAAAAGAAAGAATTTCCTAAGAATTGTGAGACTAAGGACTGATCTAGAAAAGTGATTAGAGTAATTGAGCAAAGCCAACAGACCTTACCAAAGGCTATTGAAGATTCTTGAAGAGATACACTGGAAAATGTGATTCAAAAAGCTTGTGTGGAGAGAGAATAAGATCATCTATAGTGAATCAAGAAAGAACTTAAATAAGGAAGCTTATTGTGTGAATCGAGAGCTAGAAGACCCCTGTGAGATTTAGGGAGGAGAATAAGTCTTTAGTGGGACTATAAAGCAGGCCAGTGGGACACTGGTAACACTATGTGAAGTAGTATAAAGAACATCCTGTGGGACTTAAGAGAGATGCATCATGACTATGTATCAACCATTGTAATCACTCACCGAATTATAGTGGAGAATCTGTGTTGGGGTGAATAACCAACACAATAAGTTGTAAGTCTTTGAACTGAACCATGTAAATCCTTGTGTTCAGTGCATTTACATTTATAGAATCACTCTAGGTAAGGCTGAGAGACACAAGAAGAGTGTATCAAGGCATTAATCATCCATATAGGTTTAATTTAAAATAATCAATTATTAAAAATATTTAAAGGTATCACTAATTCACCCCTCCCCCTCTTAGTGACTCACACTGATCTGGGCACTTCAGACGCATATCAAATTTTATGTGAAAATTAAAAGTTATCAGATAGAGATAAATATGAATCAGAATGAACATTTTCATCCTATAAAAGTGTTGAAGGATAATGGAGATGAAATTTCTTAAATAACTATTTGTTTTCTTAGAATTCCATGTTGAATAAATTGTATTACTATAATAATCTTCTAGAATCTCAGTAGACAATCAATATAATTATAATGTTAGAGATACAAAACCATAAAACTGCCACTAATTAGGCCTAATTCATTTTCATTTTTTCAGTTCATATCAAGATTTTCTTCTTCACTAAGATGGTTATCTATATTTAAGTCCAAATTTCATGTGCTCAGATAGGGAGAAAGATGAAGCAAAATACACAATTTCATACTATAATAGCGATGGAGGTTAATAGCGGTGAAATTTCATAGAAAACAATTGGTTTTTAGAGAAGAACAAGTTAAATAAATTTCATTACTATAATAATCTTCTATAATCTAGGAAGTCTATCAATATACTGATAATGCTAGTGATACATAAGCATAAAAAGTACCGCTAATTTTTCCTGATTAGTTTTCAACATTGATGTTATGGTGATGAAATCACTCAAAAAACATTTTGTTTTCAGAGAATACCAAATTGATTAAATTGAACTACTATAATAATATGCTATAATCTTGTCACACAATCAATATACTAATAATTCTAGAGATTCAGAATCATAAAATGTATTAATAATTAGGCCTAAT
The DNA here is from genome assembly GCA_963277665.1 of Viscum album. Classification (NCBI taxonomy): domain Eukaryota; kingdom Viridiplantae; phylum Streptophyta; class Magnoliopsida; order Santalales; family Viscaceae; genus Viscum; species Viscum album. Next base: position 309,318,946 of record OY728126.1, read on the forward strand.
TCATTTTCATGGTTGAAATCTGTATCAAGATATTCCTATTCACTAAGACGCTTGTCAACATTTAAGTGAAAATTATAAGTGATTATATTGAGAGAAAGATGAATCAGAATGTTCATTTTCATCTTATAATAGCAATAGAGGTTAATGATAGTGAAATTTCTCAGAAAACTATTGATTTTTAGAGAATACTAAGTTGAATAAATTTTAGTACTATAATAATATCCTTGAACCTCTGTAGGAAATCAATATACTAATAATTCTAGAGACATAGAAGCATAAAAAGTACCACTAATTAGGCCTAATTAGTTTTCAACATTGATGTTATGGAAAAGAAATTGCTCAGAAAACTATTGGGTTTTAGAGAAGACCAAGTTGAATAAATTTTAGTATTATAAAAATCTGCTAGAATCTCAGAAGGCAATCAATATACTGATAATTATAGAGATACAAAATCATAAAAATTTCCTCTAATCAGGACTAATTAATTTCCAACATTGATTTTTTTATAAAGATATTCCTCTTCACTGATATTGTTATCAACATTTAAGTTCAATTTGGAAGTTCTTAGATAGAGAGAAAGATGAATCATAACTCGTATTTTGATCCTATAATAGAAATAGTGGTTAATTGTAATGAAATTTCTCAAAAAATATTTTTTTATAGATGAACTAGTTGAATAAATTACAGTACTATAATAATCTTCTAGAATCTTAGTTTTCAATCAATATACTAATAATTTTAGAGATAAAGAAGCATAAAAAGTACTACTAATTAGGATAAATTCATTTTCAATGATGATGTTCGTATCAAGATATTCTTCTTTACTAATACTCTTATCAACATTTAATTACAAATTTTCAAGTGCTCATATAGAGAGAAAGATGAATTAGAACACACAATTCCATCTTATAATAGTGAAAAAGGTTAATGGTGATTAAATTGCTCTAAAAGCTATCAGTTTCTTGAGAAGTCTAAGTTAAATAAATTTCATTACTATAATAATCTTCTAGAATCTCAGTAGGTAATCAATATAATTATAATTATAGAGATACAAAATCATAAAAAGTACCAATAATTAGACATAATTATTTTTCAATGTTGACATTTTTATCAATATATTCTTCTTCACTTAGACACTTTTCAACATTTAAGTGAAAATTTAAAGTTCTCAAATAGTGAGAAAGATGAATCAGAATGCTCATTTTCATCCTATAATATCGACATATGTTAATGGTGGTAAAATTTCTCAAAAAAATATTTGTTTTCATAGATGACCAAGTTTAATAAATTTTAGTACTATAATAATCTGCTTGAACATCGGCAGGCAATCAATATACTGATAAAGTTAGAGATATATAATCCTAAAGGTACCACTAATTAGGCCAAAATTTTCCCCATTGACGTTATGAAGATGAAATTTATCATAAAAAATTGGCTTTTAGATAAGACCAAGTTGAAAAAATTGTAGTACTATAATAATCATCTAGAATATCTAAAGGAAATCAATATTCTGATAATGTGAGAGATGCAAAAGAATAAAAAGTACCCCTAATTAGGCCTAATTTGTTTTCAACATTGACATCCATATCAAGATATTAATCTTCACTAAAATTCTTAATATCATTTAAGTGAAAATTTCATGTTCTCATATAGAGAGAAAGATGAATTCAAAAATTAATTTTCATCGTATAATTTCAACAAAGGTTAATTGAGATTAAATTGCTCAGAGAAGTAATGGGTTTTAGAGAATACCAAGTTGAATGAATACCAGTACTATAATAATTTTCTAAATTCTCAATAGGCAATCAAAATACAAATATTTCTAGAGATACAAAAGCATAAAAAGTACCACTAATTAGGCCTAATTTATTTTCAATTTTGACATTTATATCAAGATACTCCTCATCATTGAGATGCTAATTTATATTTAAGTGAAAATTTAAAGTGATCTACAAGAGAGGAAGATGAATCAAAATGCGCATTTTCATCCTATAATAGTGACAGGGGTTAATGGAGATGAAATTTATGATACATTTATTGGTTTTAAGGGAAGTCCATGTTTAATAATTTGTATTACTATAATAATCTGCAATAATCTCAGCATACAATCGATATACTGATAATTACAGAGATAAAGAAGAATAATAAGTACTACTAATTAGGCCTAATTCATTTTCAACGTTGATTTTTGTATCAAGATATTCTTCTTCACTAAGATTCTTATCAACATTTAAATGAAAATTTCAAGTGCTCAAATAGAATGAAAGATGATCCAAAATGCACATTTTCATCCTATAATATTGACATTGGTTAATGGAGATGAAATTTCCCAGAAAACAATTGGTTTTAAGAAAAGTCCAAGTTGAATATATTGTTGTACTATAATAATCTACTAGAATCTCGAAATATAATTAATATTATGATAATTCTAGAGATACAGAAGCATAAAATGTACCACTAATTATGCCTAATTCATTTCATTGTTGATGTTATAGTGTTGAAATTTCTCATGAAACATTTGGTTTTCAGAGAAGACCGGGTTTATTAATTTCAGTACTGTAATAATCTACTAGAATCTCAGAAGGAAATCAATAGACTGATAATTATAGAGATGCAAATGTATAAAAGGTACCACCAATTAGGGATAATTTGTTTTCAATGTTGACATTTGTATAAATATATTAACCTTCATTGATATGCTTATCAATATTTAAGTGCAAATTGCAAGTGCTCTAATAGGGATAAATATAAACAAAAATGCTCATTTTCATCTTTTAATAGTGATGAAGGTTAATTGTGATGAAATTGCTCAGAAAACTATTGGTTTCTAGAAAATAAAAAGTTTAATAAATTGAAGTACTATAATAATATACTATAATATCTGTAGACAATCAATATACTGATAATGCTAGAGATACAAAATCATAAAAAGTGCCACTAATTAGGATTAATTCATTTTCAAAAATGACATTTGTATCAAGATATTCCGCTTTACTGAGATGATTATCAACATTTAATTGAAAATTTAATGTTCTCATTTAGAGATAAAGATTAATCAGAACACACATTTTTATCCTATAATAGCGATGGAGGCTAATGAAGATGAAATTGATCAGAAAACTATTGGTTTTCAGAGAAGACCAAGTTGAATAAATTTTAGTAATATAATAATCTGCTAGAATCCTATAAGGAAATAAATATATTGATAATGCTATAGATATATAAGTATAAAAATTAATGCTAATTATAACTCATTCATTTTTAATGTTTACGTTCATATTAAGATATTCCTCTTCAATGAGAAACTTATCAACATTTAAGTGAAAATTATAAGTGCTCTCATAGAGAGAAAGATGAATCAAAACATGAATTTTCCTCATATAATATTAATAGAGGTTAGTGGTGAGGAAATTTCTTAAAAAACTATTGGTTTTCAAAGATGACCAAGTTGAATAAATTATAGTACTAAAATAATCTACTAGAATCTTGTCAGGAAATCAATATGCTGGTAATTCTAGAGATTCAAAAGTATAAAAGTACCACTAATTAGGCATAATTAATTTTTAATGCTGACATTCTTATTTGTTTATTTCGCTTCACTGAGATTCTTATCAAAATTTAATTGAAAATTTCAAGTGATGATACAGAGGGAAAGATGAATCAGAATGAATAGTTTTATCCTATAATAGTGATATAGGTTAATGGTGATGAAATTTCTTAGAAAACTATTGGTTTTTAGAGAAGACCAAGTGGAATAAAATTAATTATTATATTAATCTACTATAATATCAATAGAAAATTAATATAATAATAATACTAGAGATACATAAGCATAAAAGTACCACTAATTAGGCCTAATTTTTTTTCAATGTCGACGTTCGTATCAAGATATTTATCTTCATTTAGATGCTTATAAACATTTAAGTAACAGTTAAATGTATTCATATAGAGATAAAGATTAATTAGAATGCATATTTTCATCCTATAATAGCGTTATAGGTTAATTAAAATGAAATTTATCAGAAAATAATTGATTTTTAGAGAGGACCAAGTTGAATAAATTACAGTACTATAATAACCTGCTATAATCTCAGTAGGAAATTAATATAATGATAATGTTAGAGATAAAAAAGCATAACAATACCAATAATTAGTCCTAATTCATTATCAATGTTGAAATTCATATCTATACATTCATTTTCTCTATGATTATTATCAACTTTTAATTGAAAATTTCAAGTGCTCATATTGAGGGAAATATTAATTAGAACACACATTTTAATCCTCTAATAACGATGAAGGTTAATGGGGATGAAATTGATCATAAAACTATTAGTTTTCTGAGAATACCAAGTTGAATAAATTATAGTACTATAATAATCTACTAGAATATCAATAGGAAATCAATATACTAATAAATATAGAGATACAGAAGCATAAAAAGTACTGCTAATTAGGCATAATTCATTTTCAATGTCGACATTTTTATCAAGTTACTCCTCTTTACTGCTACTCTTATCAACATTTAAATGAAAATTGAAAGTTCTCATATAGAGAGAAATATTAATTTGAATGAACATTTTCATCCTATAATAGAGATGGTGGTTAATGGAAATGAAATTTCTCAGAAAACTATTAGTTTTCAGAGAATACCATGTTGAATAAATTGTAGCACTATAATAATATGTTAGAATCTCAGCAAAAAAACATTATACTAATAATTCTATAGATATAGAATCCCAAAAAGTACCGCTAATTAGGCCAAATTCATTTTTAACGTTGACATTATGGCAATGAAATTTCTGAGAAAACTATTGGTTTTCAGAGAAGATTAAGTTGAATAAATTTTATTACTATATGTTCTATAATATCGGAAGGCAATCAATATACTGATAAATCTAGAGATATAGAAGCATAAAAGTACCTCTAATTAGTTCTAATTCATTTTCAAATTTGAAATCAACATCATGATATTCCTTTTATCTGAGATGATTATAAACATTTAAGTGCAAATTGAAAGTGCTCATATAGAGAGAAAGATGAATAAAAATGATCATTTTCATCCTATAATAGCGACAGAGGTTAATTGTGATGAAATTTCATAGAAACCTATTGGTTTTCAGGGAATACCAAGTAGAATAAATTTCATTACTATAATAATATGCTAGAATCTCAGTAGGAAATCAATATATGATAATGCTAGTGATACAAAAGCATAAAAAGTACCACTAATTAGGCCTAATTCGTTTGTATCATTGATGTTCATATCAAGATATTCCTCTTAACTAAGATGTTTATCAACATTTAAGTGAAAATTGAAATTAGTTAGATAGAGAGAAAGATGAATCAAAACAAACATTTTTATCCTATAATAGTGATGAAGGTTAATGCTGATGAAATTGTTCAAAACACTATTGGTTTTTAGAGAATACCAATTTGAATAAATTGGTGTACTATAACAATCTTATAGAATCTTAGCAGGAAATCAATATACTGATAATTCTAGAGACATAGAAGCCTAAAAGTACCACTAATTAGGCTTAATTAATTTTTAATGTTGACATTCATATCAAGATAGTACTCTTCTCTGACAAGCCTATCAACAATTAAGTGCAAATTTCAAGTGCTCATATAGAGAGAAATATGAACTAGAAATTGCATTTACGTCCTATAATAGCGACAAAGTTTAATGGTGGTGAAATTTCTTAGAAAACTATTGGGTTTTAGATAAAACCAAGTTGAATAAATAGCTGTACTATAATAATATGATAGAATATCTATAGACAATCAATATACTAATAATACAAGAGATTAAAAAGAATAAAAATTACCACTAATTAGGCCTAATTCATTTTCAATGTTGATGTCATTGCTCATAAATTTATTAGAAAAATATTGGTCTTAAAGAAGACCAAGTTGAATAAATTGTAGAACTGTAATAATATGCTATAATATTGGAAGTCAATCAATATACTGATAATGCTAAAGATATATAAGCATAAAAAGTACTGCCAATTAAGCCTAATTCATTTTCAAAATTGTTGTTTATATCAAGACATTTCAATTCACTGAGACACTTATCAAAATTTATGTGAAAATTAAAAGTGCCTAGATCGAGAGAAATGTGAATCTGAACATGCATTTTCATCCTATAATATCGATAGAGATTAATTGCGATGGAGTTTCTTAGAAAACTATTGGTTTACCAATAAGACCAAGTTGAACATATTTCAATAATATAACAACCTACTAGAATCTAAATAGGTAATTTATATACAAATAACAACAGATATACAAAAGCATAAAAAGTACCACGAATTTGGCCTAATTCATTTTCAATGTTGACATTCATATCAATTTATTCCTCTTCACTAAGATTCTTATCAACATTTTAGTGAAAATTTCAAGTTCTCATATAGAGATAAAGATGAATCCAAATGAAAATTTTCATCCTATAATAGAGATGAAGTTTAATGGAGATGAAATTGCACAAAAAACTATTGGTTTTCAGAGAATACCAAGTTGAATAAATTGTAGAACTATAATAATCTTCTAGAATCTCTACAGGCAATCAATATATTGATAATTCTATAGATACAAATGTAAAAAAGTACTTCTAATTAGGCCTAATTTGTTTTCAATGTTTATGTTCATATCAATATCTTCCTCTTCACTAAGACACTTTTCAACATTAAAGTGAAAATTGAAAGTGCTCAGATAGAGAGAAATATGAATTAGAATGTGTATTTTTATCCTATAATAGCGATGAAGGTTAATAGTGATAAAATTTCTTAGAAAACAATTGGTTTTCAGAGAAGACAAGTTGAATAAATTTTAGTACTATTCGGTAGAGTGAGTATCTCAAGAGGGGAGATGAATGAAGTACCCAATAAAAATTTCTGTTTAAAATGTAATAATTCTCAATCCCCCAATTAATTAAAAATGAATTAGTTAACCAATATAGCATATAGTTATAAATTCTAATCTTTCAAAATGTTTGTTAAATATTTCATAGTTCTTTTATATGTAACATACAATATTACTTAATACTTTGAAATCAAATTACTTGACTAAAATATTATAAAAAAACTAGTAAATATCAACTATCAAAGTATTAGTTTTTTTTGGTTGAAATATTTTTAGTTTTAAAATCAGAAATAAAGTAAACAAAAACACTCAACATAAATTTCAAATAAGATATTTATTCTCAAACTGAGACTTATTACTCTCCACTTGGTGATCACCCACCACCTAACGATTTATATAAAATAAACAAGATGACGCACAACCTGGATCAGGTCTTACAACAGTTTAAAAATTTCCAGGTCACACATGACCTCTTCCACATCTATTCACATGAATGAAAATAAACAGGTCACACATGGACCTCTACCACAATTATATGTGGGAGAATAAAATCTAAAGTGGATTTTAGAAGATATCAAGTATCTTCCAGTTTCACACAAGAGATAGCATGCGTGTGATAAAATAGAGTATGCAAACACACTTCTCATAAATGTAATAAAGAAAAACAGAATAGATAAATCTTTGAGTATATAATTTATAAATCCTTGGTATGTTTTCATTCTACTCGAGACTCCTTGAAAGTATCTTGAAATGTAGCTTGAGTTGTGTTATTTTGAAATCTTCAAAAGAACAGAGTATCACAGACTCTTGTTCTTTAATTATAGGGAGTCTCTTAATGTGAATGGTCTTTGTATTGCCCAGTTAAGAGTTATTAAGAAGTAGAAGTTTATATCTTCCAGCTCTATGTATATATTCAGTAGGAGTGAGATCTAAGACTTTTTCACATTAGTTTCTTTTTATGTTCATATCTTACTGCATGAGGGATTCTCCTTTTCTTTTTTATCATTATCAGTAGAAAGAATGCCCAGATGGTCTCTACTTCCTCGTACTACATGCCTTACACTCATATCAATATGTTCTATTGAATATTTAAGATACAATCATTAAAAATAACACTTGTAATTAACTTCCATAATCTAGATGTTAGAATATTTCAAAATGAGTAAGTAAAGAAAATAGCGGTGGTTACATAATCTGGAGGTGTCTCGATGTCTAGAGGTATGATACTAGTAGTGTCTTAGATGTAGTCAAATTTCATGTCTATTGGTTACTCTTCTAGAGGTGATTCATGTAACAGAAGTTCATCCTTTTGGTGGATGGCCAGGCTGGCAGTGTCTTATAGTTTTCCAATTTTTGATCTTGGTGGCATGCCATCCTGACGGAATGACATCCTAATGGTTTGTCATACAATAAATTTTTTTCATTCTAGAGATATAACATCTCACAATGCCTCAGACATAGAAATATTTCTATGATGACGGTGAGTCATGGAAAATGGTCTCATATGAAGCAGATTCTCAAAATTTGTTAATTTTCCAGTTTAATGGTATTAAATTATGATGATGAGTCCTTGTCTTGATGGTGTGACAGGTTGGAAGTGTCTTTACCTCAACGGTGACTCATCCTTAGGAGATTTCATCACCTGTATCAGAATACATGATACTTATAGAGAAATATTAAATTCATTAGAATTATTAGAATCATGATTTTTTGATCATTAAAACTAGGAGTTCAGAAATCTCCCACTTTTTTATGATCACAAATCATGGAATCAAAGGAATCACAAAAATTAAACATAATATAAAGGGTAAGATTGAAAATCAATTGAAATTTTTTCAGATGGTATCAAAGAGAAATATTGATAAAATAAATTTAATTATCAATATAAAAGGGAAAAATAGTAAAAAAAATATGCCAGAATAATTATCCCCCATTTGGGATTATAGAAAAGGTAGAACATAAGTAAAAGTAAAAACAAGAAAGATAATAATAAGAAATATGAAGGATCCAAACAATATTCATTAAAAGCAGGTAGAAAAATGTTTGAAAAAAAGGTTATTATAAAATGAAACCCCATTAATGAAATAAGTCTAATTCCAATAACATTTTTCAAGGCTTAGAAGAATGATCCATAAGTCATTTTCCTTTGGCTTTGTCTTTCTCCGAATCAGAGACCGAAGGATCAGGAGGTGTAGTAGACAAAGTGGATGGAGTTCCAGTAGAAATACTAGTGAGTTCTCTAAGGGGATGATCTTGAAAAAAAATCCCTAGTTAGAAAAAAACTTGTGTAGGATGCATATTAAAAGTTTGAAAACTAGAAGACAGAGGTACATATGAACCACTGATAACTCAAAGTCTAATATAGAATTGATAAGCAATAGGAATGGATGACTAGGCCATAACTTCTTGACATAGAAAATGAATAAAAGTCTTCATGAGATCAATAAAGTCCATAATAATATGGTCACCCCTCTCCATGGGACTAAAGAAATCATTCTTGTCCTCCATAAATCTTTTAAACACAGGAGAAAACTCAGTCAACAATCTGGCTTGCTTTTAAAGGCATGAGTCATAGAGAGAACCTCAAATTTTCAGCTAAGAACATGAAATGAGAATATATAACATGTTTGGTATTGATTCTGGAGAGATAAAATTTTATACACATGGTAATGTTTTCTCTATCATCATACATATCCTTAGCATATGATCTGATCATCATATGATCATGTTGAGCACTCTGCTTAATCTTTCTTAGAATCTCCAATGGGATCACAGGTTCTCCACTAGCAGGACCACTAGATGTAATGACAACCTCTTCTCTAATAATTGAGTGGTTCTGATCAAAATCAAACCGAGGTGTAGTAGTATAGGTAGATGAGTCTGAAGACTCATTCTCAATACTCTTCAAAATCCCATCCAAAGAAGCAGTAAAGGTTGAATTCAAGTCCTCAAGCATATCCATGACAGATTGAACCTAATAACCGATTCACTTGTTCTCAATCTCAATCCCATAAATATGATTCATCATATTTTGTTGAATGTGTTGAACAACCAACCCAAATATGTATCTTACATATTTATCACAAATTAAATTCTCCTGATGAGGTCAATTCCTTAATTTGACATCAAATTTAGACATCAAATTCTTACCAAAAGCATCCAAGGTACCTTGTATGATTACATCCACTGGAACATAAGAAGGAACTGGAGTAGCTGGTTCAGGTGCATTTTCTCTTAAAGAGGAAATTTTGTCCAAAAACCCATCAAAATCAACCTGATAGATCATACATCCCTTATTATCTCCTTCAAAATGAACCTCATTTCCAACATGATTTGGTGGAATCTTATTGAAATTACCCCATTATTTAAACAAAGTATCAAACCATCTCCCAAAAACATCAGCAACAACTGGTGAAGTTGTATGTGGTACCACAATAGTAGGTACAACCATGATTGTATCAACATTTCTGTGAACATCTGGACTCTTTATAGCTACAAAATGTACAATGACATTAGATATTTATTATAATTTTTGAGCATATGAGCTTTGTGAAATAGATTTGGAAGACTCAGCTTCAAACTATTTACCAATAGTAGGTGAAATAGAACTAGCAGACTCAGCTTCAACCTGTTTACCAATAGTAGATGCGTCTAACATATGAACATCCTTTTTCTAAAAAACAATAGGTTCAATTTCAAAATGGCTGACAACTGGAGGCACGTCAATGGCCATATCAAGTAACCTCGCATAACTTCCATCCTCTTCCTTAATAAGTGCCTTCCTTGAATGTTTATATACATGCTATTCAATAATAGATATAAGTGCCATTTTTTAAATCATGGAAGAATCAAAAATAGTCTGATCACCAACTGAACTAACTTCAGTTCCCTTAGAAGCCTTGTTGTCTTGAAGAATTACTAAATCTAGGGATTTCCCCCCCAAACTAGTGTATCTTTCTTATTAAGAACTGAAGTCATATATACATCTCTTCTTCTAGTTTTTCCAACTAAACCACAAAGTTCAAAAAAATCATTAGCATTCATTCTATTTTCAACATCATCTCTATTTCCATCACTATTAACTTCTTCATCATCATCCACCTCATTATTATCTCAATTCTCACCCTCATGCACATTATCACTATTATCTTCAATTTCATTCTCATAAGCATTATCATCCTATTCAGTTGATTTATAACTTTTGAAATGATCCTAACTTGATACTTCAGTCTCATATTCATCACATTTAACTATATTTCCTCTTTTTAGTCGCCTCCTAGATGAACCAGGAGCTCCAAATGTGATTTGAGGTGATTGAGGTGATAGGTCCGGGTCACTAACTTCATCAACAAATGGATTTTTTTTAAATTAATCTTTAAAAAATATTCTTACTACTCATAATATTAATCTACAACCTCATCATGCTATAATATAAGATCAAGAACACCCCTCAGTATATCAGGGTGATCCACTGGGTTAAAATATGGATACAGATTTACACTTTTTCCAACCCACTATCTTTTCCAGGTTTTCTAGCATATTTTAATCCTTGAAAAGATATATCTTGAAATAAAGAAACCTCCAAAATCTGTAATTTATTTCTCATCATTAGAAACATGGCCTTTAGCCTTTAACATTGTAGAAATCGTCTTTGGATAAATCAAAGAGTTAGATCTGGATGAAGGACTTATCATATCTGAAAAATGAACCATAATATGTCTGCTTAGATTGATCTTAAGTCCTATTTTCATAAGAATAATAAATTAAACATCATGATATCTCAATGTGGAAAATTCACCTTTCTAGGGGAAGAGCATGAGTTGGATAAATTTGAAGAGTATTATATACTCCCCATCCAACTTTGAGGAAAATATACTTCTAATAGTTTCATCACCAATTAGCTATTAAAGTTCTTTTTCATAAAAGAATAATTCACTATCCTCAGGAATAGATCCTTGGTAATAATAATAGAATCCATCATGAGGAACTCCTAGAAATTTGGCCCACTCTTTCAAGGAAAAAATTATTATGTGACCATTAACTCTTGACCTCATCTAATACTCCTCTGCATCATTAAACCCAAACTCAACATATTGAAAAAAATAATGCACAATCTTGGGATAAAATTGTCTCTAAGTCAAATAAAACCAATCCAACCAACGTTTACCGTGAATAATTTTGATCACAATAGACTTACTAGACAACAACCATTTTGATTCAACTTCACTTTAAGCTACTAAAACTCTTTTTGATATCTCGGGATGAAACCGTTCAACTGGAGAAAGAACACTCGACTTGATCTTATGTTTCTTAGCTGATCTTGACATGTCTGGAGAAGGTTTAGAAGCATTCTTCTTCCTCAGCAAACATATTGCTTCAATAGGGGAGGCCAAATGCTAAGAGAAAGGTTCCAGGTTTGAAGGTGGTGAGAAGATAGGTTGCTCAGGGCTCAAGAGTATCACACTGGGCTCAAGGCACAATAGAAATATATATAACACCATTTTTGTATCATTTTTGGATTTATCTATACTAAAAATTGAAATTGAAATAATACTGAAAAACAAAATTTTGAATTCTTACCACGAAAGGAATAAGTATTGAGTTATAGAAATAAAAATAAACTGGAAAAATAAACCGATGGTTCAAAATATTCAAAAAATAGAAATTTGAAAAGGCATGAACAACCAATGATGTGTATATCACAATGGTATATCGACCACAATAGTGAGACAACCCAATTGTGAGATAAACACAATGGTGTTTCACCCAACAACATGTCAACCAATAGTGTGTCACCCAATGGTGTGTCACCCAACAATGTGTAACCCATATAATTAAACTTAATAGAAATTAATCATTCCTATCTCATGTTTTATATAGTTTATTATCTCATAATTGATAGGATTAGTAATTATATTAGCTAATTGATGTTATGTGCTAATAACCTCTAGAGTGATATCACCTTTTAAAAATTTTCTATCAAAAAGTGATGTCTTATATCAATTTGCTTTGTCCAAGATTGTGAAATAATATTTTTAGAAATGTTGATAGCACTAGTGTTGTCACAGTTTATGGGGACATGTATGAATTGATATCCATAGTCTAGTAGAGTGTGTTTCATCCGGAAAATTTATGCACATAAACTTAAAATAGCTAAGTATTTAGGTTCAGTATTAGATAATGAAACACAAATTTCTTTTTTACTACACCATGAAACTAGAGACTTTCCCAAAAAATGTAATGTTCCATAAGTTTTTTTATGACCAACTGAAACCCACCAAAATCAGCATTAGAATAACTAACTAAATAAAATTCTTATCCTATAGGGTAAAACAATACTAAATTGGTAGTATACATTAGGTATTTGAAAATTCTTTTGGATATAACTAAGTTTACTCTTTTCGATTTGTTTGAAAGAGTGCACACATTCACACACATAATATCTAGTCCGCTACTAGTCAAGTAGAAAATAATTTCAATCACGCCTCTATAATTAGTTTGATCCACCGGTTTCCTAGCTTTATCAAGATCCGATTTATAGGTTGTACTCATAGGAGTATCACTACTCTTTGTGTTATCCACGATAAAACGTTTTAAAATGTATTTTTTATATTTACTTTGATTTAAAATAATTCCATCTTTATTTTAAAAGATTTGAAATCCAAGAAAGAATTTGTGTTCACCTATTAAAATAATTTCAAATTCATTTTGCATTATTTTAGAGAAATCTATAATTAAATAATTTCTTAAAGATAAAAAATAATATCATTAACATATATTTGAACAACTAATACATGTTTTGAAATTCGTTTTATGAAAAGGTTTGGATCATCTATTCCTTTTGAAAATACTTTTGAAATCATAAAATTATTGAGCCTATGATACCAAGCTCCTAGAGAAAGTTTTAAACCATATAAATCTTTAGTTAATTTGAAAATTGATTTGGAAAATAAGTATTTCGAAAACCAAGGTGTTGTTCTACAAAAAATCCTCAACTATAAAACCATTAAAAAATACACTCTTGACATCCATCTGATAAAGCTTGAAATATAGATGTGCTGCATAGGAAAGAATGATTCTAATAGAATCAAGTCAGGTTACTGGTGAAAATGTTTCTTCATAATATATCCCTTCCTCTTGACTATAACATTATGCAACAAGTCTATTCTCATTTAAAACTATAGTAACTGACTCATCAAACTTGTTCCAAAACACCAACTTAATGCCAATAATCAAGGTGTCTTTGGGTTTATCTATAAGTTCCCATACCTTTTTGCTATAAAATTAATTTAATTCTTATTGCATAGATATTACCCAGAATTCATCATTAATTGCTTCATTGATGCTCTTAGGTTTGAGTTGAGATAATATTTCTTTATGTTCAACATGATTTCTAACAAAAGATCTAGTCTGTGTACCTCTATATAAGTATCCAAAAACAATATCTAAAGGATAATTATAAAGAGTTAGGACACTATTGACACTGGAAAATGTGTCCCCAAAATTTTCCAAATGTTTCTATACATGTTCCAAGATCGTATTCCTTTTCACATGATTCGATTTGGTAGGTCGTGGGGCCCGAACGTAGTTACAGATTAGGAGTTATGGACATTTGAAGTTGAGCTAAAAAAACTGGTTCGCGAAGCCCCCTCCACGATCGCGGAGCGTCGTCACAAAGTAATGAGGCGGGATTCTCTGTGAACCCCTGTGAAATTCGTGAACCCACCGCGAAGCAAGGAGGCGGTAACTCTCCATGAATCCATCTGACGTTCGTGTGCCGTCACGAAGCAAGGAAATGGTAATGCTCCGCGAGTCGCTTTGACATTCGCGATCCCCCTCAGAGCAAGATCTTTCTTTGTGCCGAGCGAGCTTTGCTTCGTGAAACCTCTCCCCTATAAATACCCAACTCACCCCCTTTTCCAGATGGCCATTCAGCCCCTTGGGTGGCTGATCTCCCAGTTCACAGAGCTGTACTTTCCTTCGCAGAGCAGCTCCATGATCCATGCTCCATGAGTAGCTTCCTTTGTGACGTTGCTCCGCGAGTAGCTTTTTTTGCGATGCTGATCCGCGAGTCCATGCTCCACGAGAACCCTTTGCTCTACAAGATCCCTTTACTCCATGATATACCCTTGCTTCGTGATTCCATTCTCTACGAAGCTACATCACGAAGACATATCCTTTGTGATGCTCCTCCTTTGCGCCCACAGATCCATACCATGGGGGCTGTGCCCCCACACCCCCGCTCGGGGTCAGTGCTGGGCTACGGTCCCATCCCTTCCGACCGGTCCCTTCGCTACTGTCATTTCCCCCCATGAAAAATGGAGAGTCACACTGCATACTTTGCAGGCCGAGATGTCTCCATTTTCCATTGAACCCTTATGCGCACCCACCTTCCACCTATGGAATACCATGATTTGAGAGACTCCTCCGCACACCATGAAACACCTTGAGTCGACATATTCCTCTTAGTTCTTTTCCCATGTCGCGAGTTGAGATTATCATCATCAATTCCCTGAGTACCTTGAGTTGAACCAATCCTCAGGTAACTCATCCAAACCCTATCACTTGGCTTATATGCCAGGTTGAACTAGAAAGGTCCACCCTTGCGTAAGTCCCTACACCACCCATTTCTAGCCTTCATATGCCTAATATTCCTATCTATATGACTTTAAACAGTATTGATCCCTATATTACAAACATTGGATGCCTCTTTCCCCAAACAAGATATGCCTTATGCTCCAAGCATGAGATGTCTACAATCCTATCTACATGACTATAAATTATAGTACGCCCTATGTTCCTAACATAGGATGCCTCTTGCTCCAAAAAAAGATGCATTATTCTCCAAGCATGAGATGCCAACAGTCCTCTATATATGACTATTAACTATAGTAGGCCCTATGTTCCAAACACATGACACCTCTTTCTCCAAACAAGATATTCCTTATAATCCAAGCTTAGGATTCCTAATACCATGATTACAGTGGCGTAATTTCAAGAGCACTAGAATAACTTCAATCATTCCATCACTCCACATCATGATTTTAATGTCCTTTATTCATATCAACATCCACTTCCATGTCCGAAGGGACCCCCTAATGGCCTGGTCCCATTCCACATCGTCCCACCTACTGTCCTGGGCCAACGCCCCCGAAGACTTTGGACAACACTTTGAGTCAGGTCCTATGTTTCAAACACGGTCAACAGTTGACCCTCATTTGTTTCTCCCCATTTCAGGCTAAAGTAATAAGGATTTTGTGTTTTGAACACGGTCAATTTTTATCCTTCATCACCACGCCACCCTCATTGTATTCCGAATGTCAGGCATGTGATTCACACTTTTCATCTCCCTTTGTTCGGACAGATTCCAAAGCCCTTGGCATTATCCCGCTTGTGCCCTAGCGTATAGGTGAAGGCCTCTACCCACCAGTGGGTTGGGATGACCTTATGGCTAGACATGAGGAAGAATCATGGGCAGTATCCTTGCGTTAGCCCCATGCACCATTTCTGCTCCATATCGGCACCCAGACAACATCCTTGCGTAATCCCCATGCATCATTGCCGCTCCATAGAGGCACCCGAGTAGCATCCTTGCATAAACCCCATGCACCATTGTCACTCCATAGCAGAACCCAGGAAACATCCTTGCATAAGCCCCATACACCATTGCCGCTCTATAGCAGAACCCGAGAAGCTGCTTTGCGCAAGCCCCATCCACTATTTCTACTCCGTAGCGGCACCCATGCATCTTCCTTGCGTAAGCCCCATCCACTATTTCCAGTCCATAACGGGACCTGGACAGCTTCCCTGCGTATGCCCCATCCACTATTTTCGCTCCATAGTAGCACCTGGGGAAGCTTCCTTGCGTAAACCCCATCCTCTATTGCCGCTCCAAAGCGGCACCTGGGAAGCATCCTTGCGTAATCCTCATTCACCATTGCCACTCCACAACGACACCTGGGCAACATCCTTGCATAAGCCCTATTCACCATTGCCGCTCCATAGTGGCACTCGGGTCTCTATCATGGAGTAAGTCCCAACCTCTTCGGGCTGTTAACCACGCATAAGCCCCTGTTTCTTCTTTGGGCCGCTCCACACGTAAGCCCCACTCCACTTCCCACAGACGCACCTTTCACAACGTGATCGCCAAGTCTCTGCTGTCTCTTGTTTCTCACACCGATCATGACTCACGTGGGCTTAGAGAAAGCCTCGACCATGACAAACACCTTTGGAAGCCTAGAGTGTAAGCCCCACCACCATCCTGAACTATGAGGACTTTGATCCATGTCAAGGAATGGTACATAGGAAGCCTCCATGAGGTCCAAGCCCAACACCCATTGGTCGTTCCGACCATCTTCACGTCAGTTCACCAACACCTTGGGAAGCCTAGAGTGTAATCCCCAATCCACCTTCCCGAACTACAAGGACTTTGATCCATGGTAAGGTATGGTACGTAGGAAGCCTCCATGAGGTCCAATCTCAAAACCCATTGGTTGCTCCGACCCCATTCACGTCGGTTCACCAAAACCTTGGGAAGCCTAGAGTGTAAGTTTCATGCCTTATTCCGAACTATGTGAACTTTGATCCTTACCAAGTAGAGGTACGTAGGAAGCCTCCACGAGGTTCAATCCCACCACCCCGGTCGTACCGACAATCTTCGCATTGGTTCACCAAAAATTTGGGCGGCCTCAGAGCATAATCCCCAAAGTCCCCCAACCTGAACTATGTGGTCGTTGATCCTTTCCAAGGCATGGTACGTAGGAAGCCTCCCAGAGGTTCAATCCCAACAACCATTGGACCCCATTTCCACCTTCACGTCGGTTCCCAACCACCTGAAATATATGGTATTTGATCCTTGTCAAGTCTAGGTACGTAGGAAGCCTCCACAAGGTTCTTTAACTACAACCATTGAACCCTAGGTCCTCCTTCACGCCAGTTCCCAGCCTCTCCTAAACTACGTGGACTTTGATTCCCTACCACGAGGATACATAGAAAGCCTCCCTGAGGTTCGAGCCCATCACTCATGTCTCATCCTGATCTCTCTCTCAAGCCTATGTGTCTTAGGAAGCTCATGCCCCAACCCGATGGTTCCACTTCTTATGGTTCCCATCCATGCATCCATTCTCACGGGTCGCCTCTTCAGGTGTCCCATCGTCTCACCAAACTATGTGGAATTTGATTCCCTACCATGGGGATACGTAGGAGGTCTCTTCGAGGCTCAATCCCAACTTCACCATCACCCTTGCGATGGTCCCATTTCATTCCCACTCCACTTCATTCATCTATCCCTCACCCATTCTAATTTTCACTCAGGCCACCACATTCCTCTGAGATCATGCCATTCATCCAAGCACTGCTCCTTGCGACACCCAGGCAGCTAACCATGCATAATCCCCATCATGTCTCTGGGTCGTTGTCCATTGTGTACACCCAGAATCATCACCCCTTCGAACTACATGGGTTTTGATCTCTCTCTTCTACACAGGGTATGTAGGAAACATCCACAAAGTTCAATCCCAGCCAAAGGTAAACCTTGGTGTTCTCCCATTCTGGGGTACACACTCCCTGATCTTCCCTAAGTGGTGTCTAGATCAGCTTTCACGGTGTGACATCTCCCCCTCTACAAGACTCAAATCCTCTGATCCGTCTCTATGGGACGTTCTGATCACCCTCATTCTATCTCTACATGACGTTAAACTCACGTACTACCTTGTGTTAAACATGTGATGTCTCGGGAAAACCTCAGAAGACACGTCTTTGGCGTAACCATCTATGCTATACATTAAACTTGCGGCATACCCTGTGTCAAATATAGGAAGCTGAGGAAAACCTCAGATGCATGCCTATGGCATATGATTCCCTGCATTAGACATGGTATGCCTCGGGTTGGGTGCCCTTGAGATTCCCTCTTATGAGTAAGAATACAGGTTCCCCAATGTCCACACATCTAGAGATGCCCCGACATGCCTGATATTGTCATCTACTCTGACCAAAGGTTGATACCATGTCAGGACCCCATGGAATGTCCTGACAGAAGTAGTGTAATTAACTATCATCCATGAAGATATGGCCCTGAGAACGAGATTCAAAAACCACGACTTATCCTTTAAGGGAGACCTGGACTAGGTGACGAGTTTTGAGGAGGAATCCACGAAAGGAAGAACCAACATCCCATCATCCCATTTCGATCATGGAGAAAACATCCATGAACAAGGAACTGATGTTTCCCACCTTTGGAAAGAAGGAATGTGGTGCAACAGCTACACGTCCTCATAGACGGATGTGCGTACCCCAGCAAAAGTGTTGGAAACAGAAACCTCTATAAAAAGCAGGACTGGTCACTTAAGGTTCCATAAACTCACATTTTGGATGTTCTAGAAATTCATCAGAACTAGATTATTTTATTGGATGTTTAACAGTAGAATCCAATGGTTTATAATTTAAGTTCCATGTTGATAAATCATCCTTAAGATTTTTTAGGGTGGTCTTAGGCTCATGTGGATAATTCTCATCAAAATTTACATGAACTAATTCTTCCACTATTTTTCTATTCTTATTAAAAACTTTATAGGCTTTTCTAGAGATTGAATAACCAAGGAAAATTCCTTTATCTCTTTTGGAGGACTTTTTTCAAAATTATCCTTAATGTTACGAATAAATTCTTTGAAACCAAATACTATAAATTAATTAACCTTAGGCTTCTTATTATTCCAATGATCATAAGGGGTCTTCTTAAGGATAGTTTTGATCAAGACTCTATTGATAATATAACAGGTTGTATTGACAAATTCTTCCAAAAAATAAATAGGTAGGTTATATTCATTTAACATATTTTAGGATATCACTTATAAATTTCTTTTTCTTATTTCAACAACTCCATTCTATGTGTGGTTCTAGGAGAAAATAAGTTATGAGTGTAGCCATTTTGTGACATAAAATATTCAAAGTCTTGATTCTCAAACTCACAACAATGATCACATCGTAATGTCTTAATTTTAAGTCCATTAATATTTTATAGAGAATTATTATACATGGTAAAATAAGAGCAAGCTTTAATTTTTTTAGCTAGAGAGTATACCCAAGTATACCTAGATAAATCATCTACTAGAACATAAACATAGTGTTTCCCATTTAATCTAGAGACTCTAGAAGGACCATATAAATCCATGTAAACCAACTAAATAGGTTGAGAAGTTGACACTTATTTATTTAAATTAAAATCCATCATTACACAACTAAGAAATAATTAGTAGATTATACTTTAAACCATCAACAAATAACACTTTAGAAAGTAAAAACTATTTTTTTCTTGCCTATTTAGATTGGGATGATGATTTTTTCCTTTAGCATTGCTACCAAAGGTTAAATGACCACCATAAACATTTATAAGGCTCTTAAAGCCTGAATAATCAACTGTCATATTTCTTGAACAACCACTTCCCATGTACCACATACTTCTACAAAAGTTCTTCAAACAGTTTTCCTACAACACAAAATTTTAAGAAAAAATGACATTGGTACCCAAATATGTTTGGGTCTAGAGATGTTAGTAATCAAAGCTTTGGGAACCCACATTTTCCTAATGGGTTTCCCATAAAGATATTGTAAAATTTTAGAAATAAAAACCTTGTTAGGTCCGTTAGAAATGTGACTAGAAATATAAAATTCTATTCTATATTTTGATACAAAAGTGTTCTTTTCTATTCTCCTCTGTCTAGAATGATAACCAATTCCAATCACATACTTAGGTTCAAATTTATTTTTTAAAATATGAATAAACTTTTCTCTACCATTTTTAAACATTTCTAGGTATTTCTTTAATTTATCATTTGATATCTTGAGTTTAGTATTTTCTTTAAGAAGTTGAGAATTTTGTTTTTCAATAGAAAATTCAAATTATATATTTGTAGATAAAGCATGATATCTTTTTAAAACATTTTATTTATCATTAATCTCATTAAATACATCTTCTATAATCCTACAATTTTCAAACATCTATTCTTGATAAACATCATCATCATTATTTTTACATTCAGAAATATAATCATTATATAAAGGTAAAATACCAGAGATTGTAGGTACCTCATTGAATTGTGTCAAGAAGAATAGGTTTTCTCTATATGAATTTTCCTCATGTGATGAATCAGAATCACTAGAGTTTTCTTTAGAAGCACTCAATGTAGATTTTATAGCCTTTTTGTATCTTCTTTTCTTGTCCTCATATTTCTTTTTTTACTTCATCTTTGGACAGTCTGATTTTATGTGTCCTTTACTTTTACATTTATAGAAGACAAACTCATTTTCATTTTTCATCCAAGCTATTTTGGAGCCATTCTTTCCTTTATAATTTGATATTATGAAGAAATTTATCATCATATAAAACTTATTAAACATTTTTTCTAGGTGATCCATATCCTCCTCACTGTCTGGTAAAGATTCATTGTCACATAAACTCTCAATAAGGACTTTATAATTTTTCATTTCTTTTTCTTTCACTTTATATGCATTAGTATTAAAGGCCACTATTCTTCTTTTAGGATCTTCCTCTTCTTCATGATTTAATTTTAGTTCCTCTTTATAGCCAGTAATCTTTTTTTAGGATCTTTATCTTCTTCATTATTTAATTTCAGTTCTTGTTCATACATCATAAGCTCAACAATTAATTACTTAGCTGGAAGTTTCCTAATATCAAAATATTCTATGATAGAGAGAAATGTGTAAAATAGAACTAATACAAAATAAAAGAAAACCAAAATCCATACAACATGAATGTGTAAAATAGAAATAATACAAAATAAAAGTCTTAAAAGTAAATACCAAAAGTAAAGCAAGGCAATGACATAGAAACTCTCAAGATCGAAGCTAGTAAGGTCCAACAATGTTTGCAAAGTCTTCCTAGAAACCTGAAAATGTTTTTATATACATAGGGTGAGCATACATGTATACTCAAAGGAAAAAACAAAGTCTCTCATGCACATGTGAAATAAGAATACTAATGCCCCTGTGAGAAAACAATAGAACTAGAAAGAACCTAACAGTTATACTAACAATCACAATATTACAAAAGAACGATCACCAAATAATTTCAGTCAAGTAATGTAATATAAAGAACATCGATGATAGGGTACACCACACCACTTTCCCACTAATTATCCACTCTCACACTTAATGAAAAACATCCTGACACTCCCACCTCTTTTGAAAATACCACATCTCATCTTGATCACACACACCTAAGACTCGTAATCCACATCACATCCTGCCTACAAACACCTGGGCCACAAATCACATCACATAATGCCTGCAGAAACCTGGACCTCAAACCAAATCATATCCTAGACACATACACCTTGTCCACAAACCAAATCGCATCCCCTCCATAGACACCTGGGCCACAAACTACATCACATCCCCCCTGTATAAACTTGGTCCACAAACCACACCTCATGACAAATACATCTGGGAAAGCTCAACACATCACATCCTAAAGACACCTAGGAAAGCACAACTTGATCGTACACACCCAGGCCTCACAAAACATAACCTACCTGAAGAATCTTGGGATATCACTATCTATAAGAAGTAGGAAATAGATAGTGGCCGACCATTCATCCTCCCACTAGGACTTTGGGGAAATACACCCTCCTCCATGAAGATGAGGATGTTTGAAACATAGTTCTCAACTGGGGTGGGTTGCGTAAAGAAATTACAAGGGAAAATACATGTATATGTATATAACTATAATACTTACCACACAAGACTAACCTATGGGTTCTCAAATAGACAACCGGCTCACAACACTTAGAACTTTTCTACTACCTCTAAATGCACAAACACCACACATCAATCCAAAACCCAGTCCATATTCCCAACCAATTTAATTAATCATTACCATTATTCATTAAAAATTCATTTATTCATTACTTTAACCAAACTAACCACATCCAGTTCTAAACTTTAGTAATCAATCATTTAATCATTTATTCCATTACCATCCAGGTAACTACGAAGCATAACACATAACAAGAAACACAATAAAGTCAAACATAGAGAAAACTATAGGGTAATTACCCATACCAACAAAAAGAAGTCCCCAAATCAAACACATATAACAAAAAGAACATCGAAAAACCCGATCAAACCTCTACTACACAATACATTCCATCCAATACACAATCAGTAAATCTCTCAAACAAATATTCCATCATGCCTTCTGAACTATCCAACCATACACAACCAAACAAACCACACATAACACATCACCACAAGTGCCAAATCAAAACACGATTCCAAATTTAAAAGTAATCCCATATTATATTCCACTTCATAATTCAGGGATTATCAAAAAAACAGTATGATCCAGGGGAATTCATTCATTAGATGAATATATGCAATTTTCCTGTTTCCATTTAGGGTGATACCACAACAACCAACACCAATGAAAAAAACATAACAGATAAAACTAGTGCAAACAAAGCCACTAATGGACACCATTTTTAGTAGGACATTCATCCCATACAATCACAACATCACAATCAATATCATGTCTGTAAATGAATTAAAACAAACCCCTCTACTGTGACAGCTGGGTCCAGGTGACAACATAGCCACCCCACCTTAACATGGTCGTTGAGTCCTGGCCCACTAGGTACCACCAATTGCCCCGCAGACACGTGGTCCCTACCTATGGGCCCACCCACCTGACTGAACGGGTCATCTACCTATTGATAGTACCCACAGGCTAACACATATCCTTTCTAGTGTGTTTTTATCTCACTCACACACACCCTGAGAAACTTCCCAGAAGGTCACCCATCCTGATCAATACTCCAGGCCAAACATGCTTAACTGTGTAGTTCTAATTAGCTAGAATCCCGAAATGGAAGGTGCACCATGTGGGCCCTATATTTCAACCCAGGTAGTGCACCACAAGGTTGGGTACCGCCTCTGATAAAAAATGTGACAACTGGTCCCATGGTCATAGCACAGACACCCCGCCTTAACACGGTCTTCGGGTCCCGACCCACTAGGTACCACCAGTTTCCCTACAGACACGTGGTCCCTACCCTGGGGGCTCACCCACATGCCTGAACGGGTCATCTGATGATTGATAGTCCCCACAAGGCAACACATATCCTTTCTAGTGTGTTTTTTCCTCACTCACACACACCCTGAGAAACATCCCAAAAGGTCACCCATCCTGAAAACTACTCCAGACAAAGCATGCCTAACTGTGGAGTTATAATCAGGTAGACTCCTAAAAAGAATGGTGTACCTTGTTGACATGAGTCATATCATTTATCAATTTACCCCTTTATCATTCTAGGGTGTTACATCTACCCTTTTACAATTCTATTTTGATGATTCTTATCTTTGGTTAATTTGGCACAACCAAAATCTATAGGTAGTCAAAAGAAAACCCTTCCTGCATGTTGCACAATTAAAGAGATACTAATTAATCCTACCATAAAGAATATTTTCAACTCATCTATATTCTGAAAGGTTAATAAGAATGCTCGAAAGAGACAACCACACCTCTAGAAATGTATATCAACCTATTTCATACTAGAATATTATCAAAACTCTACCCAAACATCCAACTCAAGACAACCTGCATTATGACAGTAAATCCTGGGGGGAGAACAAGAGGAAATAGATGATAAATAGGTGAATGATCACCATGGATTGATCACATATTTCCAACGAATGACCACCGATATTGATAGATCAAAGAGGGAGGAGTGGGGCTCGAATGACTCTACAGGGAACCTAGTGTTCATCTATAACAATATGAAGGAGAGAAAATAGATGAAGGAGTGAAATACTGGACAAAAAATAATTTTGAAACAAAAATGGATCATGGTATTACATGTCGTGTAATCCCCTTTCACATAGTGTATTACCCAAGGTTCGGTTTCCTCCAAAAAAAGCATCACTTCTTGATTTATTTAATTTTCCAAAACCCCAAAATATTACATGCTATTAAAAATCCCAAAAAGTCATGAAATAGAATTTCATGTCATGTAATCAAGTTACATGATGTGTAATCCACCTTCTTCCAGCCATTAGCACCCAAAATTATTCAAAGTCCCCCCAAGACTCCTTTGAACACTCCAACAACTAAAAAACTGGCAAAACGATAGACTAGGAGGGCACACACTATTACATCAAATAACATGACCCACATATTTCTTTAATCAACTGAAATAGGATACATAAACTACCTAGGATAAATACCATTACAGGATTTTAATTTTTTTTCAATAAATTTGAATTTGAAAATAGGGAAAATGATTATTAAAGATAAGAATGTGGATTAAGATTTGAAAAATCATGATTTTAGGATCATGTTAATCATTTTAATTGTTTTAGATTTAACAATTCTTTGAATTTATATTATTTTCCTTTATTGATTTAATTATTTATATACATTACCATGAATGGTTTTCCCAACCATTCATATCATTTCCAAGACATTCTCTAAGACAAATATTTCCAATTCATTATATTATATATTTCTTATGAAACATGGGCATGTTTTCTTATAGAACGTTCTTGGTATCTTATTAAATCTACGACTGAACATAATCACTTTTAATATGATTGTGCAATTATTTTTTATTACCCCTTTATCTTTGGACCCTCTTTACTTTAATCCTTTTTAATACCATAGAATCCATGGATATCCTTGTTAGAAAATAAGCTATGTTACAAGATTATCTTATCAATTCCTACCTCTCTCTAAATACATTTTATGATATTTAAAAGAATAAGTGTAGGGGAGGGACTTTCTAGGGTATACCGGGATATAATTTATCAAGGATATTATTCTAGGGGATTATCTATTGTGATTTGGGAAAATTCCATGTATATTTATTATAATTTAATATTCACATCTTTTTCTAAAAAACATTTTAAAAAAGGTGAAAAATAGTTTAAAAATTAGGAGGAAAAAAATTACCATTTTCCTAACTGAAGATATTTTATCTTTATGTGTTTAGGTGATATATGTGAGATTTATTTGAAGCACATATTTCAAAAAATATAAAAGAGAAAAAAAGTATGATAGATTGATTCATTCATTATGATTACTTATATCATGGGATCACTTTTAGATTTTTGTGGGAGAGAGAAATGAAATTTATGAAGGGATATTTTTATTAAGACCACCTTTTGATATTATGCATTATGATTTAGATACAAACACCCTTTTTGTGCTTTATTTATTAAATTATTTACCAACCATCCCTAATCCTTAGAGTTATTTGAATCTTAACAACGGGGCCCTCATGATTACTTTTTATTCTGTCTTTATGCATTAGATATGTTAGACTCCTTATAAGCCTATGATAATTGATATGTTTTTGAGGTATGTACAAAATTATAATTACAATTCTACCCTACTAATGAGTGGAAAAATTCAAATTGAGGTAAATTACAAAGGGTATGTATATTAATAATTAATTGAAAAATTAAAATGGATGATTGAAAATGATAATTTATTTTATTAGGGAGAAAGTAAAATACACAGTTGATTTATTTTCATGAAAAAATGAGGCATTAATGAATTAGCCTTATGTGAATATTTAATGATTAATTTACCATTTGATCAATTATTTGCGTTGAAATTGAATTTAAATCATGGTAGAGTAATCATCCATTATATTATGTTGAGATTCCATACATGAGGAAAATAATGAATTTAAGTGTGTGGGTGTGGGGGGGGGGGGGGGTGATAAGTGCATTTATTATATACATTTCCGATAAAAAAATGCATTGATTCTAATGATTTTTATTATTAATGTATGACTATGAACCTGATGTTTTATTCATATTTTTTAGGATTTTATAAGTCATAGGAGATGAGAAAAATATGTGGAAATAATCATGATACCCTCTTAAAATAAGGCTTTACACAAGGAATTATTATCATGAAGAAATCCTAAGGCACATAACTAAAGAAACAAGAAAAAACGAGGATTTCAGAGGAAAAAGATTACATTACACATCATGTATCAATGTAAGTTTTGAAATAAATACTGGCAATTAAGTGGATGAAATCAAGATAAAATGAATTTGACATGTTTCACAGTGTGACACATATGTTTCAGGCCCTGAAACTTGTGAATTATTCTTATAAATCCTACATTCCATGAGTTTGATACACATGGTGCAATATTTACTCATTGTGAAATCACTACACGACATGTAATGTTTGAGATGGGAAAAAATGAAAAAAATTGACATATATTTGATATTTTACATTTTTTAATATCCAGGACACAACTATTACCACCTTTTGACCCATACATAATTCCATTAAATGTTTTACACACCCATATGGAGTCTATAAATAGAGGTCCAGGATGATGCTGTCAGGGTGATCCTGAAGATCAAATCCTAGATCAAGAAGCTGCATTGTAAAGGGTCCCCATTTTTCATCTTTATTTTCATTATGATTTATTTTTTGTTATTCATTTTATATTATTCTCTAATCACTAGGGTGATAGTGTAAACTAGCCTTGTGATAGGGTTTTGTAGTTGAAGGGAGAAGGTGTTGTTAAATTTATTCCTTTTTCTTTATTAATATATTTTGGATTGTTGTAGTTTATTGAATCAATTTCCAATATATTCCTTTTACTTTTATCATGACCATTGGTATTTGAATCTGAAAGAAAAATTATAAATTTAGAAATTGGTTAACTTGAATCAAGGCATGACCATTTTCGCATTCAGGGTGACCGGGTTTAAAAATGGTATTGAGATAAACATGATTCAACAAAACCCAAAATTACTTGCGTGAAGGGAAATAAGGGATTGAAAAATCATGGAGGGGATACCATGACCATTGGATATACCTCACCTCAACTTTAAAACTAAACATGTATTAATCATTTTTTTGAAAATCCAATTGCACAGGATCATTAAAACTTCAAAACCCTAAAATGTATTTCAAATCTAATTTTAAACCAAGCATTCTTCTTAGGTTTCATCTTTAATTTTCTTAAAAATAATCAAACCCATATTTTATTCACCTCTTACTTCAATTTAATAAAATCAAATATTTTAAGGACATAAATTAACTAATTCATCATCTTTGTTAGTTTGACATAAAACTTTCCTAATACTAAATTTTTAATTAATTGAGTAGCATAGTTTGAGTTTTTATAAATTTTGTATTTTTATTAGACCCACATGGAATTAACGAAACCCTCGAGTTCTACCAAAATTTTAGAATATCATCCCATTTCTTCAATTTCTTTTTCATTGTTTTAATAATATAGTAAAAACACAAAAATAAATTAGTTTAGGGTAATTGAATTAGTAAGTGAACAACTATTAATCTCCTTAAGTGAGGATACCCTAGTTAGCCATTGTGATTCACTTGGGAAATATAAATAGTAGATTTTGTACCATAGTATGATGGGTGTGCCAAAACATGGCACCATTTTCGGGGATCCGATCAATTGTTTATTTGATTTTTCTTTTCACATTGTAAATAGTTTTTTTAACTTCTAAAATAAAAATATATTATTTTCCTATGATGCCTCAAAACTTACCAAATTATTATAAATGAAATAATTACTTTTAAATGCAGTATCAAGAGAAAGTGTTTTATAATGTGGAGGAGGCCCCTTAATAAATGGCTGATGATCTCATTATTATCAACCATAAAATGGAATAAGGAAAAGATATAGTACTATAACTTCAATAATTGATAGTAATAGTCAATAAAGTACAAACTGGCTATCAAAGACTGAAGGCCATAAGGGAAGCACCACAAGGGATGCTTGATTTTACTAAAGAGTTTCTAAAGGTTGAAGACACACTTTAATAATATCAACATCCAAAAAATATAAACAATCATATCCAAACCTTACATAAAGATATATAGTGGATTCTTAATTATGATGTATTGACTACTAATCTAAGTGTGGGGGGACAACAATATCTAGAACAAATTTTGGAATGAGTATGAAGTGAAACATGATCTCCCAATCCCTTAAAACATAGAAGAGCTAACACTATTGCATATCACTATAGAATTGGAATAAGAAGAAACTACTGATATGGTTGAATTTGAAGAAAAGATGGATGAACATGACTACCTTCCTCTATCCAGGGAGATCCAACTCCAGGAGGCACTTAACACTAAAAACAAGATTTAAGCCAAACCAAATCAGTTAGTTGATATTTTCTGAAACTAATTGTCATCTAATTTTATTCAATTCGAATTGAGGATTGACTATAACTATTTTAAATTTTCAGATTTTGAAAACTCCTTTTTTTCTTGTAGGAAGAAGAAGAAGAATAATATATAACTGTTGAGGAACACATGGAGCTTCCACCATTTTTTTAACATGCATCAGAGGAAGTCCATAAGAATATCCAAGTAGTTGAGCCCGAGGAATCCAAGACAAAGGATTCTCACCTAGAAAGGAAGCATTTTCATATTGATTATTCATGTTTAAATTTACTTCCACATAACTTTTATTGTAACTCTCCCTTTTAATATTCAATTTATGTATCCCATATTGAGAAAACACTGGAAAGTCAAGAAAAGGTTGCACAAGTAGTAATCAAGAAGGACGATGATCCATACTTCAACATACCCCTGTTATGAAAGATGTACCTTATTGTGATGAAGAGGGAAATGGAATACTATATCAATGGGATCATCATCACTAAAAAATAATAAGTAAAATCTGGTAAAATCCACATGTAGTGGTTCAAATCCAAGAATCAAAATTTAATACTCTGAAATCAAAAACATCATATTCGATAGCAAGTGCGACACACAACACCAATAGTAGAAAGAAATATAACATACATATACTTTATGATATATTTAATATTTTAAATAAATTTAATACATAATATAGCTTAAAATTCACACAACATTAAGTTTAACTTGCGTTACATGCAATAACAAGTTTCTTTGATAGTTTGTGTTACACACAAGACTTAGGTTTACTAAACAACAATATACAATTTATATTGTTAACTAATATGATAGTTATTTCCTAGCTGTTAAAATGGAGGGTGTAAATAAGAATAACTAACTTATGAAAATATATAGTTCACACACATTTATTGGTTATATATTGTTTATAAATAATAATAATAATCACTTAAAATAAAAAGAAATGTTTTTGAAAAAAATGTATTTTCATAAAAAACAGTTTAGTTGTTTTAGCGCACAAAATTAAAAAATAATTTTTAAAAATTTTAGAAAACTTATATGAAAAAATAAAATTAATTTTTTAATTCTAAATATCAAAATTTTCTTAGGGTGAAGTTTTTATATTTTTATGAGAAACATCATTTTTTGATAAATAGTGAAAAATATTGGATTTTAATTAAAAACTACCTTTTCATCTAAATAATTTATAATGTTAAATCATATTTTTAATTGGTTTTAAAGTAAAAACAGTTAAATTATACATATATTAAAATAATATAGGACATTGGAATGACTTTCATGTTGAATTTTGATATAAAAACATTGTAAATTTTTGAAAATTTTCACTTCAAAACCCCACTTTTTAATCACATCTATAGGATTAATTATAAATTAAATCCTACCAATTATATAAATTAGATTTATAAAAATGGATAAAATATTTTTAATAAGAATAATATATATTATTTAATTATTTTAACTTTATTTTTGACCATGATTATTAGTGAAAATAGTTAAAATTAATTATAGTAATTATGGTAAAAACTAGTTTACTTAGTGATTAAAACTTGGAATATAAGGTGTAAGAATGACAAAAAACTTTTACAAAACCCATTTTATGGATATATATAGACATTATACCATCATTTATCTAAAATTAAACATTATTGAATCATTTTTACATGAAAAAATGTGATTATAATTCAATATTTTAAAACAATTACAAGTGTTCCACACAACCCACTTATAAAAGATCACCCCTCTCCTCTAAATTTTACACTGTAAAACCACTTCGGTTATGCCAATACCTACCAAAATAAATTACCAAATTCCCTACCCACATCATAAATAACTTATTTTGTGTATATGTACAACCTTTTAATGCTTTTTTGCAATCCTAAGGAGGGTACCCGAAGAAAAGGAAATGTTCTTCAACTATCATCATTATTTTACTTATTTCTCCACCTCATTAAATATTTATTAAAACATGAAGATATAATAAAATAAGTATATTAAAAATAATTTTATTTTATTTTCAAATTTTAATGAACTAAAACATCCATACTTCCATTAAATGGGTTATGGAATCATTGTTTGTGTGTACGATAGACTACCACCTCACGAACAGATGTCATTCATTTTTCCATTTCCATATCTCAAGGTTGGGTATAATAATAGATATAAAGTATATATATGATATTTATAAAATATTTATATATATATAGTCACTATATCACATATATATTTCTAATTTCCATTCTATTGGAGACACGATAACGTCACTCGTGTGTACGGTGGACTACTACCCAGTGAAGCAGTGTGATTCATCTTTCAATAACACTTAAAATGGAAGGTGATAAAGATTAATTTAATGTTTATATGTGATATAAATGACATAATTATGATATTAATCACATATTTATAGTTATATAAATATAATATACAACATTTTGTTTCTTTCCTTTTCACTCACATAAAGATGATAAATTCGTTCGTGTCTCTGTGGACTACTTACTTCGTGAGGCAATGTGACTCTGTTTTCATCAAAACTCCACATGGATGAAATATATAAGTATATAATATAATATTAATGATGTTATTATAATTATTTAAAGGTATAAATATGATCTACCATCTCTATGATCATAATATAATTCATTTTTCATAACCATCATTTATGATTGGTTTCAAAATTAAAATTGTTGTACAAATATAATAATTATGTAATGATTATTATTATAGATATGATGAAACTCTATAATATGTACAAAACTAGATATTTAATGAAAAAATGCATAAGAAAACAAGGTAGTTAACACCTGAAATAATGAAAATAAGGAAAGATCATTAATTAGTGAGTTATAAGATAATGTAAAAGGATCATATATGATGTCATAAATATTAATAAGGTTATGGTGTAATTTAATAACATGTTTAAAATCACTATAAAATAAGTTAAATTATTTTCACACAAAAGGAAAGATGAGGTAATGGATTTCATCTCAATTTCACTTCATTGAGTCATATTGTAATGTTATGGACCTAATTACTTTTATATGGTGTATATAATACCTATTTAATATATAAAATCATGAAATATTTATTATTCATGGTATTTTAAGTTTCAATTTGAATAATTTCATCTAAGGGTATTTTAATTAAAAGTTACCAAGTGGTAAATAATTTCCTAACATAATTTACATTCATTGGGTTATATTACTTCCTTGTTGATATTCTATGATTATGTGTGTAATTAATTTTTACCACCTATTATTGTATTTCCAAATGATTTATGTGTATTTATAGTTGATACAAAATACCTATTCATTAATTAATTCTCCCTTTAATGTCATGACCATTTTAAGGGGTTTTTCAAAAAATATTATTCTAATCAAGATTATTTTTTCATGAATTTACATTAAAGGAAATTATATGATAATCATTTAATAAACCATTTAATTTTATTCTCCTATGGTTATTCAAGATCTTTTTCAAGTGATAATACCTTTTCCTACTATTTAGTACTTAAAATTATTGAAAAAATGTTTTAATAAAATCTGACTTCATTTAACTCTTTGGTCATAAATGCGTTTTCTTAAGAAACAATGTTTTCTATATTTTTTTCCAAAAATATTTTCTTTAATTTTTTTAAAATGATTTATTAAAATATATTTTTACCCATTTTTTATTTTTTACAATTTTTTTTCAAATGAATCTTCTTTTCTATTTCTAAAAAAGGAACTTTTCTAACCTTTTTACAATGTAAAAGGAATTTATTTATAGAATGTATGGAATTACCCATATATTTGACCATCATTTCTTTAATAATTCATTTTCATGTTTATGAGGTTATTTTTAAAGAGAATTTTTTTAGAGTGATTTAAAAAAAACTATTTTCAAATGTTTTTCAAAATTAAAAGGATATCTTCCTCAAGAATGTTTTTAAAAAACTGTTTATGCTATTTATATTAATCAATAAAAACGACCATTTATTATTACTCCAATGGATATAATTTGTACCGATACCATCTTTATTCTTGCTCTATATGGTTTAAGATCATCTTGACTAAGGAAAGTATTAATATTAACTTCCTTAATTCATTATTGTAGTCTTTAACTTTTCCTTAAATTATTCTTTAGAAATTAAATTTCTCCCAAATATCAATATTATTATTTATGGATATGTTTATTGAATAAACTATATACTATTTTACTTATTCTATTTTCTTTGAATGTTATTTGATAAATTGAAGAAATGTTGATAAATCTGTATCCTTTACTCAATAAAAATATTTCATAAGGCACATTTTTAATGAACTAGATCAATTTTTCAATATACAATGAAAGATTTAGACAAGTATTACAAGGGTGGGTCTAATTATAGATATCCCCTTAATGAATCGGTTGTATCATGGGACAAACCATTTGTTTATCCTTAGTAAAATGGATTTCTACACAATATTTTTTAAACTGTATTATGAAATTTCTTGACGGTAAAGGTATCATGTACCTAGGAAACATGAAATACAATATTTAGTGATTTACTTCATTTATAATTCATTTATTATAATCCATGAAATTTTTACCATGATATTATACCTGGATACATTTTATTCTCATTTATTGATTAAATGGAATGATTTTAATTTATTTACCTTTCCATATTGATTATTCCTTATCTTGTCATGATATTAAAGTTATTTAAATGGAATGTGTGTTTAGTTATTTACATTTCTATATTGATTATTCTCATTGATTCATTATTTATTCCACTGTACATAACCCTTACTGAGCATTTGAGCTCATCCTTATTTTTTTCCTTTCCCAAGGGTTCTATGAAGTTTACTATGAATGATTTATAAATATATGCTAGATGGAATATTTTTTTTAAAAAGTATGTTGTAATTTGTGGGTTAAAATGTAATATATGAATCAATTATGTATGTAGTTTACTAAGAATACTAAACTATTAAGTCCTCTAGGATGAGATTCCTTGTATCTTATTCTAATGTAATGAAGTAAGAAACCAACTCCAGGCTACTGGGGTCAGGGTCAATACAATTGGTATCAGAGGAAGTTTACTAGAAACCTTGGAGTCTATATTTAAGAAAACATAGATTAAGAAACATAACCCTATGATATAATTTTATGATAAGTATAGAAGAAAATCCTAAAGTTTTAGTAAGGTAGAAATTATGTGGTTGTTTCATTCAATATATCACTTTCTGAATACTACAAGTGGATGTGGTTCTAGAACAGTTGCATCTAGGGGTGATAAATCCAAAAATCATGCATTGTTCTTGACCTATTCATGACATGGTGCATGATAATGAGCCTTACTGCACACCTACATTGACTTTCCCAGGGGGTATGATTATGAAAATTCACATTTTCTTTAAAAACCATTATGAAGGATTTGAATAGATAATGACATTGGGTGACCTAGGTTAAACCCTAGACTGAGGAAGGACTGATATTTAAATAAAATGGTTGAAATATTTACTGGGATTCTATAATTATATTATAAAAGTAATTTACCAATGGTATTTTGTGTATATGAATCATGAAGCATCTTAGGATAATGTTAAACTTTAGAAGCATAAGTGTACATACTTAAGAGTTATGGATACCATCATAGGTGAATTAGTTTAAATTCATCATAAGTTCAAATTCTCAAACACCTCCATTTAGATCTTATGTGGTAATAATTTCACCAGATTAAGGATATTTTAGAGACATTTATGGAAAGTATATGTTTTAGCGAAAAAATTATTTGAGGATTAATGCCTTTATATTTTATAGACATAAGTTTAAAAGTATAAATAACTAATAGGGTTGATATGATCATTAATGAAATTGTAATAATATTCAAATAATATTATTAGACTTTGTAAATAAATAAATAAATAAATAAATTGTGTTGAAAAAATTAGTAAAAAGGTTATTTAATGGTTAACTTTATATCAGATATTTCCATCATATTTTTAGAAAATTTATATAAATTATATTAATATAGTTTATAAAAAGGACAACCCATATACAAAGAAACCACCCATCACATCCGGTAAGGCATTGGGTCTTGAACCCATGATCAAAGTATGATAAGGGTTACACACCTATAATTAGAAAATGTGATGTTGTAGTTAACATGTGATTGTTTTTATTCAAACAATTTTATGAAAAGATATTAATGATGAACCCGTAGTGTAAATTTTTAGGTTTTGAGATTAATGTATTAACCATATTGGTTTTGGAAAATATTTAGATACAGATAGAAATACTTTTCACTCTTTTATAAATCTTATGATTTATTAAAAGTAAATTTTAGTACTTTAGGCATTAAAAACTCATTTTTTGGATATTAATTTATTGAAGTAAGGTATGGATTGGAAATTGATCAAAGAAAAAACAAAGGATGAAATTGTGGTTATGAAATTGAAATATATCAAATAATTATATTTATTTATATTCTTCAGCTGTAAAATAATTACTCAACATTATGGAAATGATCTTGAAATAGAAATATTATCCTAATTCATTTATTTATGTTAAAACGATGTTCTTTTAAATCATTATATATTTATGGATTTGAGGCACTAAACTTTCCATTGATCATTCAATTTATTATGATCAATGACCACAATCACTCCCAATAAATAATTATTCTTTTCCTATATATCCATATCTTCACTTTCCACTAATGTTCTGCTACATGAGAACCTAGTTATATTTTATTCCATATGACCTTAATACTTCCTAGAAAGACTCGAAAACTTCAAGGAGTTTTTTTCATAAATACTTTGGAATATTTCGAGTCTGTAGTTTTTGACAGCACTTAATTCCGAGGCCCGGTGTGCCCAGAATCAATTTTGGATGTTTTATTCAGGTACGTTTAGTAATAGTATGAGTGAGTTTTTCTATCTTCTGAAACGGTGCTTGGAATTGAAATCTGAGGACACCGATGAACTCATAGCGCCGGTATTCACTTAAGGGGACCTTCATCACAGTTGCATTTTATGCGGGTTTAATGTTAATTATTCAGGATTTAGAAAAAATTAAATAAAATTGTTGTACATAATTTTATTTATTTTTGGTAGTTATAACCTACAAGAGTAAGTTAAGGGTGGGCCCACACCCCACATAACCTCCCCTGAGAGGATTTAGTGTGGTGGGACCCAGACGAACCTGAACCCTTCCACCTCCCCTCAACTCCCCATTAATTCCCTACTATTTATTTTGATAACTCCTCATTAATGGTGGAGCCTACCCACCTACCTCTTCCCCATCAATTGTGCCAACTCATATAATTAATGTCTACATTAATTATTCGGCACACCTTTTTGTCAAATTGAATTTCATGGCATTTCTATTAATTTGAGATCCATTTTATTTCTTTTGCGTTGGCAAATCATTTTTGGGGGAAAGGCTCTGGAGAATTGGAAGAGAGGTGATCGTTATTCAACAAAGAACATTCCCGACGAAGAACCTGAAGGACTTCTTCCAACGATGCTTCTTTGTCAGACCCACCTCGATGTCAAGGGGTCTAGATCACCTACAACAACGACTCTTCCACCATCGTTGATGGAACGACACCGTTCTACCACAATGCTCGTCTTCTGCGGCTCGATGACGTACACCGTCTTTTGCGAGGTAGGGGTTTTGTATATTATTTGAGTGAATAAATTGTACCCCATTCCTTGTTAATTTTTTGAATTGACATTGGCCGATTATTACCACCTAACGAGGAGGGCGCGGACCAAACAAACATGGCCTGACGACCATTCGTTGTTTCTTGTTTTCTTTGAAATCGGGAAGTGGTGACGATCGAAGGTGGCGGCCGTGCGCCGGCCATGTTAGGTGGATCCGCGGCCCGCCCGAGAGGGACGCTGGCGCCGGGAAGCCCGACCAGCTTCGGTCTGCCATTTTGGGAGGGCAGCACCATCGGTTCGGGAAAGCGGGGGACCACACCCCCCCTCGGACCGCTGGGCCCTCAGGCCGAGCAGCTCGGCCAGCCGGGTCGCGCCCTGCTGGGCCAGGCCATGCCGCACCGGGCCGAGCCGCGCCGGGCGGGGCCATGCCCCGCTAGGCCGGGATGTGCCCCCTCGTGCCGGGCCGTGCCCCTTTGGGCCGGGCCACCCCCCTCGGGCTCACCAAGACTGGGTTGACCCGACCTTTCGACCAACTGGGCTTAACGAGTTGGGCCCGTTTCTACTTAAAAGTGAATATCTTGAAGACCGTGAGTCTGATCGATGTGTCGTCTGCGACACTGGGACCCTTGCAATGAAGAGGTAATTTTTCAATAATCTATGTGAGTTTTGGATGACTTTGAAAAATGGCCAGGTTTGGAGCGTGCTTATTTCCAACCGGGCCCCTAGAACAGAAAATCCAATATATTTCAGACCGGGCATCCGATTGACGCGCCGTCTGTCGCGTCGGGTTTCTTTTGACAAGACAGAACTTTTGGAAACATCAACTCTAGACTTCGTGACGGTGGATGTATCAACCCCTTGGCTTGAGGAGTGGAGCCTCCTGGAATCGAGCGTGCAGTGTGGGGGAACCCTAGAGCTGGCTGCGACTGCGTCGACTACTGTACTGGAATCCTCGGTGGGTTCGAAAGCGATGACTACAGTTCTAGAATCCTCCATGGCTTCGACAACGACTAATACTGTACTAGAATCCTCCATTGGTTCGACGATGATGACTACTGTTTTTGTATCCTATGCGGGTCCGGTAGTTTGACCTATGTACTTGTATCCTGTGTGGGTCCGGCAGAGTAGCTGGTCTTGTATCCCGTGTGGGTCCGACAACTTAGCGTTGTCTTGTATCCTGTGTGGGTCTGATAGCATAGATGAATCAGTGACTACATCTGATAATCTCTATCTCTATATGAATGATGTGTACCTGTGTGAGCTAAGTCTTGATTTTCAATCATTACCATCGGTGTGATTGACTTATTTTCTGTGTGGACTGGGATGTGCTTGGGCACGGGAGTTGGAGCCGAACTGGAATTGATGAATTAGGTATATGTATGGGAATATACCTAAGTAGAGTTGTTTGATTCTTTGTGATTGTATATTTTCTTTGTGGTTATCCTTCTTGGATTCTGGGATACCTTCGGGGGTCTCGGGGTCCCTACTGAGTATAGTTATACTCACCCCTGCACAGGCAATGCATGCACTACGTTGTGTTAGATGAAAACGATGGACAATACAGATCGTGGTAGAGGCTTGTAGATATGGATGGTACCCGGAGGTGGACCACTTGGTGAGACGTACATAGAGAAGACGGACAGACCCATGGCGCTGGGGAGACTATCTGTACCCACCCTTCAGGTGGGATTCCCGGAGGACGACTCAGTGGTTTCTGTATAACTTTACTGCAGTTGTGCTAGCTTTCAATTGTACTGTACTTTCAGTTGGGTTTATATACTGACCCACTTACTTTTCGGCACTTACTTCTGTACTAAGTTTACTTAGTGCCTACTTCAGTCGTGTACTCTGTTATGTTGTTTACTTTTATAAAGGCAATGCCTTCACTTTTATCGGGGTTTACACCTTCAGTGCTAGTCTTCAGCCCCTGGCCTATGGAAGATGGGCTTGGGGTAGTCATGGAATGGGCCCCGTGGACGGTTCATGACAAATTGGTATAAGGGGAGTCAGTTCTACCACAGAACTACGGGCTCTGATTATTCCTTTCTGTGAAGCAATAGTGTTAAGTGTATTGAGTGTGGTTTTTAGTCCAAGGAGTCCAGTGTTGGTGTGGCGGCCGACATATCCATACACTAGGACCCTGACCCCTGATTTCCGACTCAGTGCATGAAAACACTGATTCCATATGTGTTTGAAAAATTTTATTTGTGATTAACATGTGTCAGCTCACCATGTATACTGTTTTGACAATGGCGCACCTTTTTCTTTTTAGGATGGCCCCACGAAGGCAGCTAGCTAGAGTTCCGAGTTGCGTACGAGATGTCAGCCAACCGAGCGACGAGGCCTCAGTGCAGGGCCCCATAACAGCGGAGGCCCCAGCAATACCACTACCCACTGAGACACCGATACTACCAGCCCCAGTAGCAGAGAGTGCACACCGCCTGAGTGTGTTGCACGAGTTTCTGTGACAGAGGCATCCCATGTTCCACGGAGAGACGGACCCTCAGGCAGTTGAGGATTGGATATAGGCTATCATCAGAGTCATCAGATTGGTAGAGACACCAGCCGACCTTATAGTGATCATTGTCATGAGTATCCAGCATGCAAAACCAGGTAGATGGTGGAGCTTGATGCTCCAGGTGCACGACGAGGCATCTCTACTTTGGAAAGACTTCAAGAGTCTCTTCCTCTCGGAGTTTGTTCCATCCACCCTTCGTGCGGTGTAGATTCCGGAGTTACTACATCTACAGTAAGGCAACATGACAGTAGCTCATTACTCATCGAGGATTTCTGACCTCTCACGCTACTCCATGGATAAGGTATGGGACCCGTTATTCAGGGTCCAGACCATCGAGCAGGGACTCATGCACGAGATTAGGGCTTTGATGATTCCCCTCAGCATCCTGATGCAGGTAGGGGTGTTGGAGAGAGCATTTCTAGTGGAGAGCTTCCTCGCTGAGCAGTCACCAGCAGCGAGACCCACCGCAGGTGACATGTAGTGGAGTCTTCTGCAACTGGTAGTATACAGATGTCACAGGGGTCTAAGCGGACCAGACCATCAGGAGAGAAACTTCAGGATACAAGTTCAGTTGTGCGGGGCAATCGAAATAGATCCATCCTTACGAGGAGCAGTCAGTGCTATGCATGTGGCGGGTAGGGCCACATGGCTCGTGACTGACCGAACTACCATACAGATGAGCAGCAGAAAGTAGAGGGACCTCCCATGTAGAGGCAGAGGTTTGACCGTGGTGTTCCGCTGAGAGTGGGAAGACGAGGTAGAGGAGCTGGCTGAGTAGCGGGTGGTGGACGACGTTTCGAAGCTCTACCACCACCACCACCAGGAGGTGCACCCTAACCACAAGGAGCTGGCAGACAGAGGCAGGCACACCTCTAGGCAGTCGAGTCCTATGACCGCGGCACACCTGAGATGATTTGAGGTTCTATCTGTGTCTACTCCAGCCTTTCTACAGTTCTTATAGACACAGGTGTGAGTCATTATTTTATTTTCGTTGCCCTTGTTTGGAGCTCGGAGATTCTGATGGAGCTGTTGGCTCTATCCTTACGGCTAGAGACTCCTAAGAGAGAAGACTCAACGATTACGCACTGGTGCCAGTAGTGTGAGATTACTCAAGGAGGCGAGATCTTCGGCTGTGATCTTCTTGTAGTGGCGTTGAGGCCTTACGACGTCATCTTGGGTATGGACTGGTTATCTACAGTCCATGATCAGATCGATTATATTAGGGGAAAAGTGTGGTGTGTCCGCACGGATGGGAGAAGGTTCACCTTCACCAGTGAGACGTGAGCCTTTACAGTGTAGGATAGACTTATGAAGAGGTGAGGGCAGCCGATCACACATCAGTTGGCTAGTCTCATCCTTGGATCAGTTGATGTGCGGCGTCCAAGTTTTCCTATTGTGGTGGATCAGTATGCGGATGTTTTCCCTGATGACGTTCCAGGACTACCTCCTCACAGAGAGGTAGACTTCTATATTGACCTGTAACCCGAGACAAAACCGATATCTACTCCAGCATATCAGATGGCTCCCGTTGAGCTTCGTGAGCTGCAGGTACAACTAGAGGACTTGCAGGGAAAGGGATTTATCCGACCTAGTGTTTCACCCTGGGCTTCACCGATTTTTTTTGCCAAGAAGGTAGATGGGAGCTTGGAACTGTGTGTCGACTACCGGCACCTGAATCAGGTGACCATAAGGAACAAGTACCCACTTCCAAGGATTGACGTCCTCTTCGATTAGATCAAGGGGGCACGATGTTTCTCAAAGATAGACCTCAGGTCAGGCTATCACCAGCTCAGAGTTTGAGACAAGGATGTGAAAAAGGCAGCCTTCAACTGTCGGTATGGCCACTACGAGTTCTTGGTTATTCCCTTCGGCGTAACCAATGCTCCAGTAGTGTTCATGTGTCTCATGAACAGGATCTTCCAGCCTTACCTTGATCGTTTTGTTGTAGTATTCTTCAACGATATACTGATTTACTCGACTACTAAGGAGGAGCATGCCTACCACTTGCAGGTTGTACTGGATACACTCCGAGAGAACCAGCTTTATGGTAATCTCTCTAAGTTCCGGTTCTATATTTGAGAGGTTCACTTCTTGGGACACATCATCTCTGAGGCAGGGGTAGCAGTGGATCCAACAAAGATCAAGGTAGTGCTTTCTTGGGAGCCACCCAGGAGTGTGACGGAGGTTCGATGTTTCCTGGGCCTGGCTGGTTACTATCAAAGGTTTGTGCTAGACTTCTCCAGAGTTGCAACACTTCTTTCAGCTTTGATGAAGAAGGTGAAACCATTCATATGGCCAGATTGATTCCAACAGAGCTTTCAAGGGTTGATACAGAGATTGACCAGTGCGCCCATATTGAGGCTACCAGAGGAGGGCGTTGGGTACGTAGTTTACTATGACACATCAGGGACCAGACTCGGGTGTGTCCTGATGCTGGAGCGAGCGATGATCGCTTATGGTTTTCGGTAGTTGAGATAGAATGGGAAGAACTATTCTACCCATGACCTAGAGTTAGAAGTAGTGGTCTTCACCTTGAATATTTGACGACATTATCTGATATGCGAGCGCTTTAAAGTCTACTCTGATCACCAGAGTCTCAGGTATATATTCTTGTAGAAGGACCTGAACCCGAGACATTGATGATGGCTCTTTTTCCTCCAAGACTATGACTTTGAGATAGTCTATACTCCTGGGAAGGGGAACATTGTAGCTGATGTTCTCAGCAAGAGATCAGGAATTCAACTTCTAGGAGAGGCGATGGAGCAACTAGCTGTATTTCAGATATCCTTTGTGGATATAGATGGAGCATCCTTTCTTTAGTCTCTCACAGTCACTCCTCCACTTCTTCAGCGAGTTAGAGAGGCACATCTATGAGACATTGACTGCGAGACACGACATGCTTAGATATCCTCAAGGCTACCACATGATGGATTTTCTGAAGGAGGGGAGAACATCATCCTCTTCAGGGGATGTATGATGGTACCAATTTCACTACAGGAGGAGGTGCTGAAGGAGTTACCCACTTCCCCTCTAGCAGTACATCCAAGAGTGGCGAAGATGTATCAGGACCTCAGATGACAACACTAGTGGCCGAGTATGTAGAAGGATGTAGTAGAGTTCGTTTCACGATGCCACACATGTCAGCAAGTGAAGGTGATGAACTAGGTACCAACAGGCTTGGTACAACCCTTAGAGGTCCCAGAGTGGAAGTGGGATGTGACCTCCATGGATTTTGTGAGGGGGCTTCCATGTACATCCAGAGTACAGGACTCTATCTGGGTGATCGTAGACCAACTCACCAAGTATGCCCACTTCTTAAAGATCAGAGAGTAGGGCTCAGTAGAGATATTGGGATGCCTCTATGTACAATAGATCATATGAATTTATGGTGTTCCATCGATGATAATCTCCGATCGGTACGAACGCTTTACTTCCCGACTTTGGAAGGGGTTGCAGGAGTCATTTGGGATGCAGCTACGTCTGAGCACTGCCTTCCATCCTCAGACAGACGGCCAGACTGATAGGACCATTCAGACTCTTGAGGAAATGCTCCATGCATGTGTCCTCGACTTTGGTCATAGCTAGGAGGATCACTTACCCTTGGTGGAGTTTGAGTACAACAATAGCTACCACTCCACCATCGGGAAGGCACCATACGAGGCATTGTACGACCGACCGTTCAGATCACCTCTATACTGGACGGACCCTGGTGAGTCATCACTCGTAGGACCATAGATGGTTCAGGTTACAATGGAGAAGAAGCAGATCAACTAGGAGTGGATGAAGACTACACAGGGCAGAAAGAAGTCATATGCTGATTGGAGACAGAGACCACTGGATTTCGAAGATGGAGACAACATTTTCCTAAGGGTCTCACCTTGATGAGGTCTATGGAGATTTTCCAGGGGCGAGAAGTTATCTCCAAGATTCAACAGACCTTTCCAGGTCCTCAGCAGAGTAGGCGAGG
Organism: Viscum album; assembly: GCA_963277665.1. Taxonomy (NCBI): domain Eukaryota; kingdom Viridiplantae; phylum Streptophyta; class Magnoliopsida; order Santalales; family Viscaceae; genus Viscum; species Viscum album. Next base: position 309,362,130 of record OY728126.1, read on the forward strand.
TGGCTTACTGCCTGTCCCTTCCACCTCAGTTTCATTGGGTGCATGACATCTTCCACGTATATCAGCTGCGGAGATACGTGCACGACCCGACCCACATCATCGATCACGGGGAACTGGACATTGATGATGGGGAGACATTCACGGAGGTCCCAGTGGATATTGAAGATCGATAGGAACGGGTCCTACGTGGATGGTCGATTCCTCTGGTGCAAGTTTTCTAGCAGCATGAGAACCTCCAGGAGAGAACTTTGGAGGTAGAGAATTACATGCGTGATCAGTACCACCATTTGTTCCCATAGTGTGTGTTGTATCTTTACGGGGATATAAATCCCTGAGGTGGGGGTAATGTAAAGACCCTAAAATTTCAAGGATATTTTTTTTCTTAAAAACTTTGGAATTTTTGGAGTCTGCGGTTTCTGATGGCACTTGATTCCGAGGCCCGGAGTGCCTGGGATCAATTTTTGAAGTTTTGTTCGGGTATGTTAAGTAAACGTACGAGCGAGTTTTTCTCTCTTTCGAAACGGTGCTCAGAATTGAATTCCGAGGACACCGATGAACTCGTAGCGCTGATATTCACTTAAGGGGACCTTCACAATAGTTTTGTTTTATGCGGGTTGAAAGTTAATTATTGGGGATTTAGAATAAATTAAAAAAATTGGTGTACACAATTTTATTTATTTTTTGTAGTTATAACCTACAAGAGGAAGATAAGGTTGGGCCCACACCCCACATAAACTCCCATGAGAGGATTTAGTGTGGTGGGACCCACACTAACTCAAACCCTTCCACCTCCCCTCAACTCCCCATTAATTCCCTGATGTTTTTTTTGACAACTCTTAATTAATGGTGGAGCCTCTCCACCTCCCTCTCCCCCATCAATTGTGCCAACTCATATATTTAATGTAAACATTAATTATTCAACAAACCTTTTTGTAAAATTTAATTGCATGGAAATTCTATTAAGTTTAGATCCTTTTTATTTCTTTTGCATTGGAAAATAATTTTTTCGGGAAAGGCTCTGAAGAATTGGAAGAGAAGTGATCGTTCTTCAACGATCAACATTCCCTAAGAAGAACGTGAAGGACTTCTTCCAATGACGATTCTTCCTCAGACACACCTCGATGTTAAGGATTCTACATCACCTACGACAACGAATATTCCGCCATCGTTGATAGAATGACACCATTCTATCGCTACGCTCATCTTCCGCAGCTTGACGATGTACAACGTCTTTTGCGTGGTTGGGGTTTTGAATATTATTTGAGTGAATAAATTATACCCCATTCCTTGTTAATTTTCTGAATTGACACTGGCCGATTGTTACCGCCTAATGCGGAGGGTGCGGGACAGAAAAACATGGCCTGATGACCCTCCATCATTTCTTGTTTTATTTTCAATCGGGAGGCAACGACGAACGAAGGCAGCGGCCGTGCGCCGACCGCGTGCGGAGGAACAGCGACATGTAACCGCGGGCCGATCGACTGAAGTAGAACCGACCGACTAAAGCTGTTCAGGCCAAAGGAGGAATGCGGTGCCACAAGGGGCACTGCGCTGCGGAAGACCACGGCCCGCGTTCTGTGGGCCGCTCGGCAGGCGAACCGACCGGCAGGCGGCCTGCAGGGCTGTGAGGAACCGCGACGCCAGGAGGGTGCCGCGCTGGAGGAACCGCGGCCCGCCCGAGCGGGCCACTTGCTCCGGGAAGGTCCGACGGCTCCAGTGGGTCGGTTTGGGAGGGCGGCACCGCCGGTTTGAGAAAGCGAGGAGCCGTGCCCCCCCGTCGGATTGCTCGGCCAGCCAGGCCGCGCCCTCCTGGGCCGGGCCACGCCTGGCCGGGATGCGCCATGCCAGACTGGGCCGTGCTGTGCTGAACAGGGCCGTGCCCCCTCGGGCCGGACCTACGATTCATCAGGCCGGTCCGACCCTCTGCCGGGTTGGACCCGCGAAGACCGGGTTGACCCGACCCGTCTGCCCACTAGGCTTAACAGGCTGGGCCCGTTTCTACTTAAAGGTGAATATCTTGAAGACCGCACGTTCGATCAACCCGCCATCTATGACACTGGGACCCTTGCAACGAGGTAGCACTTTTTCGATACTCTTAGTGAGTTTTGTATGACTTTGGAAAATAGCTGGGTTTAGAGCGTGCTTATTTCCAACCGGGCCCTTGGAATAGAAAAACCAATATCTTTCGAACCGGGCATCCGATTGACGTGATGTCTATCATGTATGGTTCCTTTTGACGAGAAAGAACTTCAGGATACATCAAATCTGGACTTCATGAGAGTTGATGTATCGACCCCTTGGCTCAAAGAGCAGACCCTCCCGGAATCGAGCGTGCTGTATGTGGGAACCCTAGAGCCGACTGTGACTCTGTCGACTACTATACTGGAATCCTCCGTGGGTTCTACAGCGATGACTACGGTACTGGAATCCTACATGGGTTTGACAGTGACGACTACCATACTGGAATCCTCCATGGGTTCGACGGTGATCACTACTATTCTTGTAACCTATGTGGGTCCAACAGTTTGACCTATGTACATGTATCTGGTGTGGGTCCGGCATAGTAGCTGGTCTTGTATCCTGTGTGGGTCCGACATCTTAGCTGGTCTTGTATCCTATGTGGGTCCGACAACTTATATGAATCAGTGAATACATCTGATAATCTCTGTCACTATACGAATGATGCGTACCTGTGTGAGCGGAGTCTTGATTTAAAATCATTACCATCGATGTGCTTGACTTATTTCCTGTGTGGACTGAGATGTGCTTGGGCTTGAGTGTTGGGGATGAACTGGAATTGATGACTTAGGTATATGTATGGTCATATACCTAAGTAGAGTTGGTTGATACTTCGTGATTGTATCTTTTCTTTGTGGCTATCCTTCATGGATTCTAGGAGACCTTCGAGGGTCTTAGGGTCCCTACTGAGTATCGTTATACTCACCCCTACACGGGCAATGCCCGCACTACGTTGTGTTGGATGTAGACGAAAGACATCGCTGATCGTGGTAGAGGCTTGTAGAGCTGGACGGTACCCGGAGGTGGACCACTTGGTGAGATGTACACTGAGCAGACGGATGGACCCATGGAACTAGGGATACTATCTGTACCCACCCTTCAGGTGGGATTCTCGGAGGACGACTCGGTGGTTGCTATTTTACTTTACTGCAGTTGTGATAGCTTTCAGTTGTACTATACTTTCAGTTGGGTTTGTATACTGACCCATTTACTTTTCGACACTTACTTTTGCACTAAGTTTACTTAGTGCTTACTTCAGTTGTGTACTCTATTGTGTTGTTTACTTTTATAAAGGAAATGCCTTACTTTTTATTGGGATTTACACCTTTGGTGCTAGTCTCCAGTCCCTAGCCTATGGAAGGCGGGCTTGGGGTAGTAATGGCACGGGCCCCGAGGATGGGTCATGACACTTCTTATTCTCTCTTATTAAGAGGAAATTTTACATAACCTTCTCATGATGTGTCTTTTTCAATAATTTTATTTCTAAATGTCAAAAATTTTATTGCCTATATCAATTTTAAATTGAAAGGATGTAATTTATTTAAGGTTGGGATAATGTAACAACTCAAAATTTTAAACATCATATTCGATAACATGTATGATAAGAAACACTAAGCATAGAAAAAAATATAACATCTTGAGACATTATGATATATTTAATATTTTAAATAAATTCAATAAATTCTATAGATTTAAATGCACACAAAACTTAGTTTATCTTGCATTACATGCAATAAAAAGTTTCTTCATTACATTGCGTTACACGCAAGACCGAGTTTTACTAAACAACAATATACAATTAATATTATTATTTAATATGATAGTTATTGCATATAAATTAAAACAGAAGGTATAAATAGTATTAAAAAAACTTATTAAAATATATAGTTTACACAATTTTTTTGGTAATATATTTATTATAAATAATAATAATAATCATTTAAAATAAAAAATGCTTTTATAAAAACTGTATTTTTCTAAAAGACGGTTTCGTCACGCTTACTGCACTTAATTTAAAATTAATTTTGAACAATTTTATAAATTTTTTATTAAAAAATAAACTTAATTTATTGAAATAATAATATAAAAATTATCTTAGGTTGAATGTTTTATATTTTTCTAAGAAGCTTCATTTTTTTGATGAATAGTGAAAAATAAAGGATTTTATTTGAAATTGCCTTTTCATCTAAATCATTTATAATATAAAATTATATTTTTAATTGGTTTTAATGTCAAAATAGTTCAAATATAAATCTATTAATAAAATTTATTTCATTGTAATCATTTTCAAATTTCATTTTTATATAAAAATATTTTAAACTTTTGAATATTTTCACTTAAAAAACCGCTTTCACATCACTTTTGTGGGATTAATTTTAAATTAAATCCTATCAATTATGTGAATTAAATTTCACCAAATGGTTTCCATATTTTTAATCATAATAATTTATATTATTTAATATGTTCAACTTAATATTTTACCATAATTATTAGTGAAAATAGTTAAAATTAATTAGAGTGATTAAGGTAAAAATGAGTTTACTTACTGGTTAAACATAGAATATAAGGTGTAATAATGATCCAAAAACTATCCAAAACCCATTGTATGTACATAGTTTAACTTTATAACTTCTATTATATATAATGGACGATTATTGGGGCCTGGAAATATGAAGAAATGTGTGTGGAATTCACCCTTCAAAAAAAAGTACAAGTGTGCCACTCACCCCACTTATAAAAGTCTGCCCCTCACCTCTCCACTCCACACATTCAAACCACTTTGTCTAGTTCATAAGAAAATAATATTTTGTATCTTATATATATATATATATTTATGGTTATATATTAGATTTATAACAAACTTATGAATAGTTCAAGTGATTATATAAAGTTGAAATTATTGTCAATTGCTCGAGAATATAAAAAAGTCAATGAGTGAAATTGTGACGATTGTAGAGATGGAAAGTATTTCATAAAACATGTTTCTATAGTTATTTTAAGTGACACATTTACAAAATTAAAATAAGCAAAACGTTTAGGAATTTAAGATTGAATTCCAAATAAATAATAATTGAGTCTATTGACTTTGGAATAATTATGGTTTTATTTTAAGAAGACGGTTGGATTATTTTGGATTTTCATTCTATGGTGTTTTAGAATGTTTTTAATTGAGTTTTAACTAAAAAAGAACAAGCATATTAATCTATCCAAGGGGACTGTAGGTGGTGTCATGAGGTAGTGGGAGAGCACCAATTGAACCACAATTATCTAATCTATTATTCAATTATCCTGGACATCGATCATCTCCTCAAGCTCCATGACCATGTGATCACCCAATTTAATTTCTCTAAATAATTCAATATTTATCTACCTCATATTATTCACCAAGGCATTCAAGAAACTTTTGATTGATAGGATCTCCATGAGAAATGTTGAAAGTCAACTGGATCTGAGCTCCTGAGCTTAGTTTGAACACACTAATCCATTTGATCATCTTTTCCAATATATCCAATCTTTTATTCATCCTCACCCAGTTCCAGAGAGTTATGATCATCAAAGGGTTCTTACAAGATGGTGATTATTTAAAATATGTAAATTGATCTTAGTGATCTCTTAAGGAATAAATTTAATGGGTATCTTTGATTCTAGAAGGTCTTGAGATGATATATATTTCCAATAACTACCTCAGATGAGTTCATTTGTTTTATGGATTTTATCTCATATTCGATTATAGTTTTGAGGTTTCATAAATAATTTATAAAATGTTTAAGAGATACTACAAACCATTGAAAATTGTATATCACTCTCGAAGTGTATTTCAAAGGAACTAGTTTTCCCAAAACACTTAGAATAGAACATATTTCAGGATCTATCTTTCGTGAAGAATTTTGAAACTGTGTATATTTGTGTTGTACCAATATATAGTTATTTGTGCGCATAAAATTTAAATTTATTTGTGTTTCCAAGAAATTTTTGTGAAGTAGATAGAAGAAAAACATACTATTCTATTTCATGAAGGAGAATGTGACACCGCATACTGGTTTTATGAAATGATTTAGTAGTTATCACATACTGCTTTTGCTAGGGATATTGAGTTAACATGAAGTAAATTTTTTGTGGAGATAATGTGAATTGTATTTGATATACATGGGTGAAGAATTGTTATATGAAGAAAAATTTTGTATGCATATTATAACTTTAATTTTCTGTTATGCGATGAATATGAGAATTATAGACGAGATGATCTACTTTCATGAATGGTGATTCATAAGGAGGTATGGTAGATTCTTGTTTAAGCTTTAAAAATATAAAATGTGTTCATTTGTAGTTTTCACAGTAGAAATAGTATGATACACTATTATTCCTTGAAGCATTAATGGGATTTTTTCACAAGCAGAATACTATTTATAGATGTATTAAAAATATTTAGTGAGTATTATTATTTTTATAAAGTGTGTTCTTACATTTTACAATAGTGAAGAGGTAGTGTGTAGTGTTTGTGAAAGTGTTCAATATGTGCAAGGTGAGTTCATAAGGCGAAGAAGTGTGTGTATATGAGGATACATATTGAAAAATGATTACATGCATTAAATTATACTCACTTGCATGAGTGAAAAATAAAAAGATAATGTCATGAAGTTTATTAAATACGTGCATGATGTTTGATGAAATGAATGTGTAATATACATTGCATAGTGAGTAGTAATTTTTGAGATGGAAGTTGGGAAAATATTTTTACCAATGTT